>CAMRHE010000188.1:0-60000 GCA_947044405.1 Leptodactylus fallax
AGTAAATATATTTTTTTTTTCTTGAACTACCGCGTGTGCGTTCATTTCTGGTTGCGGAGTCCAAACCACCTGCCTTGCTCTCGGTTCACAAATTGGCGTAGTCGGCAGGATCCGCTTACCAGAATGGACGGTGACGCACCCGTTCGGGGAGAATGGTGCTGGAGGAAGAATGCCAGCAGGGGCTATAATGAGTCAGTTAGCTAAATTTGATGGCAATAATATGTCAGTGAGTATGTGGGTGGAACAGATACGAATGATACAGCGAATGTACCAGACCGCACCAGAAGTACTAGTAGAGCTAGCAATATTGACATTACAAGGGGATGCTAAGACCACGGTGATACTGAGGCCATTTGAACAAAGGCAGACATTTGAGCAAGTAGTCCAGATTCTAGAAACCATCTATGGAGAAACTGCATTGCTGGGGTCTCTGCAGGCTCGGTTCTTCCAGAGGGTACAACAGGAGAATGAAAGCCTTCCCCAATATGCAAATGCCCTACAAGAACTGCTCCGAGATATTCAAAGGAAGGAAAGAGGGGGCTCGCCAGCCTTCTGTAACCCTGATCGGACTCTCCGTGACCAGTTTGTCCTGGGGATACGTGACGGCAGTTTAACTGTGACTATGCAGGATTTTATACGACGAGAGACTGATGCTAAATTCCATGATGTACAGGTAGAGGCCATCTCCCGTGCCAATAGTATGGTCCCGAGGCCGCAGACCGCAGTTGGAGTTACTTTGTCACAGGGGGCTAGTTCTGGCTCAGAGACAGTAGAAAAAGGGACGGTTAAAGAAATTCTCACAGTAATGCAGAAACTGCAAGAACAAATGGAACACTTGCACACTCGTTGTGATGAGCAGTCTATGAAAATTGCAGACTTCCAGAAGACTGGAGATGAAAGGGTGAGCCATCCACACCCAGCAAGTCAGAATCACCCACCACCCCGCTGGAGGGGTGAGGATAGGACCTACCGAAGGGGTCCAAATCATTTAGTGCAGTGCTCAGGAGAAATCGAAGGGGCTTACCGAAGGGGCCCAAACAGATGGCCAGAACGACGGGGGGATACGCTGCTGGGAGTGTGGACGGATGGGCCACGTTGCTGCTAGATGTCCAGAGCAGCGACAAACTTATGAGAGACCGCCGTTAAACTGAAGTCCCCTGCTGCTGAAGGGCGTGTAGTAGGGGAGACTGACAAGGAGACTATGTGGGGAGAATGCCCTGATGATGACCTGATCGCTGCAAGTCCTGTCATACAGGTGGAAATGGAGGGTATTCCGGTTACCGGGATGATTGACACGGGTTCCCAAGTAACGACCTTGAGTAGAGACTGTTATGAACGGTACTTCCGGCAACATGTGAAATATGATCCCCATACATTCGTACGAGTGGTCGCAGCTAACCAGTTACCAGTTCCGGTCGTGGGAGTGGCCTGGATGAATGTCCGGGTATGTGGCCAAGATCTAGGTAGGAAAGGCATTGTGGTGGTACAGGAGTCACATGAAGTAAAGGTCCCTGTCATTTTGGGGATGAATGTGTTAAAAGAATTAGATCAGATCCTCTTTGAAAAGAAAGGTCACGGTTATTGGAAAGAAACCACCACCCATCGGCCTACTCAAACAGCTTTCCAGCGGCTGATCCGGACATGTGGCTTACAGAAAAGTTCAGATGCACAGCGTCCTCTGGCTCGAATTTCAGTTCCTTTGCATACAAAAGTTACACTGCCACCCAGTCGGGAGACAATAGTGTCCATGCCCGTAGGCACCTGTCGGAAACTAGAGGGCATAGCTGTGTTGGTAGAACCACTGCAGGCAGCCGAAGGAGGTGTTGATCCGCTAGTGGCCCGTTCCTTGGCAATAGTTCGCAATGGAAGAGTACCACTTCGATGTGTAAACACTCAGGACCAGAGTGTGGACCTGACCCCAGGGAGGCTGCTGGCTAACATCTATGTGACTCCGGAGGAAGTAAGGAAAGTAACTCCAATGCAGCTGAAGCCGACTGAAAGGGATGAGTGGACCGTAACTGTGTCCATGGGAGAAGATGAGGAACCCACCTCTGAATGGAATGGCTGTGCAATTCGAGAACAGATGAAGATGGATGTAAGTTCATGTTCTCTGGAATGGGTGCAGAAGGTAGATGAGCTGTTGTGGGAGAACCAAGCCACCTTTGCACGGTATGCTGAAGATTTTGGATGTACCACAGGGATCTACCATGAGATTCCCACAGGAGACACCCCTCCAATTAGAGAGCGCTACCGACAAATTCCTCCACAGTTGTATCAGGAAGTGAAAGAACTGTTAGCTAAGATGCTACAGGGTGGGATCATCCAAGAAAGCCAGAGTCCCTGGGCGGCTCCTGTGGTGTTAGTAAGAAAAAAAGATGGGTCCATCCGATTTTGCGTAGACTATCGGAAGTTAAACGCTTGCACCGTACGAGATTCCTACCCCTTGCCACGGATTGAGGAGTCCCTCTCAGCGCTAGGGAGAGCCCGGTACTTCTCCTCACTAGATCTGGCTAGTGGGTATTGGCAGGTGCCGATGGCCACAAAAGACAAGGAGAAGACGGCATTCATCTTGCCCATGGGACTATACGAATTTAACCGGATGCCCTTCGGGTTGACAAATGCACCCGGAACGTTTCAGCGGTTGATGGAGAAATGTCTCGGTGACTTCAACTTTGAGTTCACTCTCATCTACTTGGATGACATTATAGTGTATTCTGCGACCTTTGAAGACCATCTCCACCAGTTGGGGCAAGTATTTCGAAGATTGCGGGAACATGGGCTCAAATTGAAACCCAGTAAATGTCGGTTGTTCCAATCTGAAATTGATTACTTGGGTCACCGCGTATCAGGAGAAGGGGTGAGACCATCAAGAGACAAGATAGCGGCTGTTCAAGATTGGCCGATACCGACTACCCTGCGAGAAGTGAGGGCGTTCCTTGGAGTAGCCGGTTACTATCGACGGTTTATTAAGGATTTCGCCAAGGTAGCAGCACCACTTAATGCTCTCCTACGAGGCACATCCGGTGGTCCAAAGAACCGGTCCGTGAAGTGGGGACCTGAACAGGAACAAGCCTTCCAGGCATTGAAGGATGCACTGACAACAGCCCCAGTCTTGGCATATGCTGATTACCACTTGCCGTTCCAGCTATATACAGATGCAAGCCTGTATGGTCTTGGAGCAGTGCTTTCCCAGCTTCAGGATGGCCAGGAGAGGGTCATAGCGTACGGCAGCCGGTCTTTGAGAGATTCTGAAAGAAACCCCGAGAATTATAGTTCATTTAAATTGGAGCTGTTGGCACTGGTATGGGCCATGACCGAGAAATTCTCTGAATATTTGACCGGTGCTGAAGTTTTAGTACTGACTGACAACAACCCACTAGCTCACCTGGAAAATGCCAAGCTCGGGGCGTTAGAGCAGAGGTGGATAGCCCGAATGTCTACATTCAATTACCGCATTAAGTATCGGTCCAAGACAGAGAACCAGAATGCTGACGGACTTTCTAGGGTAACTGCCCAGACCCCCACAGAAGACGTGGATCATGAGTTGGAGCATGTGGAGGTGCCCGATTTCAGCAGATTTTCACAGGCCTTGACCGCCACTAATCAGTTTGAGATGGAGGGGACTGAAATGGCTCCTTTCTTTGGTCCCTCACGACAGGAATGGGCACAGATACAACAGACCCATGAGGGGCTGGCGCAGATGATCAAGTGTGTTGAGAAAGGCCAGAAGCCCTGTAGAGAGGAAAGAGAACGACTGACACGTGAGATATTATCTGTTTTGAGTCAGTGGGAAAAGTTGGAGATGAAAAATGGAGTGCTATGCCGAAAGGTCTATTTACCTTCTGAGATCGACATTCGATACCAAATTGTGGTGCCTAGTGAACTGGCTCGCTCGTTGGCAGTTGAGGCTCATAATAAGAATGGACATTTTGGTCATGAGAAGACCTTTCGTTGGTTACAGCGACTGATTTACTGCCCTGGTCTTCGTCAAATGGTCGAAGAAGTATGCCGCAGCTGTCGAACTTGTGAGATCCATAAGGCAATAGAACAGAGAGCTCCCCTACAAACCATCGTGACCCAGGAACCTTTAGAAATCGTCATGATAGACTATCTAATGGTGGGCCCATCCAATAGCGGACACCAGTATTGCCTCGTAATGGTGGATCACTTCACCAAATTTGCGGTGGTAACCGCCACCAAGGACCAGACAGCTGAGTCAGCAGCTCGTGCTCTGTGCCAAGATTTCATTCGAGTATATGGGTGCCCCCAACGCATCCACTCCGACCAGGGCGCCTGCTTTGAGGGACACGTAATGAAAGAAGTTCAACGTATCTACGGGATAAAGAAGTCGCACACGACTCCATACCACCCTCAGGGAAATGGGGCCTGTGAAAGATTCAACAGAACTCTGCTACAGATGCTGCGGACTCTGGAGGAAGACAAGAAGTTACAGTGGCCTCAGTTCTTGTCTGAAATGGTGTGGGCCTATAACAATCAGGTCCATTCTACAACGGGGTACTCTCCTTATACTCTTCTCTTTGGGCGGTCTGGGCGAAGTATAGGAGAATTACAGTTGAATGATGTGGATGGGTTCCCTCCGAGGGATCCAACCTCTTGGGTGCGGGCGCATCGGCAGAGACTTGAGACGATCCATCGATTGGTGCGGCAGCGCCTGCAAGAACATCCCCATCCTGATAAGACCCCAGTGCAAGAAGCACCATTGCAACCAGGCGACCTGGTGCTAGTTCGTGTCAAGAAACCCCAAGGGAAATTGGAAAGCAGATGGGAGGCTTTGCCGTATCGTGTTGTTGGCCGCAAGTATGCGAATGGGCCAGTGTACCAGGTCCAGAAAGAAGGAACTGATTGTGTTCGAGTACTTCACCGAAATATGTTGCGCCTGTGTCATTCTGAAGGGACAAATCACGATGGGCCTGCCAATGTGAATGAGCTCCCACAGTCAGAGAATGGAGGTGCGGAATGGGCCTCCGACGAGGAGGATGATTGTTGGCCGATCCCTGCTCCTGGGGATGTTCCACCTGTGACTACTGTATCTCCGGCCTGTGCCCCCTCTGGTGCGGAATCCGCTGGTCCTTCTCAGCCCATAGCTGCAGCACCCCATAATATACCACCGGTCCTCAGACGGACCACTAGGCCAAATGCTGGTATTCCCCCTGTTCGGTATGCGCAGGATGAGTTTGTTTGGCCTGCCATACATCGGTATACTACCACCCTGTGCATAAAAGTACAACCCTCTGGATATACAGTCATAGGCAGGGACTGCCAATCTTAAAGTGGGGGGGAATATGTAAGAGACAGCCAATGTTGTCTTAAGCTTCATTTGTCTGTATAAACTGTTAATGTTGAATGTATTTCTGTGATTCTGTTCCTTTAAGACAGCAGCCATTGTAATTGTGACATGATGCTGGAGTGAGACCCCCCCCCCTTTTATGTGAGCTTGCCTGTTCTGCAGACAGAGTGTGAGCAGAGAAGCAGGAAGTGACGAGAGAGAGAGCAGCAGCCATCTTAGCAAGTGTTGTATTGAACTGGTGTGGAGATTTTTCTGTACAGCTAAGCTGTATCTTGGTCCAGAGACAAACAGAGTGTAAAGAGACAACAGGACTAGTGAGTCCATGTGAAAGGAACTGTGCTCAGTGGCTGATCAGTGAGACTGACATTGTGACTGTGTATATGGATACCACAGATAGAGACTCGCAGTGCTGTTGATGTACTGGACGGCACCTGCTAAATCCCGGCTTACATCCCAGCTCAGTGTATGGATTCGGCAGGACTGTCAGTGTGCTGAGTGGAATCTGCTGTTGGATTACATTGCATTCAGTTGGTTTCCCTGTCTGTTAAAGAGGACTTCATTTCTCCCAAGATCCTGATAACCGTGAGGAGAGGACGCTTCACTATAAAAGAAAGGACCGACTTTGGGCCCCACCGCGCGCTTCTACGGACTGTAAGCGGTCCACCTGGACCACTGGGGAAAAGGGGGTGCACCCAAATGTGAAGTCAGGGTCAGTTAGGGATAGTTTTGAGTATATTGTTCATTCAGTGTCCATACTGCAGAAGTGGACAGAGTAAAAGTAGAAACCATTGCAGAATTTGCCTTGAAATTGTTCATGCTATATTGTATATTTTGCTTGTCTTTAGCCCTGTCATTTTACCTTTAACTAGCCTTTATTAACTTATAGTAAATATATTTTTTTTTTCCCCCCCCCCCCCCCCCCCCCCCCCCCCCCCTTGAACTACCGCGTGTGCGTTCATTTCTGGTTGGGGACCCCCAACCCCCCGCCTTGCTCTCGCTTCCCCAGCCCCCCCCAGCCCCCCGTGTTTTCCCCTCCCCCAACCCTGGAGGGCCCCCCCGAGAGGTGGGGGGCTTGGGGCCCGAGGGGGGGGGGCCCGCCCCCCCCCCGGCCTCCCCCAAACGGCTGGCAGCGGGCCCCGAGGGGAGGGAGGGGGGGAGGGGGGCCCAGGACCCCCCCAAAAAATAAAAAAAACCACCCTCTTTTTTTTTTTTTTTTCTTTCCCCAACAAAAAAAAATCCCCCCCCTTTTTTTTTTTATAATTTTTTTTTCCTTTTCTCCCCCCCCCCCCCCCCCCCCCTATTTTTTTTTGTTTGGGCTTTATAGTGGAGGGCAGAGGAGCGGCCGGGGCTTCGTTGGTCTTTTAGAATAAAAAAAAAAAAACCCAAACCGCCATCGGGGTGAGGGTGTGGGGGGTCGGGGGCGGGGTGTGGTTTCAAGTCACAGGCTAAGAACTCCATCTGCTTAAGTTCACTTTTTCAATCAATGGGTTATGTTTGTTGGTCACTTGGAAAAGGAAAATCCTGATCTCAGCATTATAGGAGCAGTGACATATTGAACAGGCTCCAGAAAAAGCAATCACGGCAACAATGTTAATGTGAAGTTTGAGGCTCGGAGATCTTTAACCTTGCTAAATGCGCCCTGGATTCTGGGCTAGGACCACAGTGTGGAATGACTACATTTGACAGCGAGCGATAGAAAAATCCCAACCATGGAAGTGGATCAAACAGGCTTTAGATTAGAAGACGTATTGAAAGGGGTGACCTAGAAAATCACCGGCATTGTGCGGGTCTTTGATGTTTCTTGTTTCCAGACATAGAATAGTTGCAGATTAAAGTGCAGATCATGTAAAACATTTAGTTAAAAATGACAGATTATATTCTACACTTTGTCATACATGGACTGAAACTTAACTCAAAGGAAGCTCACCTACTTGTCTGAAGTGCAAATGCGTTCCGTTCAACAGGATGCGAGAACGGGGAGGTTAGTGCCGAATTATCAAGTCCAATTAAATGCGTATATTCAGCAGCAATGATAATACATGGCAGTGTCGTAGCCACCAGTCAGAACCCAGCTTTCCTGTTTCCTGGGCGGTTTACGCTAGGGTCACACTATCGTTGGGGTTTCCGTTCTTCGGGTCTGCTTGGCGAACTGAAAAACTGAAACCCTATCTGCTTAAAAAGCGGTTAACCACGGAAACCCGCGAACCCCATAGACCCTACAGTCCTGCTTGCATAGTCCACAAATTTTAAGCAGAATCGGAGACGGAGTCCTCGAACACTAGTGTGACCGCAGCCTTAGAAAATAAAAAAGGTTAAAAGGGTCTCCCATTATGGACACTTATCACCTTATTAAGTCTCCGATTGCTGGGGGCCCAAACACTGGGTCCTCCAGTGATCAGGAGGACGGGGGACCGAAAGTCACCCTAAAGCCTCCTTGTCAATGGAGCGCCAGTGCACTTGTGTGACCGACACTCCATTCACTTTTATGGGGTTGAAGGCACTGCCGGAGATTACAGTCCCGGCAACCGCATTGAGGTGAATGGAGCAGTCTAATGGGGCACGTCAACATCATAATGTTTTAATGATGTTGGTGCATCCCATGTGATCGCTGAGGCCCAGTCACAGTCCTCAGTGGTCCTCCAGGATGTGTGATGTCACCCAGAAGGCTGGAAGAGGACCCGAAGTGAGCGCCAGACAATGCTGCGAGGACTCCCAGGATAGTATAACTGTTTATTGTATTCCCGCACCTCCCCTGGGCCTCCACTTATTATACACCGGGGTCTGAAAACTCCAGAATATAATAGTAGTTTATGGGAGACAAACCCCACCAAATTTTGGGTTTAAGGTGAACCCAAAACTAGTGATCATTTTGGGAGAAATCCGGTTTGTTCCAAACCAGGTGACCTATCCAAGTGATAGACCACTACTTTAGAAGATGGGAATACCACTTTAAGTTTCATCTGCTAAATGTGGAATACTCCTTTAAATTTTTAGACGATTCCTAGAAAAATTTTAGCACATATTTTTTTTGATCTGAGGTTTATCCTAATGATACCAATTTAATTATTTCTCCCGTGTCCCTTTCTTAGCTCCATTGCTGCTCAGTAATCTATTAGACTATCAGGGGGAGCTCTGGGCCCCACAATACACTTTCTCCAGCACTTGGTATTCATATCAGAGTCTCCAAACCTAGCAGTCAATGTTGTGCATGCTACTCCTATGGAGATCAATGTGCCCGCAATATTTTTTAAAACATAACATGCTTTATTTAAAAAAATAATAATAAATAAAAAAACAAAACAAAAAAAAATCTCCCAAATGCACAAAGTTTACTACAAAGGCCCCATTATTCTCATGAGTTATTCCAGCAGCTCGCGGCTTCTAAGAGCTTTGTGTGCGGAGGATGGATATGGTGGGCATTCACTGTGTGTAGGCTGGTAACATCTAACGTCACCGAGTAAGAGAGCAGCTGGTTAGAGTGGGCAGCTGTATACAGATTAACCACAGAAGAAAATACTGTAGAAGTGACCAATTTTATATTTTCTGTCCCTGTGTCATAGGCTGAAAACCCTTGTCATACAAATCTGAACAATTTACACAGATGTCTATATGGTAGGTATAGGTGCTGCAGAGATAGCAGTCGGGCCCTGGTGGGGGCCCAAATAAGAATGCACCAGTATTATAAATGGCACATGGCAGGGGAGGGGTCTATTACAGATTGTGCACTGGGGTACAGGAGTATTATGTGATGCCTTTGTAATGTCACCCCAATCTTAGAATCTCTCTGTGTATTACATTATAATTCCCCGACGTCCAAAATTATGTGCTATTATGTGCTGATCCTTGCACCCAGCCAGGGTGGTTCCCCATAGGAAAATCCCACAGTCAGAGCGCCCCCCCCCCCCCATGGCCACAGGCGACAGCCAGGAAGTGGCTTGGCCCCCTCCAGGACTTAAAGGGATGCTGTCACCAGACCCCAACATTTCACTCCAGTTCCGCAGATAGATAGTTTAGGGTTACCTGAATCAAGTGGGGTTGTGAATCGATACCTCTATTGCCAAGATATCGCTGTTTTTCTCAATATGCAAATAAGCTGTCAGGAGCAATGAGGGCTTTGCTCCTTACGTCTTTGGAGCAATGGCAGCACCTTCATTCGTTGCTCCAAAAAGCTTATTTGCGTATTGAAAAAAAATTAGCGATATCTTGGCATCAAAGGCAGTGATTCACACCATTTGATTCAGGTGACCCTAACCTATCTATCTGCAGGGCTGGGGTGATATGATGGGTCTGGTGACAGTAACCTATCTATCTGCAGGGCTGGGGTGATATGCTGGGTCTGGTGACACTAACCTACTGTACAGTGGGGAAAAAAAGTATTTAGTCAGCCATCTATTGTACAAGTTCTCCCACTTAAAAAGATGAGGCCGGCCTGTAATTGTCATCATAGGTAGACCTCAACTATGAGAGAAAAAATGAGAAAACAAATCCAGAAAATCACATTGTCTGATTTTTAAAGAATTTATTTGCAAATTATGGTGGAAAATAAGTATTTGGTCAATAACAAAAGTTCATCTCAATACTTTGTTCTATATCCTTTGTTGGCAATGACAGAGGTCAAACGTTCTCTGTAAGTCTTCACAAGGTTGGCACACACTGTTGCTGGTATGTTGGCCCATTCCTCCATGCAGATCTCCTCTAGAGCAGGGATGTTTTGGGGCTGTTGCTGGGCAACACGGACTTTCAACTCCCTCCAAAGGTTTTCTATGGGGTTGAGATCTGGAGAATGGCTAGGCCACTCCAGGACCTTGAAATGCTTCTTACGAAGCCGCTCCTTCATTGCCCTGGCGGTGTGCTTGGGATCATTGTCATGCTGAAAGACCCAGCCACGTTTCATCTTCAATGCCCTTGCTGATGGAAGGAGGTTTGCACTCAAAATCTCACGATACATGGCCCCATTCATTCTTTCATGTACACGGGTCAGTCGTCCTGGTCCCTTTGCAGAGAAACAGCCCCAAAGCATGATGTTGCCCCCCCCCCATGATTTACAGTAGGTATGGTGTTCTTTGGATGCAACTCAGCATTCACTCTCCTCCAAACACGACGAGTTGTGTTTCTACCAAACACTTCTACTTTGGTTACATCTGACCATATGACATTCTCCCAATACTCTTCTGGAACATCCAAATGCTCTCTAGTAAACTTCAGACGGGCCCGGATATGTACTGGCTTAAGCAGGGGGACACGTCTGGCACTGCAGGATCTGAGTCCCTGGCGGCGTAGTGTGTTACTGACGGTAGCCTTTGTTACGTTAGTCCCAGCTTTCTGCAGGTCACTCACTAGGTCCCCCATGTGGTTCTGGGATTTTTGCTCACCGTTCTTGTGATCATTTTGACCCCACTGGGTGAGATCTTGCGTGGAGCCCCTGATGGAGGGAAATTATCAGTGGTCTTGTATGTCTTCCATTTTCTAATTATTGCTCCCACAGGTGATTTCTTCACACCAAGTTGCTTGCCTATTGCAGATTCAGTCTTCCCAGCCTGGTGCAGGGCTACCATTTCGTTTCTGGTCCTTCCACAGATCTTTGGTCTTCACCATAGTGGAGTTTGGAGTGTGACTGTTTGAGGTTATGGACAGGTGTCTTTTATACTGATAACAATGTCAAACAGGAGCCATTACTACAGGTAATGAGTGGAGGACAGAGGAGCCTCTTAAAGGAGAAGTTACAGGTCTGTGAGAGCCAGAAATCTTGCTTGTTTGTAGGTGACCAAATACTTATTTTCCACCATAATTTGCAAATAAAGTCTTAAAAAATCAGACAATGTGATTTTCTAGATATGTTTTCTCATTTTGTCTCTCATAGTTGAGGTCTACCTATGATGTCAATTACAGGCCGGCCTCATCTTTTTAAGTGGGAGAACTTGCACAATTGGTGGCTGACTAAATACTTTTTTTTCCCCACTGTATCTATCTGCAGGGCTGGGGTGATATGCTGGGTTCTGGTGACACTAACCTATCTATCTGCAGGGCTGGGGTGATATGCGGGTTCTGGTGACAGTAACCTATCTATCTGCAGGGCTGGGGTGATATGCTGGGTCTGGTGACACTAACCTATCTATCTGCAGGGCTGGGGTGATATGCTGGTTCTGGTGACACTAACCTATCTATCTGCAGGGCTGGGGTGATATGCTTGTTCTGGTGATACTAACCTATCTATCTGCAAGGCTGGGGTGATATTCTGGGTCTGGTGACACTAACCTATCTATCTGCAGGGCTGGATTGGTATGCTGGGGTCTAGTGACACACTCCCTTTAAGTTATGTGATAAACTCATCGTCATTTCCACAATCTCTACCGCTGCTCTCCTGAAGTCCTGATGTGGGAGAGCACCACCATGCTACTTCACCAGGACTTCACCAGAGCGGCATCAGAATTCGCCACGGGGAGGCGCAACAATGGGAAAGGGGATATTAAAGTGGAACTGCCCCACTCCACTGATGATCATCATCATTTAGGAGAGTGGTGGCCAGCTGGGGACAGCAGAGGGGTGGTTTTTAAACTTGAACCCCCCGCGCACCTTCCCTTTTGTGCACCCCTGAATACATTGGACTATCAGAACTGTATCCACAATGATGCTACTTATCATTTGAAACAGCAGGTGTAAAATGGCTACTCTGCTAGACATAGTCGAGGCCAGGAGCACCAAACAGCTCATTTACATCCAGATTAGTATGTTCACTAACAACCCTATAACAGCATATAAAGGGTTTACAAGAGATGGTGGAGGTAGATTCCCTTTAAGTAGGATTATAGGCAATGTGTGATTGCGGAGATGAGACGGTTGTCATAATGTGCCAAGGTCTGTCCCCTCCCAATACATAAATAGCCCCTATAATTATTATAAGAGTGTGCAATGTATTTATCTGGAAGATAATACATGTCAGTAAACGCGAGCAGCATCGCAGATGCACGTAGCCTATTCATCTTCTAATATGTATTTCAGATACGTCTTGTGCTCGTCCTCACAACAACATTCTCAGCAGGAGACAGAATACATGTTGGAAAAACAATGCTTAGTATGAAAATCGTCTATTTCATGAGAGAATTCTTTGCATACTATATGACTTTTTTTTTTCCAAATGTTCTATTTTATGTATATTTTTTGCTTGTTGTTGTATTTCACTGATCTCTTTCCCACCTGGGAGCCCCAACAGCGGAAGACAGAATGTAAGAAATCACTATAGTAGTGGTAGGGCTGAAGGGTAACATGTACCAACCAGTATATGTAGTAGTGGGCGACCACTAGATGACCTGCTCCCCAGAAACTTCCTCTTAGAGCCCCAAGGCACTTTGCAGCACTTCAAGGGGTTTTCGGACACACTTACGTACTGATGACCTATCCTTATAGGTCATCATTATGTGATTGGTGGGGGTTTGAGATCTAGAACCCTCCATTGTAGACTCCATTATCGCAGTGTCCATCTGAAAATAGGCAGAGGAAAAAGTCCTGCACAGAGGACTTCATCCTCTGCCAGGTTCAGTTTTACAATGACAAACCCCATTATAGTCAGTGGGGTCCGCCGGGCTCCGTGTATAACCGCTATTACAGCGGTCCATCACTCCATTGTTCTGATCCTCCAATGAACAAGAACAACGGAGAGGCAGCGCTAGTGTGAACCTAGCGTAAGTGAATTGGGCAGAGGTGCGATACCAAGCATAGTCGCTACGTAATGTACGTTTCTGTGAAGAGGCCACAGCGCTTACCTGAACACTACAGCCTCTTCAACCACCTGTTTTGTGGGGGTCATGGGTATCAGACCCCAACCGATCACATATTGATGTCCTACCCTAAGGATTGGGCATCACTATATAAATCCAAGAAACCTTCTTTAAGAGTTTTGATAATTTTTGGACAAAACCAGGTGACCTATCCAAGTGATAAGCCACTACTTTAGAAGATGGGAATACCACTTAGGGTATGTTCACACGGCGGCAAATGAAGAAAAATTCCTCTTCATTTTCCGCTGCTGGCATTTTCGCCGCGGTCTAGCCATGACGGGATGCCGATGCAGTGCATCAGCATTCCGTTATGGCATCCCGCTCCTGATTAGGCCCGAATGAATGGGCCTAATCAGGAGGGCGTCTCGAGCCATGGACACTGCGTGCAGAATCCGTGGCAAGATTGAGCAGGACGCTTGTTTTTTCTGCGCCCTGCTGCGATCTCTGCCTCCCATTGAAAACAATGGGAGGCGGATTCCAGGAGGAATCTGCTTCGGATTCGGGGGTGAATTCCACCCCCAAATTCGCGGCAAATTCCTCCGTGTGAACACACCCTTTAAGTTTAATTTGCTAAATGTGGAATACTCCTGTAGGGAACTGCCATTTCTACTAGTATATAATGTATCTGGCTTCTTTGCCCCTGCAGTTTGGCTTCAGAGACCCCAGGCATTTAGTGCGAGTTTTGTTTTGTAAATACAGTGAGTCAGACACATGTGAGGCAGAGCTGCTGGGGGAGAGATGTGAGCAGAGCTGCTGAGACAGACATGTTGTGTCTGGGGGAGTCTAAGAGCCACTTGTTCCTCTTTACTTCACAGTATATAGTTAGGTATGTGTTACCCCCATATACTCACAGGACCTAGCTAGTAACCGTAGTTAGGGATCCATATATATATATGTGTAGTTCAGGGCAGTGATAGGTTAGGCTTCCGAAGGCCAACTAGCTAGTTAGAGGCCCGGTGGCACTAGTAGTTTAGCTGGCAGGTTAAGGACTCAGTGTTAGGGTAGTCAGGCCTGCATCTACGCCGTCACCGGCCCTGTTTGCTGCCTGTGAAGAATCTCACCATCATCATCATCCCTGATCGGCTGTCTGTCATCTCCTGGAAGAATCCGAGGATCCACAGTCATCCACAGGGGCCCCTGCATCTTTGTGCCTGGAGGTATTGTGCACTGGACCTTGCTATATATCTATATATATACCGGGATATAACCTAAGAAGGTTGAGGACTGGCTGGTTGTTGTAGTATTGCTGTGTTCTGAGTATATTGTATGTATGTATGTACTATTACCCTGTTGATTCTTATAAAGCTACTGTTATAACCTTATGTGGTATCTGTATGTATTCTTCAGACTGTGAGATTAGTACAGTGATCCTTGTTAAGGCTACTAACTGTACTTCATGGGTAAGTCCCAGGAAGAGATCCTCCCTGTATCAGAGGCCTATCGGGTGGAGGCACTGATATATTTCATATATGTTCCACCTCCCTAGCGAAGGCCAGGTCCCATTATACACACAGGTCAGCGCCAGAGTCTGTTGGGGGGGATAATACTCATACCCCCCAAATAGGGCTACATTTGGGGCACGCTGAGATTTAGAAGTGGGAATAGTCAATGATATGGGAGCGATATAGCCAGAGGGGAACCTCCCACTAGCTACTACATGGGATTACCGACCTCCTGTTCCTCCCCTGGTTCAGGTAAAGGAGAACCCCGCTCAGCCAGTTACCCCCCCAGTTGGCCGTCGCTAGCAGTTCCTCTAGTGACAGTGCTATTAGCACTTTAGCCAGGCTGACTGAAATGTTAGCTCAGGGCCTGCAGGCCACTCACTACAAGAAACTAAAAGTATTCTCTGGTAATGTCCCAGTACCACAAGGGGAGGAAAACTTTGAGATATGGAAAGAACATACTCTCCAATGCCTGAAGGAATGGTCTTGCTCTGAAGAAGGCAAGCGGCAGCGTATCAGTGAAAGTTTGCGGTCTCCTGCTGCAGAATTGATCCGCTTGTACAGAGACTCTCATGAAGGAGTGAGTGCATTGGACTATATACAAGTACTGTCTGATCACTTTGAGCCATACTATGACCTTGCCCAGATGGTTGCTGATTACCGAATGGTTCGTCAAAAGAAGGGGAAAATGTCTCTACTTTTATTAACCGTTTACAGCTACTTCTTTCACGTCTGGTGTACCACGCAGCTATATCTACTTCAGAGGTAGACGCTATGAGAACCAGTCAGTTGGTGGAGGGTTACAACCTCATCATCCTCTTGCTCAAGTACTCAAGGTCTTACTATCTGATAGAGTCCTTCCATTTCCTGACTTAATGAAGTTAGTGAAGAAACAAGAAGCTGACATTAGTTTTAGTACCCCTAAGAAAGCGAAAGCATCTCTAAAGAAGATGTTGTTCCTAATTCAAACAAGGACAAACCAGGGAGGGTCAGAACTTAGCAGTCCGCCACTCCACCACGCCACTCAACGGAGGAAGGATGCTAGAACCTGTTATAAATGTGGTCAGACGGGCCATACTGCAGACAGTGTACGGAGGACAGTGAGGGTTGGGACACAGTGCTGTCTTCTCTATTCAGATCAAAGACACCGAGGAGGCGGGCCGAGTAAATACCAGAGGCGCATGCGGGCTCCAGGTCCGTTGTCAAAGTCACTGTCAATGGTCATGCCGCTCCTGCCCTGTTTGATACAGGATCTCAAGTGACCCTGATTTATCGCTCGTTCTACCAAAAGTATCTGGGGATATACCTCTTCAGCTACGGACAAATGAAATTGTGGGGGCTTAATTCAGGATCATATCCTGTAGATGGCAGCCTACAAGTAGTTATAGCTGTCCCTGAATTAGAAGATCAGAGTGTCGCTCCCTGAAGATTACGGCTCTTGTCTGTCCTGTACAGGGGTTCTTGTGCAGCTCCTGTGATACTTGGCACTAATTGTCCGCAGTGCATTATGCTTTTCGAAGTTTCTGGAAGGTTGGAACCCGAGCTCAGGGTGATATATCTTCTGATCTTAGGAACTTGTGTGCTGTCACGGCTAGCATGGATGGTATATCATATGGTGGGAGTGGGCGCGGCGGAGAGTTCTGGAGAGCCTCCAGCATGCTCCCGTTTGCTGAAGGGGGAGTTATGTCCTTATGGAAACCCCTGAAGAAATGATTAACCAGAATGGCTGGATGGTGATCCCAGAGAGAAAGGACTGGAGAAATAAAGTGGAGTTATCTACCTGTGTGACAGTGAGGAACTGTTCACCGCATCCGATTGTAATTGGACCATACCAGAATGTGGCCCACTGCTACCCTGTGCTTGGAGTAAATCCATACGCGAAGTGTGCAGGATTCAAACCGAGATGCAATCCTAATCTCAATTTGACTTGAGTGATCCACATTTACCAGAGGCCTGGAATCAGCATGACCAGAAGTTGTTGAATTATCGGAAGTGTTCTCCATGGATGATATGGATGTAGGTTGTGCTAAAAGTGCTCAGCACACTTTCCGATTGACCGATTCTACTCCCTTCCGGGGGACCACGGAGAGTTGCTCCAAAGGATGTTGATGAGTTAAGACAGACTCTACAGCAAATGAAGGTCAGGGGATCATTGTGGACAGTAAGAGCCCCTATGCCTCACTATTGTGGTGGTAAGAAAAAATTGGAGCAATTGCCTTGTGTGGATTACAGAATTGAAGGGAACCTTACTGTCAGTATACATGCGAGAATTGAAGAAGTTGGTCTGTGGAAACTGTTGGTTCACAGTGCTGGACCTAAGATGGGATACTATCAAGTCTGGCACCTGAGGTCAGGAAAAGACAGCTTTCATATGCCCCTTGGGTTTCTTTCAGTTCACTCGTATGCCGCAAGGTACAAAAGGGCCCAGCAACGTTCCAAGGTTGATGGAAAGAGTGTTAGGTGATTTAGTGCCCCGGGAATGCCTTGTATATCTTGATGACATTATTGTGTTTGGAAAGACGCTGGAAGAACATGAAGAACGACTCATGAGAGTACTCCATCGCTTAAAAGAGAGGGGCTGAAGTTGTCGGCTGACAAATGCAAATTTTGTAGATCTTCGGTCACTTATGTAGGTCATATTGTTTCTGCTGAAGGAGTTGCTACCGATCCTGGTAAGATTGAAGCTGTGGTGAATTGGCCCCACCGCAAAATATTACGGAGTTGCAATTTTTTGGGGTTTGTGGATTCTATCGACGATTTGTGGAAGGATATTCAATGCTCGAGCCCTCCTGACGAGTGTGTGGAAGAAGAAAGGGCTAAGTTGGTAGGTGGATGGGTTGTGAAGAAGCATTTAAGTTGTTGAAGAAGAAATTGACAGAGCTCCGTTCTGGCTTATGCTGATGCACAGAAGCCATATGTGTTACATGTAGATGCCAGCTTTGAAGGATTAGGTGGCGTGCTGCACCAAGAATACCGGCGGGTTACGGCCCATAGCTTTCATAAGTCGAAGTCTTTCTCCCGCGAGAAAAATTATCCAGTACATAAATTGGAGTTTTTGGCGCTCAAGTGGGCCATTGTTGATAAATTACATGACTATTTATACGGAGCCACGTTTGAAGTAAGAACAGACAACAATCCACTGACATACGTTTTGTCAACCGCTAAACTCGATGCTACAGGACATCGCTGGTTGGCAGCTTTATCCAACTACCAATTCACACTCAAGTATAAATCGGGGCCTAAGAACATTGGGGCAGATGCTCTATCAAGCGGCTGGATTACCTAGTCGGAAGTAGTGGATGAATGGGAAGAAGTGCACGTCCTGGAGTAGGAGCTTTGTGTGCCATGGTGCTGTAGTTGAAGACCGAGTAGCCTTTTCTGAACTGGCTTATTGACTCTATTGGGGGAGGTCCCGAAGCTGTACCAGACATGTTTGCCCCGCCGCTTTAGGATCCTTTGAGAGTTGTTCTATATCTTCAAAGCGAATGATCTGGAGTCAAAAGACTGATCCTTTAATTGGACCTCTTTATCAAGCGTGAGTTCTCAGACAGAGAAATGTTAAAGACATCCCTACCCTCTGAATGCAGTCAACTTCTACGAGATTGGGAGAAGTTTGAAATAGACAATGGCCTACTTTATCGTGTGGTGCTGTATCATGATCACCCTGGAAGGCGCCAACTAGTTATTCCAAGCTGCTTTCAGAAGATGATTTTCCGAAGTCTGCATGATTATCATGGTCATTTGGGACCTGAGAAGACTTATGGCCTAATACAAGACCGATTCTACTGGCCCAAAATGAGAGATACTGTGACTCGTTGTGTAGGTGCTGTCGCAGATGTTTGCAGAGGAAGACTGTCCGGTTCGAGCGGCCTTATGGGACACTTGAAGAGTTCGGGCCCCATGGATCTTGTCTGCATAGATTTCCTTTGTATTGACAACGACTCCAGAGGATTTGGAAATGTATTGGTGGTGACTGATCACTTCACACGATATGCTCAAGCCTTTCCGACTAAGGATCAAAAAGCAGTCACTGTTGCAGAGTGCTTTGGGAAAAGTATTTTATCCAAGGCTTACACAGGTTGATTTGATCAAGCCGGGATTTTGAGAGTAACCTGATCAAAGAGTTACTTCAGTTGTTGAACATCGCAAGTGGCGCCTTACCATAGAGGGAGATGCCCTTCCTGAAAGATTTAACAGGACTTTACTTGATATGCTTGGTACCTTAGAATTGAGGATAAGCGATCCTGGAGTAGAAAAGTGGAGGCTATGGTGCATGCCTATAATAGTACAAGGCACGAGAGCACAGGATATTCACCATACTTTCTGATGTTTGGAAGAGAGCCTAGGCTACCTATTGACATTTGTTGGGAGTCTCTACCGATGGTATCAGTCATCGAGATCATTACGATACGTGGCACGTTTGAAAGAAACGCTTAAGAGTGCTTATCAGCTGGCTGAGGAAAATGCGGCCAAAGTGAATGAAGGAAATAAAAGGAGATTTGATCTTCGAGTAAGATACCGAGAATTGAACTGGGGACCATGTTCTGCTACGGAATTTGGGAGCATCTGCAAAACATAAGCTGGCTGATGATGGGGAGTGAACTCTTTACAGTGGTAGATGGTTGCCTGGAATACCAGTCTACAAGATAAAAGGACGGGCGGGAGGATCAGGACTTGGCATAGAAATCATTTGTTGCCTGTACCTCAGATTGATGGTATGGATATCTCCAAGATGGCTCGGCCTGCGATTCTCCACAGTCCTTAGCGATATTCCACCTGACCTTCCTGAAACTCCTGAGAGTGATTGGACTGTGGCTCCTGAAGTTCCTAGATCACCAGTATCTTCTCCTTCAGGGAGACCTATGAACCCTCAAACTCCAGAATTCGTACCTAGATCTGTGTCTACAGATGAGCAGGGATCTAGCTCTCCCTACGCCACCAGCACCATCCCCTCCCATGGCAGACAACCCTAGTTTAGGGCCTGGACATGCTAGTTTACCTCAGAGAGAGGTACGGAGAGGAGAGAGAATTAGACACCCTCCACCTATGCTGACATATGATAGTTTGGGGGACCCCAGATTTACTACTCAGCCTCATTTATACCATGCTTGGGTGGGTGCAGTGTCCACTTTGGTCAATATGTTACCAATTTTCGCTCCTGCTGGCATGTATACCTATTAACCTGTTGTGACTCTGTAAATGCAAAAGCAACCATATTGATATTGTCATTGGTAATGTTGACTGTATACTATGACTTTGTATGTCTTTGACGTGACGTAAAGATTTCACCAGAGGGAGAGTGTAGGGAACTGCCATTTCTACTAGTATATAATGTATCTGGCTTCTTTGCCCCTGCAGTTTGGCTTCAGAGACCCCAGGCATTTAGTGCGAGTTTTGTTTTGTAAATACAGTGAGTCAGACACATGTGAGGCAGAGCTGCTGGGGGAGAGATGTGAGCAGAGCTGCTGAGACAGACATGTTGTGTCTGGGGGAGTCTAAGAGCCACTTGTTCCTCTTTACTTCACAGTATATAGTTAGGTATGTGTTACCCCCTATATACTCACAGGACCTAGCTAGTAACCGTAGTTAGGGATCCATATATATATATATGTAGTTCAGGGCAGTGATAGGTTAGGCTTCCGAAGGCCAACTAGCTAGTTAGAGGCCCGGTGGCACTAGTAGTTTAGCTGGCAGGTTAAGGACTCAGTGTTAGGGTAGTCAGGCCTGCATCTACTGCCGTCACCGTCGCCCTGTTTGCTGCCTGTGAAGAATCTCACCATCATCATCATCTCCTGATCGGCTGTCTGTCATCTCCTGGAAGAATCCGAGGATCCACAGTCATCCACAGGGGCCCCTGCATCTCTTCTGTTGCCTGGAGGTATTGTGCACTGGACTCTTGCTATATATCTATATATATACCCGGGTATATAACCTAAGAAGGTTGAGGACTGGCTGGTTGTTGTAGTATTGCTGTGTTCTGAGTATATTGTATGTATGTATGTACTATTACCCTGTTGATTCTTATAAAGCTACTGTTATAACCTTATGTGGTATCTGTATGTATTCTTCAGACTGTGAGATTAGTACAGTGATCCTTGTTAAGGCTACTAACTGTACTTCATGGGTAAGTCCCAGGAAGAGATCCTCCCTGTAATACAGAGGCTCTATCCTGGGTGGAGGCACTGATATATTTCATATATGTTCCCACTCTTCCCTTCAGCGAAGGCTTCAGGTCCCATTATACACACAGGTCAGCGCCAGAGTCTGTTGCGGGAGGGATAATACTCATACCCCCCCCAAATAGGGCTACACTCCTTTAAATTTTCAGACTCTGGGCCAGGCCCTGTTATGATTATGCAGGGTGCTGGTACTAGTGGGGTGCACGTATGGAGATGCTGGACAACTTGTCTAATCTAATAGTATGGGTGTCGCTATTTGGCTGTTTTTTGGCGCTGTGCATCTGACATTATCATGTGACTAGCACTTTATACAAGCTTTATCTGTTTAAATGTTAGCTTGCGCCCCCTCTTGGACTGTAGATGTGTAAGTGGTCGCGTCATCAGCATTATGCATCATTGGGCCTGCCGGCATCCTGCACAGACTCATGGCACATTGCTTTGGTCACATCGCTTTGTCCTATCAAGGGTTATTATAGAATATTCGGGGCCACTTTCGAGTGAATCTCCCTGCGCTTTGGAGGGCTCCCCTTGGGCAGATCTGGTATCATGTGTTATTTACTGTACCGAGCGATATCGTATTGTACGGTCAGGTGGAACATATTCTCCTGCAAAAAACAGCACTTAGAAAGAACCAATGGCCACAGTTACACGAGAGCTAATTGTAATCAAAGCATCGACGTGAACCTTGCTATTTGTCTTCCACCAGTAATTTCCACGTTCGCGGCATCATCAAATAACAGTACTTGTGCCAACGAGTTAATTACAAAACCAAAATACTGCAGAAAAATCAAATTATCGCCACTCATTTCATGTAATTACTTTGCATTTAATTGAATGATGCATTGCTTTTTGGGAATTCAGCTATAATTATGGAATAAAACAATGCTTCCAAGCCAAAGCTCGTTCATGGTGTCAAAGTCAATTAGCGAATAAGAACTTCAAAAGGTCCAGTCATTACTGAGTCAATGCAAATCATTATCATCCTATATTACAAAAGGGTGCGGGGGGGGTGGGGGGATTCTGTATATATCACTGTATACCTGACACATGCAGAGGAGGCAGCCATGTTCTTCTGTGACGTCATGCACTCTGAGTCACTGCTGAGGCCTGAGATTGGGCCTCAGCGGTGACATGGGCATGCCGAGCACCATGACGCCATGCATGTTGCGGTGGCCATTTTAGTTTGTCCATGACAAATCCCAAATTGTTTGGTTTCATTAAAACCCCAACAATTTGGAATATTCGGGTTGAATCTGGTCCGTTGTGGACCGATTCGCCCATCCCTAGGTAGGAATTATGTGACATTGTATATCTGACATATGGCGTCTGCCTATGATATATGTGTTGGTATACAGAGAAGGCAGCCATGCTGGTGGGTTGACTGGTGTTATTAACTAAAGTCTTCATAACTGCGTTGCTGGTGGAGGATGCATGGAGGTGCCCGTCTCCTCATAAATGAGGGACACCCTCCGTCAGGCCATGTACCTGGAGGGGAATCTAGAATTCCATCATCGTTTATGTCAGATTTCTGGCCTTCACTACGCCCCCTTTTTGGGAAAGTGGCAAGGGAGGCGCAGAGAAGAAAAAGTCACACTTTTTTTGGTCAAAAACCTAATTTGCTTAAAAAAATAACTGTGGCATACAAGGCATAATAAATCTGCCCCAATATCTCTCAAAAATGTCTGACAAAAGAATGGGCCTTGTTGCTCATAAGGAACCAATAACAGTGCACCTGGTTTCTATAGGCAACAAGGTCCAATCATTATGATCCCATATTATGAGAGGGTGTATATCAGACATATGCCTCCTACTTAAAATGTTTGTGTCGCACTCAGTATATAGAGAAGGCAGACATGTTGGTGGGTGGAATCAACAGACCTCAAAAATATCTGACAAAACACAGGGCCTTGTGGCTCATAAGAACACTCTGATTGGTTGCTATAGGCAACAAGGTCCAGTCATTACTGAGTCAATCATTATGATCCTATATTACAAGAAGGGGTAGGAATTTGTTGACATAACATGTCTACTTAAAATGTATGTGTCACACTCAGTTGCTAAGGGCAACAAGGCCCAGCTTTGATTAATGAGGCCCATTTGTTCCACCTGTTAACATGGCTCCCAGCTCATACATGTCAAAGCTCCATGCACACTAATGTGTATTTTGACAGTGTACTTTAGCTGTATTTTTCACGGCTATACACGTCCATGTGATATCCCTGCACTGTCAAAGGGGCTGGCCTCACAGTTCAGCGTCATTGCTGGGCAGTGAGGAACGCCCTCCTGACAGTATAAGTCTATAGAAGTGTACAATAGAGTCAAAGGGGCGTTCCTCACCGATAAGCAAGGCATATCCTGCAGTGATATCAGTGCCAAAAATAAGGGTACCGATATCTCTGCAACCAGGGCAGATACAGGCATTGCGTTGAATTCACCGCACTGTATATAACAAGGCCGATGTTAGAGGACATGACAAAGAATGGGGTGAATTGTAATACATAATTGTACGTGGTTCCAGTGATTCTGAGAACAGGGGTGCCTCGTTGTTCACCCCTGAATAAAAAGGGGCACTGCATGTACAGTCATTGTATATTATACTTGGTGGTCCCCGTATCGCCCATTCGAGTCTAGACTGAAGAGTGATAGCGCCACCTCTCTATTCAGGAGAGAGTAACCATGCGCCCCTATTCTCTTGTGTAACCCCCTCAAGTCATATAGAGTAAAAAGCCAAAGAGGCACAGTGGTCAATGGGGACCCATGCCACAGACCCCCACTGATACATACCAGTGATATTCCGAAAATAAATGAAAGATTTAGGTCTGTCGAAACTCAAAAACCTATTCTTTTTTTTTTTCTTTTGTATTTTCTTTTTTTTTTGTATCATTTCTGGCATTCAAGGCCTCAGTGTAAAGACTTCTGTTGTATAGAATTCCTCGCAGCGCGGCTTGTTCACAGATGACATTTCCTCATTGTTCCTGTTTGTATAAATGTGTTTTGCAGCTTATAACACACAAGGTCACCTTGAAGCAGCACAAACAGCTAAAAAAAACGCAGAAAACCAACTGTAAAATAGTTTAACCTGGTATCACTGCATATCTTGTTACACAATCACACTTGGTACAAAAGGGGGGGGGAATCTTTTAACTCCTTTAAAACCAAAGTAAAAGAATCTTCAGACAGATATATTTGGAAGAAAATCCAGTAAAAATTTTATTTTTTTATGTACAGAGGGTATGGAAATTATTCAGACACCTTTAAATTTTTCACTCTTTGTGTCATTGCAGCCATTTGCTAAAAGCAAAACAGTTCATTTTATTTCTCATCAATGTACACTCAGCTCCCCATCTTGACAGAAAAAAAAAAACAGAAATGTAGATATTTTTGCAAATTTATTAAAAAAGTAATACTGAAATATCACATGGTCATAAGTATTCAGACCCTTTGCCGTGACACTCATATATAACTCCCATGCTGTCTGATCCTCCTTAAGATGGTTCTACTCATTCATTGGAGTCCAGTTGTTTTTAATTAAACTGATTGGACTTGATTAGGAAAGGCACACACCTGTCTATATAAGACCTCACAGCTCACAGTGCATGTCAGAGCAAATGAGAATCATGAGGTTAAAGGAACTGCCCAAGGAGCTCAGAGACAGAATTGTGGCAAGGCACAGATCTGGCCAAGGTTACAAAAGAATTTCTGCAGCACTCAAGGTTCCTAAGAGCACAGTGGCCTCCATAATCCTTAAATGGAAGAAGTTTGGGATGACCAGAACTCTTCCTAGACCTGGCCGTCCAGCCAAACTGAGCAATCATGGGAGAAGAGCCTTGGTGAGAGAGGTAAAGAAGAACCCAAAGATCACTGTGGCTGAGCTCCAGAGATGCAGTAGGGAGATGGGAGAAAGTTCCACAAAGTCACCTATCACTGCAGCCCTCCACCAGTCGGGGCTTTATGGCAGAGTGTCCCGAAGGAAGCCTCTCCTCAGTGCAAGACATATGAAAGCCGCATATAGTTTGCCAAAAAACACATGAAGGACTCCCAGACTATGATAAATAAGATTCTGTGGTCTGATGAGACGAAGATTGAACTTTTTGGCGTTAATTCTAAGCGGTATGTGTGGAGAAAACAGGCCCTGCTCATCACCTGCCCAATACAATCCCAACAGTGAAACATGGCGGTGGCAGCATCATGCTATGGGGGACAGGACGACTGGTTGCAATTGAAGGGAAGATGAATGCGGTCAAGTACAGAGATATCCTGGAGGAAAACCTCTGCCAGAGTGCTCTGGACCTCAGACTGGGCCGAAGGTTCACCTTCCAACAAGACAATGACCCTAAGCACACAGCTAAAATAACAAAGGAGCGGCTTCTGTACAACTCTGTGACCATTCCTGACTGGCCCAGCCTGAGCCCTGACCTCAACCCAACTGAGCATCTCTGGAGAGACCTGAAAATGGCTCCACCAACGTTCACCATCCAACCTGACGGAACTGGAGAGGATCTGCAAGGAAGAATGGCCGAGGATCCCCAAATCCAGATGTGAAAAACTTGTTGCATCATTCCCGAGAAGACTCCTGGCTGTACTAGCTCAGAAGGAAGCGGCTTCTACTCAATACTGAGCAATGGGTCTGAATACTTATGACCATGTGATATTTCAGTTTTTCTTTTTTAATAAATTTGCAAAAATATCTACATTTCTGTTTTTTTTCTGTCAAGATGAGGTGCTGAGTGTACATTAATGAGAAATAAAATGAGCTTTTTTGCTTTTAGCAAATGGCTGCAATGAAACAAAGAGTGAAAAATTTAAAGGGGTCTGAATACTTTCCATACCCACTGTACATATTTGACTTTTATCTGCAGTAAAATGGGAAATGATGATTTTCAGATGTGGAAGGATTGTTGCAATTTTTTATTGTGGAATTCACATATTTAGTGAATTAAAAAAAAAAACTTAAAATACTTGCCAGCGGTCCTGTATTTGCAAGGATTGTCCCCCATTTTCAGAGACAATCACAGAAAATGTGGCTTGTCATAGACCAAAAAATTGAAGGGGTTTAAATAAATGTAGACAGAAAGAGGGAATCGCGGAAGGATTTGGGATGCTTGTGGGGGCAGGGATCAAATACATTGATTTTAACAAGGCAAACTTATCAAGGACTTTGTAACAATATTCTTTTGGAAAAAAAAAAAAAAAAAGCGAATCTCATCCACACATTGCCGAAAAATACACACAGCAGAAATGCGATTTCCAAAACCGTTGCGTTTTTGAAAATCGCAGCATGTCAATTAGACCTATGGAAATGTTTGCAGTTTCCCTATAGGTATAATTGAAGAAGAAAGTCCGCAGAGGAAAACTCTGCAGACTTTCTGTGAAAAGCGCTGCGGGAAAAACCGCCATACGTTGCTTTTTCGCTGCAGCCCACTATGTGGGGCATTAGCCTTACTTTTTTCACTCTACCCTTTAGAAATGTGGTTTAAGAGTTTCACGATTTTGTAAAAGGGGCAGGTGGCTCCTTAGACCTAATTTACGGCAGAAACTGGAATAAATTATAGCACGAGTCTAGGCCAGAACTTAGTTGGCCTAGATTCCATTTTGTGGTGCGTGGGCAGCCAGTGATGCAGCACATGTATCTTAATAAATTTAGCATAGTTTACTTGAGCACATTTTCAGATTAATAGGGTTTTCTGGGAGTTTGATATTGATGACCTATCCAAAATAAGACAAAGCACCCCCATCGATCAGCGGTTGCAGAGGCTACAGTGAGCACCGTTTCCTCTTCACAGATATGACATCATGTTCAAGTCAAATGGACTATTTGCAACTCAGTCCCGTTCAAATGAATGGGATTGAGCTGCAATACCAAGCACAGCCACTAAGGTACTAGGCCTGGTATTCCATAAAGTGTCCGCAGAGCTTATCTGAGTGTTAAAACCTCTTCCGATAGCTAATTGGCGGAGGTGTCGGATATTGTATCATCGGGTATCCTTGGCCATAGGCCATAAATATCAGATTGTGGGGGGCTGACAGCCGGCCCCTGCACAGATCAGATACTCAGAGGTCTGTCCAGTCATACAGTGCACAGAGCTGTAAGCAGTTATCTCTATGCCCTGTATAGCGGCCGGGTGCCCGTATTGCAGCTCAGCATCCAATAACTTCAATGGGAGCTGAGCTGTAGTACCAGTACCCGGGCACTATACAAGGCACTGAGCCATCTCAGTGATCAGGAGGATGGGGGACCTTAATGTGAATGGATGGATGCCAGTGTGCCTGCGTGCCCAATGCTCCATTCACTTCTATGGGGCTTCTTGGACTGTAATCTCTGGCAGCCCCATAGAAGTGAATGGAGTGACGGTCACACAAGCGCGCTGGCGCTCCATTCACAAGGAGGCCTTAGAGGGACTTTGGGTCCCCCATCCTCCTGAACACTTGGGGACCTGGCGATCAGACACTTAGATGATAAGTGTCCACAACAGGAAAACCCCTTTAATAAATAAATTCCCCCTCCATGCCTATGCAGGTGATCAGACAATCTGAGCTTCTTGTAATATCGGACTGAAAACCCAAATGATTCTCAATGTTGGAGTTACATACAGACTAGCGCTGACACATTTCTTTGCGGCAGAGGTTTTTTTTTTTAATCAACGAGTAATAAGAAGGAATTTGTGAATAGACACATTAATATCAATGACATGCTGGAACTTGTAGTCCAATAACCAGCAGCGCTCTCATTACCAGCAGAAAACATTCCACTAGCCACAGGCGTAACACAAGTTCTTGGTTTGATTCTGTAAATGAAGGGCAAAATGACAAGAACTAACCTGCTGCTCTCCCAGACTGTCAGGCGCTGATGGCATTTTAATGATATGTAAAGCAGATGTATCTCATACAGGCGCCATAAATACAATTGAGATACGGAGAGATATTATTATGTTAATAAATAGTATTTGAGATTTTATTACTTCTCCCAATCTTGCAGCAGCTTCCAGCGACAATTTATCCCCATAAATACTGAGATCATGATTTGGATTGACAAGTAATTATTTGCAGACTAAATATTTCCTGAGCTCCTCATGTTGGTGACTACAGGACTCGCTGCTTTATGACAGTGCGACTTAACTCCTTCACCGACACGGACTCCAACTTTTCTTTTTTTAGTTTTTTATGACTCGGTATTTGTCTATGCACCAAGAGAAAGTGAACGGGTGGAACAAAAAATACTGGGAAATTTCACAATTTCCTCACCGGTTCAGAAATTCTGCTAATTCTAGATGTTCCCAAAATAGACCCAGTGTCAAATCAGTGGCCGCCCATTGGAGAGTCAACAATGGCAGGTCATTAAGAATGTTATGGTGGAGAACATCAGATTTTGTTAAAAGTGTTGTCCAGTTTAGAAAACCCCTCTTAGGCCATGTCCACGTTGTGTAAATGCCACGATCTCGCCGTGGTGGAAACATTGTGGCAAAAACCGCAACGTTTTACAGTACCTGCAAAGTGGATGGGATTCTGGCTAATCCCATCCACCCACTGCAGAAAAATATCCGCAGCGGAAATCCTGCGATTTCAAAAACCGTCACGTTTTTGTAAATCACAGCATTTCTATTATACATTTTCCATATAGGTATAATAGAAGCAGAAAGTTTTCCTCTGCGGACTTTCTGTGAAAAACTCTGCGAAAAAAAACGTGATCTGTTTCCGCTGCGGTCTTTTCTGCAGCGCTTTTTGGCTGTGGCCTGCTATGTGGGGCCTTAGCCTCAAGGTAGGTTCACATGGAGGAATCTGCCACAGATTTGGGAGCGGATTCCACCTCCTAATCGATGGCAGATTCTGTCAATGGCAGGCACAGATCGCAGCAGGACGCGGAAAAAAAAAAAAAAAAAAAATCGGCATCTTGCCGCAGATTCCATAGCTGATTAGCCACGGATTCCGCGACTCCATTCATCTGGGCCTAATCAGCAGAGGAAAGCCATAATGGTGTCATGGCAATCCTGTGGCCCAATACAGTGACGGAAAATGAAGAGGAATTTCTCTTCATTCTCCACCGTGTGAACGTAGCTGTACAGATGTAGCCATCTTCAACTTCAATCTGATAACTCGCTGCACTGTGATAAGTCACAGCAAAGCTATTGAAAGTAATGAAAAAAAAAGGCTAAAATGATTAGGACCTATTTACTTAAGGTGCCAAAAGTCATGTTAAATTTGGTTACCCTGTGAGAGGATTCAGAGTTAATAGAGGGAGGGTCTATTCAGGACCCTCATCTCTTTGCCAGAGTGAAGAGAAATAATGTCTCTCGCTCCTGAGGACCCGACCTGTCCTGCATTACACAGACAACCCAGTGATTTGAATAAGCACAGTGTAATACTGAATTTTCCCATTGGTGGTGCTGCAAGGAAATTGAACATTTACTGACAGGTTCCCATCAGATTACATCTAATTGCTAGGGGTACCAGCAGGGGGTACGTTGTGATTTGCTTATTGAACCCTTCTACTATATAAAGGGTTTTTTCAAAGCACAGAAACCTTTTAAGGAACCATCATAGCAAGTATGCTTATAGAGAAGGCATGTGAGGCTCTATGAGCTTGTATACATGGCTGTCCATCATTGTGTGTGGGTGGAGGAAGCAGGACTCACAGGTTTTCCCTATGTATATGGGAGAAACAGGACTCACAGGCTTTCTCTATGTACTGTATATGGGAGAAACAGGACTCACAGGTTTTCTCTATGTATATGGGAGAAGCAGGACTCACAGGCTTTCTCTATGTATGTGGGAGAAGCAGGACTCACAGGCTTTCTCTATGTATATGGGGGAAGCAGGACTCACAGGCTTTCTCTATGTATATGGGAGATGCAGGACTCACAGGCTTTCTCTATGTATATGGGAGAAGCAGGACTCACAGGCTTTCTCTGTGTATATGGGAGAAGCAGGACTCACAGGCTTTCTCTGTGTATATAGGAGAAGCAGGACTCACAGGCTTTCTCTGTGTATATGGGAGAAGCAGGACTCACAGGCTTTCTCTATGTATGTGGGAGAAGCAGGACTCACAGGCTTTCTCTGTGTATATGGGAGAAGCAGGACTCACAGGCTTTCTCTATGTATGTGGGAGAAGCAGGACTCACAGGCTTTCTCTATGTATATAGGAGAAGCAGGCCTCACAGGCTTTCTCTATGTATATAGGAGAAGCAGGACTCACAGGATTTCTCTATGTATATGGGAGAAGCAGGACTCACAGGCTTTCTCTGTGTATATGGGGGAAGCAGGACTCACAGGCTTTCTCTATGTATATAAGGGAAATAGGACTCACAGGCTTTCTCTATGTATATAAGGGAAATAGGACTCACAGGCTTTCTCTATGTATATAGGGGAAGCAGGACTCACAGGCTTTCTCTATGTAGGTGGGAGAAGCAGGACTCACAGGCTTTCTCTATATGGGCAGGGGGCTAGGACTCACAGCTTTTCCTGGCTGTGAATAAACAGCTTTTTACATGAAATCACTAAACTAAATCATAGAAGACTATATATCCTAGAGCTCAGCATCCTCTGCTTTATCTTCTGCTGCCCTCAGATAGGATCCTGACAAATCCCCTTTAATGCCAGTTGCAGAAGAGCTGTACTATCAAGAGTCTTTTCTGCCGAACAGGAGGGAATCATTTTGCTTTTTTAGGACAGTGAAAGGGAAAGGCATGATAAAATCTGAATCGAAGGTCAAAAGATTCAAGAAAAACATAAAGACAGGTCTGGGGAGACAGGATTTTACTGTATCTCATTATATCCATCCCTCTGCTTGAACGTCTCCATCCGCACCGAGTAGGATAAATTAATTTGTTTACCCAGAAAGGCAGAATAAATAGCAGAAGAAAACACATTTCTAAATTACCACATGTAACCCCATGAATATTGATATTAGTAAACATTAAAACTGCGCTCCGCGTCATGGGACCAATGAAACTTACCTCATCATCTTTCACAGCTAAAAAAAATCAATGTTAAGTAGCCTGCCCTGCGCGATTCGGTTACAAATCATATATTATTAACGCAGGTCTTTTGTAAAAAGTTCCTGTTGACAAGGTTACTTTGTAAGTTAGAATGTTTGCTCTCATTACGGCTCTATTACATAACAGCTGTGGGTATTTACATGATATACTTGATAGATGGAGATTTTGACAGTACATCTGTCACTTTAGCCTCTGAAGTCAGGGGGTTAGGTAAGCGTTTGGTGTTTTATGGTGGTCCATTAGCAATTTCAGTAAAATCATTAGCCGGCCTGTTATGGAATTTGCAGTTTTAATGTCTAACGTTGCAGCGATTTTATATGGGGCAGATCGGAACACAGAGTGGGGAAGAAATAGTCCTCCGGAATTGTAATGGCTGGTCACGCATGGAGGTAAAGGAACACTCCGGGTAAATCTGATACAAGGTGTTATGTCGGGAGATGGACGAAACTCTGAAGATCTGTTTTGGGTTTGGGTGGTTCAGCCCAAAGATTTGTCAAAATAAGCTCGGCACGAATCGGAAGTGAAATTATTATACTCTGGGATTTCTTCAGACACCATTGTATAATAGGAGGAGGCCCAGGGGAGGTGAAAGAAACAAACATAGTAAGGGTGTGTTCACACGGAGGAATTTGGCATGGATTTGGGGGCATATTTCACCCCCCGAATCCGGAGCAGATTCCTTCTGGAATCCGCCTCCCATTGTTTTCAATGGGAGGCAGAGATCGCAGCAGGACACGGAAAAAAGAAGCGTCCTGCTCGATCTTGCCGCAGATTCCGTGGCGTGGGGTCCGGGGCTCGATGCTCCCTCCTGATTCATCCGGGCCTAATCAGCAGCGGGATGCTGCGACAGAATGCCGATGCACTACATCAGCATCCCATTGCGGCTAGACCGTGGAGAATATACTCTTCATTTTCCGCCGTGTGAACATACCCTTATTTTTCCGCTAGCAGAAAAAGTCTGCTACTGCCTCCCCTTGAAATGAATGGGAGGCAGATTTCAGATGGAATTTGAGGCAGATTCTGCATCAGATTCAGTGCCAAATTCCTACACTTGAACTTACCCCTATACTCACCTTCCCTCACTTCTCCTGGGCATCCTCGTAGCGTCCCTCTGCATCTTCTTCCAGCCTCCTGAATGACGTCATTCACCCTGGAGTCCCTGCCGTCATATCACAGTGGCACTTACGAACCCCAAAACTTTTGTAAAATTGGGGTCTGGTTCACTCACCTCAAGTTATGTCCAGTGCACAGCTTGAGCAAGTGGAACATGAGACAGGGATTTAAAGGGTTTTCCATGACTTATATTTATGTGATTGTGGGGGTCCAGCACCCAGGACTCCCACAGATTAAGTAGTTGAAGAGGCCACATTGTTCAGGTGATCTCTGCAGCCTCTTCATTGAATACACATATTTATTATTGGAGCCGTGCTTAGTATTACAGCGCAGCCCCATTCATATGAATGGGACTGAGCTGCTGCTGTACCATGTGACCAATGAACATGACGTCATCAGCATCGTGAAGAAGCCACAGCACTCTTCATCTGATCTGTGGGGGTCCTGGGAGTTAGAACCACATATTAGTATCCTATCTTAAGGATAGGTCATCAGTAAATAAGCTCAAGAAAACCAAACAAAGAAACTCTTTTTTTTGGTTCCTCAGGCCCTATATTATGAATAGTAAAGTACATCAGAACCTTAAAGGGGTTGTCCAAGAGTGGATATGGATGACCTATCCTCAGAGTAGTGGAGCCTGAGACCTTGCGGACAGCTCCATACCGTACGAGTGTAGTGACCATGCCGCCCTATTGCTGCTCAGCCCCAATTCACTTCAATAGTGAACAGAGCTGACTGGCATCCACAACAGCTGATCAGTGGGGATGCCAGGTTTCAGTTCTCCACTTATTTGATTGAGGACCTATTCTAAGGATAGGTTATTAATATGAACTCTTTAAAGGGGTTTCAAGAACTTTAGTATTGGGGGCCCTATTAAATTGGGTCCAATATCTGGACCCTGCAACGATCAGCTGATTCGGCTGCTGTAAGCCACATGCAAGGTGTATGACTGGAAGCAGCTCTGCTACTATTCACTCCTGAGGGATTATTAAGAAAAACGCACATAGAGGGGGACAGGTATTAATCCACTTCTTTATTGATGTCTGGAGTGTCCAAGATCAGCCTACAACAGTCCTGGACGGGCACACTCTCCATTTGCAAAATGAATGAATGCAGGAGGCCGAGATTTTTTACTGGTGATAGCCATTGGCGGAATTTACTTTCCATGTATAGTTACCTTTGCAGGCTGCGCCGACTCCTCCGATATGGCAGGGGGCAGCACAGCATGGACAGCAGTATGTGAGCCTTGTCTAGTACCTGACTCCCAGCAGCCAGAGGATGGTCTGACCCTAACATTTAACCACGACTGGTGCAGTGACCAAAGTCAGCTGCTGTATCTACTAAATGTGAGTTTATGTATTTTTAGGTAATCCATCTATCATAGCGATCAAAATTATTCAACCTCCATTGCAAATTAGTTTTACTCGCAAAGTGTTCAAACTTTCAGCTGTCTACAATAAACCACAAGAACAATTTAGGTTGCATTTCCACAATTCATTTTGTATTGTTTTTTTCTTTTTACTTGGGCCGTGTTTTCACAGTGCTTTTTTTGTTACTGAAGAACTGCATGCAGTTTTTACTTGTAGTTATGAGTAGAGACGAGTGAACCAGTTCACAATGAGCCAGATTTGTTCCAAATTTTTTTTTTTTTTAATTTTGGATTTTGCCGAACCAGAAATTTTTGGGGTTTGCCACTGATGAATCATTATTATACTCAGACTTCAGACCCCAGAGTATAATAATCGGAAGCCAACACATCATGTCAATGTGTCCTCACCTCCCGAGGCCTCCACTTATTATACTCTGGGATCTGAAGAGACACCATAGTATTATACTGGCACTTTTGGTTCAAAAATAAAACCTGTGGGTGAAACTTGCAAATATTCAGGAACCGAATTTGGTGAGATTCATCCAGCTCTAGTTATGAGTTGCACATTTCTAATATGCCTTTAAACAAGAGGTTTTCAATGTAATGGTCAGTAACATACAGGTGAAATACAAAGTATCATGTGCTAGGCATTACTGCAATTAGAAACTGTATGCTGCTCTTCAGTAAGAAAAAAAGCACCATGTAAACCCATCCCTAAGTAGCTGACAACTAAAACTAATAAAACAAGTGGTCTCCAAAGTCAACAAGATGCTGCTTGTAATGACTGCCGCAGGGTTTATTCACACGTTGCCACTGTGTTGTGTTTTTTGTAGCAATTTTTCAAAATCATAGCAGAGAAATTTTGTTGCGATTTCAGAAAATTGTTGCAAAGTGGACGTCTGTGTATATAAATCCTACTTCGTTTCTACCTCTTGTCCACATTCTCAGCTATGTGAGCAGTGTTTTCTGGATCTCGGGATCAGCAGATTAAATCTAATCGGCAAACTAAGGGTGGGTTCACACTTGCGGCGGCACTCCGTCCGCCGAGAATCCGACCTAAATGTCGGAAAACTGGATAGGCACAGGTTTGCAACGCATTGCTTAAAACCCCATTCACTTGAATGGAGTTTTAAAGCAATGCACGGGTGTGCGCTTACACCCTCTGCACCGCTGGAAACAAAGTCCTTCATGTCCAACTATCCCCTATCCAGCGCCTATCCAGTTTTCTGACATTTAGGTCGGATTCGCGGCGGATGGAGTGCCGCCGCAAGTGTGAACCCACCCTAAATAGTCGCGGGTCTATACTTATTCAGAAAGTCACGTGTCACTGTATGGAATGTGTTGTTTTATTGCCCACCTGAGTTCAAATGTTTGCTTTATCATTGTATAAATTGTGAACACAAGACCACTGTAAGACCAGGTTCACATGGTGGTATTTATGGCAAATATTAGCGTAGTTCCCTGGAAGGTGTGTAAAAATGTAAATAAATATCACCTTTCTTGGGTTCCGCCATGACATCCTCCAGCATTCCAGTATATCTCCTGGGCTGGTGCCTATCATATTTGACTCCCAGGTCACCACTGAACCTTGTGGTTGGGCTGGAGGAAGATGACATCATCCCGATTTGACAATATGGCATCATCACATAGGCTGCAGCATCACAGCGTGATGATGTCAGCATCTCCTGCCTAATCGCTGAGGCCCAATCACATGCCTCAGCAGTGACCCTGGGGCCAAATAAGATGGCAGATGGACTTGGAGTCTGGAGGATGCCACAATAGAGCTCAGGAAAGTGAGTACATTTTTTTTGTAGTTGTTGCTTTCTAGAACGAACAGCAAAATGGTGGCCAGCTGAGAATTTTGTAGAATTCGCAACGAATCCGGCTCGCTCATCTACACTACATATCTGTCTGTCTCTTTGGGATGTATGTCCCTTATTCCTTAGCCCCTGCATTCGGATGAGCTGACACATGATGAATATTTCTCCAAAAGGCCTCCTATAAATAGTCATTCTCTTCACACAGGGAATAATCTGTCTATGTTCCGCTCTCAGGTAAATCGCACAATTTCTCGCATTTTGCTCTATAGTCTTTACGAAAATAAAATCTCTCATAGAGTTCAGTGTGTTGACGGCGGCTTCGGTCTGCAGCGCTGGTCACATAATTAAGTGCGTCTTCATGAGGTCCTGCTTTATATTCCTTGAAAAAAATAAAAATACCAGGCCAGCGCCGAGACGAAAATTGATGACAGTGACATTATCAGGAGTTCCTGCTAGATGTATTGATTGATGGGCCGAGCGCTAATATGTTTTAAATAGCCGCGAAATCTAATTTCACGGCTCAGTCCTTTGTAATCACAAGAGAAAAATACCTGAGCAGATGCTTAAAGTGGCTGCAATACCACCTGAGGACAGGGGCGGCGCTATTTTTGGAAGAATCAATCATGGTTTTTCTAATATTATATCACCCCTTTAAGGCTGAAGGTTGTCTCATGGACTTAAAGGGGTTTTCACACTGGCTTATAAGTGTGTGATCGTTGGGTGTGATCATGAGTATAGACCCTGTGATCGCTTGGGGTCCTAGTGGTCGGACCTACAGCAACTAGATACCTTTCCCCAATCCTATACATAGGGCATAGGTGTTATTAGTGGGGGAGCCTCTTTAAGGGGATGCATAAACCTTACACACTTTGCAAATATTCAAGCAGAAAAATTTGTTCAGTCTGAACCAAATGTTGCGAGGAAAAGTTGGCCTCTTCGGGCCCCAGAGTGTAATGACCGGAGGGCATGGAGGCTGTGTAAAAATGAACATAAACCATTGACTTACCTTTCCTGTGCTCCTTGGCATTCTCCTCCGGCATTCTAGTCTTCTTGGGCTGTTCACCATCTTATTCAACCACCAGGTCACTGCTAAGCCCTGTGATTGGACCTTAGTAGTCACGTGGGGGGCAACGACTTACTCCCGCTTTGACACTATAGTCTATATGATGACATTGTGCCCCCCACCTCCACCCCATGACCACTGAGGCTCAATCATAGGCAAAAAACACAGTGATGGCGCCTGAATAAAATGGTGGACGGCTCAGGAAGAGGACCGGAACGTCAGAGAATGCCATGGCGGAACCCAAGAAAGGTGGGAAAATGACTCCTTTTATTTTTACACTCCTTACCAGTCTCCTAAAACGGACAGAAAAATGGTGGCCTTCTGGTTTTGTCTGAAGTAAACCCCAAAAATGTTGAATTTGATAGAACCCCAATTTTTTGGAAAATTTATAACGAACCTTATCCATTACACACTGGTTCGCCCATCATTAATAAGCCTTTTATAATAAGTGAACCCCAAAAAATCTAACATAATTGAAGATGATAAATTCACCGATAGAGATGTAGCAAAGTTTACACAACCAAAGCCAATGAAAAATTCAAGTTAATGTTCTGTGCTACATTGTATTCAGTGTCAAGTTCTATGTCGCTACATCTGTACATACTGTGTCTGTTAGTCGGGATAGTGACTGTGTTGTCTTCATATCATATTAACCAAGTGGTGCATGTTCACACTGTAATACCCAGAGGAGCACGCTCAGAAGTAATAGGGACCTCTGTTTTAGTGATCAGACCCTCAATGATTAAAAATACTTATCCCCATTCATTTGGAGGGTCGCTGCTTGTAAAAAAAAAAAAAAAAAAAAAACAAGATGAGACCAATGTCGGGACAATTGAATAATTTTATTGCAAGGGCAAAACAATGAAAAACATAATATCTGATGAAAATCACAACCTATATGTAACCCATAGTCTAAAAAACATCCCATTATTACAATCGTATGGAAATGACCTTGTAAGAGTCTTGTAAAAAAAACAGTTATATAGTATCTTGAGAGCGACATTAGACTTTATCATCGAACAATCCATCATTCAATCCGACAATCGATCATTTTCTTCATATGAAGACTAGAGATTGTAGTCATTAACCTGCCCCATAGGGGGCAGCATTAAGAACATGTCCTTAATCTTGCGTAGCAGATAGAAATTGTGTCCCCTGGTGTAATGTCCCTGACCTGCCTCCTGACAATTAGGAAAAGGCCACTTTTATCAATGTATGGAGCAAAAACGCATTTTTACAGGTAAAAATTATATTAGTTCTCAAAATGTCGTATGTAGCAGAGCTGAATTTGTCACTTTGAGGCTGCATTGTTTGTCCATTGTGACAGATAATGCAACAGGGCACATAGCTTGTTACTACTGAAGGGGGCGCAGTTTGGAAATCTAATTTGGGCACAGTATGGCATAGTTCTTTGCATGCAGTATCATTGTACAGTATTATTCAGGGCTGTGGAGTTGGTAGGCCAAAGCACCGACTCATAGACCCTTTGCCGGTGGAGCATAAATGAGGCGCACTGTCCGCCAGGCCATACAACTGGAGGGAAATGTATGCCAGCTTATAGCTGGAGTGCATTTCCTACATCATTTACCCCAGATTTAATAAATCTGGCCCCCGCCCCTGCACACCCTCACCAGGCCCCTTTTTGGGAACGTACCAAGGGTGGTGCAGAAATGAAAAAAATCTAAATTTTTGTGCAAAAATACCTTTTTTTAGCAAAGAAATGTGCAACTTTTTTTTCTTTGTTCAGCAGAAAACAAGGCATAATAAATTTGCCCCAATTATTTTATTTTAGAGCTGGAGTCGGTAACGTTTGATGATGGCCATTACACATTTCCCAGTGCAGGGTAACATCACACCCTGGCTCTGGTAGACTCAGTATAGCCATAGATTATAGTCGCCCATAAAGGTTGAAGAGGTCCATGGAGACTCCCTGTGCATGGTCGTAGGGGGAAGGTCTTACATTAGTGAGGTCCAAACACCCTAAGGGGGTTTTGCCGATGAGACGGCTAACTTCATAGGAAGCCACTTAATCTTGTTATATTTTAGGGTGTCAGAGAGAACCGATGTCATATGGGAAGACCATGCAGACTACATAGAGGTTGGGTTTGAACCCACAGCCTTGAGGTCTACAAGGCAATAGTACTGACCACCGAGCTGTCGTCCTCATTTTGGTAGGGTTGTTTTATTGAGGAATACAGAATAACACAGCATCAAAATCAACAATGGCAAATATCTATTGTAACCGATACCAAATTGCATCCTATGTTTTGCCATTCACATGGTTTGGTGGCTGGTTCTTTTAGAAACATATCTTGTATTAACTCGAAATTGCACCAAAATTTCAGAATTTTTTTTATACCAGAAAAGTGCAAAGCCCCCTCATAAATTTCCCCATGTGCAGTGGGTATGCTGTCTAGGGAAACATGTAGAAAATACAACATAGAGTACTAAGCAGCATGAATTCAAATTTCAGGGCCATATGATAGGTATATGAATAACCAACTAAAGTGAGTGCGTCTTTGTCACAGAAACACCATTATGGGGCCTCCTCCACTAACTGTTGGACCATGCCACTTCACCAATTCTGAAGAACCTCTGCACTAATGTTCAGGGGGTTCAATGGGACTGAAATGTGTATTAAAGGACATCTGAGCTGAAAGGGATCGGTGCTTGGTGCAATAAAGAAAATTGGGACCCCTTTAGTAGGTGGTGGGTTCTCAGAAAAAGCAACTCTTCTGAAGGTATCTGTCAACTGTTTTGACCTTCTTAATACTCAAGATCGTGCTAGGTAGGTGCATGTGGAAGACCATACTAGTTCTGTGACCCAGAAAATGGAGTTTTAATCTGCTCCCTGGACTCTCTGCAGTCAAGTCTGCCCAACTCCTCCATTATGGTCTTCAGTCATGACTCTAGGGTCCAAGTGGGAGACCACAAGAGTCATCAACCAAGTGGGATTGGAGGGCATTTTGAGTCAAAAATGCTTTACAGAAAACTTCTACCATGTTCTTAGTCCTCTATGGGAACAATGACAAAGATAAGAGGGTGCCCATACCAAAAGGGGTTCCATTCTGGATCATGCCACCATCCTCCATCTTTAGATAATTAGGTTCAGGACATATTTGCTACCTACTTGTGCCTCCATGGCTACATGGCCAAATGGTGGTCAAACTTGAGCAAGGGCTCGTCCTGCATCACCGTTGGTCAGTGTTGATCTTGGGTTCCTTGGCCCACCGGGCCAGTATGAAACATGCGCCCACCAACTTTCAATTGTATCGTAAACTATGTTGTCATGGGACACGCCATGTAATGTAAACAATAAATCCTAGTGGCATGCAACTCACTCACAAGTCACCTCCAAATGGGGTTGTCTGCTGCCGGACCTTTAGGGCCCAGGGATTGGGGATATTGTGATACTGTGTGCGCCAATCCTTGCTACCATGATAAAATAGGAACAAAAACTGTTGCATTTTTTGAGATGCCATACAAATAAAATCTGATCAAATTACCATATGTGAGAGAAGAACACTGAACACCTGCTACAATTCCCGAGGCGTCTCAGGTAAGAGATTTAGATTCTTCAGGCTTCATTGTCTTAATATCAGATTTTCCACAAAATGGCTGTTTCTCTGTGTGAAGTATATAAAACCGCTATATAATATAGCACACAAAATACAAATACAGTAATAAATAATAATGAAGTCGATTTTCTCATCTCAGTTTATTTTGGTGGATTTACCGTAAGAATGTCGCCAAATAATCTTAAATTCTAGCTACGTATACTCATGAAAATAGTGATATTCTCATCTAACTAAATAACATTTCATCTTCTTTCTAAACAGGTTTCTTAAGGGCAACCATCAAGTACATGCACCGCACCGCATCGCACTGCCGTCTGATTGATAGAAAGTGATATGAAGGAATCCGTTTAATTGGATAGAAAGAAAAAGTCATAATCTTAAGACAATACAAAGGAAAGGTAAAGAGGCCATGGAAAAATTATTTAGAATATTTCCCATCATACTTGCCTACAAACAGTCTGACTTAAGTGCACTTGCCACTTATACCCAGAGGGGTCGCTATGTTTTTTTCAGGTGAACCCAAATTAAAACTGGGACAATCCACAACAGGGATGGGCTTGTGTAAACCCGACCCAAAAGTGGGTATTCCCAGGTGGTTTGGGGGAATTACAGAAGGTGGGGTGGAAATGCCTTGAGGACCTCGCGCTAGAGGACCTGTCCTGTCCTGCATTACACAGAAAATCCATTGATACAGATAGGCACTGTGTAATACTGTTTTGGGAAGTATGTGAGATACAGTAGGGATCATGGGGCGGGGATACTTGGATTCAGCTGCACAACAAATATAGATAAAATAGATTTTAGGCATAGTGTCTCTTTTATTTGCTACACATCCCAAGACACTTTTAATGGAGTTTCCTATGAAATATTAAATATTTTTGCAAAAATAAATAAAAAATGTACAGAGTTTTACAGATTTCCTCTAACCATCTTACACTAGTGTTCGGGTTTCCGTTCTTCCGCTCCGTTTGGGGCTCTGCCTGGGGACCCGACAAAAACAGCAACCCTATCCGCTTGAAAAGCAGTTACCCGTGGAAACCAGTGGGCCCCATGGACTATAATGAGGTCCGCCAGGGTTCTGACGTTTTTTTCTCCGCCTATTTTAAGTGGAATGGGAGGCGGAGTCCCCAAATGCTAGAGCGAACCAACCCTGAGTGGTGACGTCTGTTCACTTGATCAGTTGCCAATGGATATGACCATGAATGTAGGAACTTTCTATGGTCTGGGATTTGTCCGAAACTCCATTATTGTGGCCAGGTTATCTTCTCATACAAGTAGTGTCCCTGTCTGATAACCCGGCCACAATAGCAAAATATTGGCTGAGTTTCTGACTAGTCCCAGACCATAGAAAGTTCCTGCATTCATGGTCGTATCCATTGGCAACTGATCAAGACAACAGTAAAACTCAGTAAAATTTTTTACTTACTTATATTGTATTTGCAAAAAAGTTAAACTTTTAGTTGTCTTCAGATTTTGATATGTTTTGTTTATGGGAAAATCCGTTTATGTCCAGCTTAAGGCTGGGTTCACACCAACGCTTAAACTCTGTTCGGGGTTTCGGTCCCCGAACCCACTTAAAAAATGCGGAGAGAAAAGTTCTGCAAGCAGCGCTTTTCACTCCGTATTCGGGTGCAAACAGGTCGGAACCCATTATAGTCTATGGGGTCTGCGGGTTTCCGCGGGTAACCGCTTTTTTAAGCGGATTAGGTTTCCGTTCGGGGGGGTCCGCTTGGGGAAATCCGAACACAGGTGTGAACCTAGCGTCAGTCTGCCTGGGAATGTCCATAAACATCACAGGAACACCCATACATATGTATATCCTCATTACCCTGCCTAAACTTGACCCGATTTGTGGAACAATCCAGCAGTATGGTTGGTGGGGGGGGGGGGGAGTACAGTAGGAGTTCAGTTCTTAATATTGTATAGGTGGGGTTATGATTGGAATATAAGGTGTGGTCTAGTGCCCTAAATAAATCTGATATGCCATTTATTCTTCATAACTTGAAACTCCTGGGTCTTAATGCAAAATCTATAACCGACCATGTGTTACCTATAATAAGGAGGTCGTCTTATGTGACATAAGGGCCACTGGAGCGTCTCTTGCGCCACAGACCAGGTTTATTTCTTTGTATAAGTGCCCTACGGCTAGATTCACATCCTGCACGGAGGAGTTTTCTCGGGCACCTGGCGGATCCCATTAATAGTCTATGGGGTCCACGGGTGTCCTCGGATTACCGTTTTTTAAGGGGACAGGCTCTCCTTTTTTGGGTCTCCATGCGGACCCAACAATGGAGAGCCAAAAGCTAGTGTGAACCTAGTGTAAAGCTATATCCTTGAGTCTATTCATCACCATGACTGGTCATATTGTGAACTATATTAAAGAGAGGGACTTGTTCTTGGGTAATATAGTTGTTGGTATATGAGACTTAATTGGTAAACTTCTTATACCCATATGGGCATCAGTATAGACTGACCATGATGTTAAAGGGAGTCTGTCACTAGAACCCAGCATATCAACCCTGCCCTGCAGATAGATAGGTTAGGGACACCTGTATTCCCCTTGTGAATCGTTGCCTCCATTGCTGAGATATCATCATTTTTGCCAATATGCAAACGTGATCTTTGGAGCAATGTGGGTGTTGTCATTGCTCCAAAGAGGTAAGTGGCAGTGCATTGCTCCAAATATACATTTACATTTTGACAAAAACAGTAATATCTCGGCAGTGGAGGCAGCGATTCACAAGGGGAAAACACTGTATGATTCAGGTGACCCTAACCTATCTATCTGCGGGGCTGGGTGGATAAGCTGGGGTCTAGAGAGACACTCCCTTTAAATAGTCAACTGAGAGCCATTTGACTTGGGTTTGAGGTCAATATGGAGATTTGAAAATTGCGGGATCTTTCAGATTTCAATAGTTGAACATTATCCTTAAAGAGTCCTTTACAATATTGGAAAGGTGATGGACTCCTAAGGACAGATAATTATACTCCTAAAGTCAAGAATGTCATTATTCTGCAAGATGGTAAGAAGAAGAGAGACCACTGCCTGCGTTTTTGGGTGTGAACCTGGTGAAGAAGCCTGAAAGACCTTGTAAGTTCATCCCCAAGAATAAAAGTCAAAACACGTCAGACATATAGCCTGCTACATGACCACGGCATCAAGCAAGAGGATTTGGCCATACATGGTCAGTGTTATGGTATTGAAAGGGGGTATCCAATCAGAAATGATCTTGTATAACATACTGGGTAGAAGATTGGTGGAATCCATGATCACGCCCAATCTCCAAAAACCTCTAAGTGAACCCATTTTTGCTGAATGTAGTGTCAGAGATATTTGTGATGAAGACATCACAGCATGGAATCATTTTAGGAAATTGGTGAAGGTCATCAGAAGACCACTTTTTGGGTGGATTTCCCCCTAATAATCCTTATCGGACTGTACGAACAGATGTTGAGAACATTATAGGCTTACCACCATGGGCCAACAGTCATAGAAAATTGCAGCATGATAGGGGTTCAGCCGACAATACGACCTCTTCACCCGTCCAAAGGCAGCAAGCGCACTTTCGGGTGTCCCATCGATATCCATCGTCCATTCACGTGATATTTTACAATGACGGAAACGGTTAAAACCATGAAATGTTTCATTTTCAGCATTATCTTCAAGCTTCCAAAATTCAATGAAGCGTTCTTGCATCTCAATATCTGAAGAGATAAATGAAATCCAGAGATGGAGTCCACATAGTTCGTATAATCACTAAAAATTCAGCCGCCGCTGTCAGCAGAAAATTCTATTGATCAAGTTTTTGGTCTTTTTTTTTTTTTTTATATATTTTTTTTTTTCTTTAAAGCTCCTGTGGATACTCATTTGAGCAGAAAAATAGGGTGAAAATGTTACTATTCGTTGACACAATTCCTAAAAAGATAAGTCCCGAAGTCCAAAAGGGAGGTGGAGTGCACATATTGTCAGGGAGGTGCAACAATTCTTTGCTCTTTCTCCGGGTTTTCTGTTTGCTACCGTGTTACCTGCAAAAAAAAAAAAAAAAAATTTATGATCATAATAATGAAATAAAAATACTATGATAAATCGTATTGGAAGTGCTATTTGAGCACATTGTATGGTGGCAGGCTCTAAAACAAAAATTAGCGGAGGGCAGGGAGAGGTTAAAATAAAAAGAGAGCATATGTATCTGTTCCACTGCCCCAACCACAGCTCCCTAGTTCCGGGGGTCCGAGGAAGTCGCTCATCTGTCCGTCACTTATTATCCATGCCACAGTTCCATGTTCCTTGGCATCGGTCTTCACCCTCATACACATACAAGTGGCCCCTGCAGCCAATCACTGGCCTCAGCAACTACATAATCTCTGCAGAGGTTCTGGTTTTGCAGTGATGGTGTGGCCGACTACGACATGTGAATCCAGCGCCAATGACTGAGGAGCTGCCACTTGGACAGCAGGAGAGTATTCATGTAAATCCTGATCATGTGCGTGTACCCTTAAAGGGATTCTATCATTGGGGAAACATGTTTTTAACTGAAGCCACGTCGTAATAGCCTTTATAAAGGCTATTCTTCTCCTACCTTTGTCGTTTCTCTCCTCGCTGCTGTTTAGAAGAAATCTTGATTTTTATTTTTATGCAAATGCGTCTTCAGAATGCATAGGAGGCGTCCCCTGTGCTCTCCTCAGATGCATTTTTGAACTTACCACACCGCCTCTCTTCTTCTTTAGCAGACGCCTTTTCTTGACGTCATCCTTGTACGAGTCTTCGTTCAGCCATTTTCCTGTGGCCTATTATCTACAGCACATGCAGTCGGCGCATGTCTCCTGGAGGAAGGATGACGTCAAGAAGAGGCGTCTGCTAAAGAAGAAGAGAGGCGGCGCGGTAAGTTCAAAAATGCATCTGAGGAGAGCACAGGGGACGGCCCCTGTGCATTCTGAAGACGCATCTGCAAAAATAAAAATCAAAACAGTGGCGAGGAGCAAAATGACAAAGGTAGGAAAAGAATAGCCCTTATAAAGGCTATTACGACGTGGCTTCAGTTAAAAACATGTTTCCCCAATGATAGAATCCCTTTAAGGAGAACAATGACAAACATTTATCATGCACTTTTCTCACACAAGGGACTCAAAGCACAGGGAGTGTTGTGGAGTAGGGTCAGTGGCTGCCGTACAGGCGCTCATCCCCAACACCCTTAAGTGTCAGTTGTTGTTTACGGGAAGCCAAATTAAATATCAGTATATTTTTGGCATATGGGAGGAAACCGAGTACCCAGAGGAGACCAACGCAAACACGGAGAGGACATACAAACTCCTTGCAGATGTTGCCCTTGGACAGATTTGAATCCAGAACGCCAGCGTGCTAAGTAACAGTGCTAACCACTGAGCCACCCCCGCTCACTGTGCACTAGTCATAGAGTCATGTTCTGGCTGGAAAAGTTTCTGGACAGTTTCTAGCACTGTTTATGGGAGCACTCTGGCTGCCATTGTTAAAGGACTCATGGATTTCATAGAGGGGACTCCTCACTTAGCATCTCCCTCTATGCCTGGTTTGGTAGACTTGAGCCATTGTATCACACAGATGTTGATTCATCTGAATGGCCACCATGTATTAGTTTGTTTTTACTGGCCTGAGTGGCCATTGTACCCAGAAAACTCAGCCAGGAGCCACGGTAGCTGATCACTGTGGTGTTTAATAAGAGACTCTAAAGGGTTTAGATATTGGTGGCCTATCTATGGTTCAGGTCATCAATATCAGATTGCGGGGATCTAATACCCACTGATAACCGATCTGTACAACACAGTGTACAGAGCTGGAAACAGACAGCTTCATCCCCTGCGTAGTGGCCATGCCAGGATGCTGCAGCTCAGCTCCCATTCACTTGTATGGCTCTGTACACTGTGTAGTTCCAGCACTATTGAAGCAGATCAGTTGGGGTGCCAGGTGTCAGATCTGCGTATTTTCTTTGCTATACATTATCTAGTAATTTCAATGTAGTCGCCACCTAACAACGGAAATAACTTTTTACCTTCCACAACTTTTTTTTTTTTAACATACACCTATTTTACAGCAGTGCCCATGAAAGATCCCGAAGCCTGCCATAATACACGTCACTCGAAAGACTCCCAATATTTCACCCTCTGCACCGATGGCAAACCTTGTATAATAAGTAGTATTTTCCTGCTCACTTATTATGCATTAAACCTCTTCCCTGTGCTCGTGTAGATGCACCCGCGTCCCTTCTCATAACTATGAGGCGTGCAAGTAGAAAATAAGGAAGAGACAGCAGAGTTTAGGCATATTTTTCTTGTCATATCAAATAAAATGTATTTTCTTCATGCAAGAAAAATGTCGAAGTAGAAATACGCGCATCCGGAATGAGAGAGAATTCGGAAAAATTCACATGACGTCAAAAAAGTTGCATTGCCGCAAGAAAACGGCTGCTGCTTCTTCATAGTATTAAACTGTTGCTAGGAAAAATGTGACTATTTGTAACCCATTGCAGATTATTGAACTGCTGTACGGCCAGTCACCGCCACTGACTTAGTGGCAGCTCTTTCAGTTGCCAGGCCACATACTGTACAAGCCGCTGTGCTGTCCTGTATGTCATGCCCTTGCCTGAAAGTGTTAATTTTCTCTGCAGCGCCACCACAGGGGTAATGAAGCATTACACAGTCCCTATTGAAATCAATAGGCTGGCCATGTAATCCATGGACAAGTTGGGTCCTCCAGAGTGATAAACACTCTTTGCAGCCTGATAGGTAGGTAGGTAGATAGATAGGTAGATGATAGATAGATAGATAGATAGATAGATAGATAGATAGATAGATAGATATGAGATAGATACATAGATACAGTGCTGGCCAAAAGTATGGGCACCCCTGCAATTCTGTCAGATAATACTCAATTTCTTCCAGAAAATGATTGCAATCACAAATACTTTGGTAATAATATCTTCATTTATTTTGCTTGCAATGAAAAAACACAAAAGAGAATGAAAAAAAAAGTCAAATCATTGAACATTTTACACAAAACTCCAAAAATGGGCCGGACAAAAGTATTGGCACCCTCAGCCTAATACTTGGTAGCACAACCTTTAGACAAAATAACTGCGAACAACCGCTTCCGGTAACCATCAATGAGTTTCTTACAATGCTCTGCTGGAATTTTAGACCCTTCTTCCTTGGGAATTTCTCCAGGTCCCTGAGATTTGAAGGGTGCCTTCTCCAAACTGCCATTGTGAGATCTCTCCATGGGTGTTCTATGGGATTCAGGTCTGGACTCATTGCTGGCCACTTTAGAAGTCTCCAGTGCTTTCTCTCAAACCATTTTCTAGTGCTTTTTGAAGTGTGTTTTGGGTCATTGTCCTGCTGGAAGACCCATGACCTCTGAGGGAGACCCAGCTTTCTCACACTGGGCCCTACATTATGCTGCAAAATTTGTTGGTAGTCTTCAGACTTCATAATGCCATGCACACGGTCAAGCAGTCCAGTGCCAGAGGCAGCAAAGCAACCCCAAAACATCAGGGAACCTCCGCCATGTTTGACTGTAGGGACCGTTTTCTTTTCTTTGAAGGCCTCTTTTTTTTTCCTGTAAACTCTATGTTGATGCCTTTTCCCAAAAAGCTCTACTTTTGTCTCATCTGACCAGAGAACATTCTTCCAAAAAGTTTTTGGCTTTCTCAGGTAAGTTTTGGCAAACTCCAGCCTGGCTTTTTTTTGTCTCTGGGTCAGAAGTGGGGTCTTCCTGGGTATCCTACCATAGAGTCCCTTTTCATTCAGACGCCGACGGATAGTACGGGTTGACACTGTTGTACCCTCGGACTGCAGGGCAGCTAGAACTTGTTTGGATGTTAGTCGAGGTTCTTTAGCCACCATCCGCACAATCTTTCGTTGAAATCTCTCGTCAATTTTTCTTTTCCGTCCACATCTAGGGAGGTTAGCCACAGTGCCATGGGCTTTAAACTTCTTGATGACACTGCACACGGTAGACACAGAAACATTCAGGTCTTTGGAGATGGACTTGTAGCCTTGAGATTGCGCATGCTTCCTCACAATTTAGCTTCTCAAGTCCTCAGACAGTTCTTTGGTCTTCTTTCTTTTCTCCATGCTCAATGTGGTACACACAAGGACACAGGACAGAGGTTGAGTCAACTTTAATCCATTTCAACTGGCTGCAAGTGTGATTTAGTTATTGCCACCACCTGTTATGTGCCACAGGTAAGTAACAGGTGCTGTTAATTACACAAATTAGAGAAGCATCACCTGATTTTTCAAAGGGTGCCAATACTTTTGTCCACCCCCTTTTTATGTTTGGTGTGGAATTATATCCAATTTGGCTTTTTGACAATTCTTTTTGTGGTTTTCCATTGAAGGCAAATTAAATGAAGATATTATTACCAAAGCATTTGTGATTGCAATCATTTTCTGGAAGAAATTGAGTATTATCTGACAGAATTGCAGGGGTGCCAATACTTTTGGCCATCACTGTAGATAGATAGATAGATAGATAGCTTGAGAAAGGCTCCTGCAACCCAAACTGAAACACTGTGCATGTGAAATAAATCTATTTTTCTCTTTTTTTTCACCATACCTTTTGGTGTGCTGCCTATTCTTTTATATTAACCACCTTTGAGCCTTGACACCTGGCTTTTTTGGCTTGCACCCTCTTGAGCAGTGCTGCAGGAGATTTTTGTGTTCTACGTTGTACAGCCAGTCACCGCCACTGACCTACTGCCTGCCACATACTGTACAAGCCACTGTGCTATCCTGTTAGTCGTGCCCTTGCCTGTATCTCTTCTATATGGTTTTTATAATCCATCACTCACCTTGGTAGTTTTGATTTTGTTTCCGCTGCTGCAGGACCAGCCTGAGAGATCCGGCAAAACTTTACAATCCTCCCATTCCATGCACGGCTGCATGTGACACCACCACTTCTGGATGACAATGGATGCTACGGAACAAAGAAACACTGGATCACCAGATAGCAGACTAAGAGCTGGAATGAGCCCTATCTGCCAGAAGAGCATGACGTCTTCAGGTACTCTATAGTCAGGTCTAAAATTCTGTGCAGTTGACTTCATAGTATAACTGTATAGGGAAGCTGTGTTCTTTTGATAAATGATATATTTTAGCTGCCCACAATAACCCCTAGGGGGAGCTCACTATATATTATTTATACGTTTATTATTGAAATCATTACAACTTTATGTGCCGTGAACTCCCCCATGTGGCAGCTGAATGTACAAGCAAATGTTTTAGGCAGGGGTAGACTAATGCTGCAAAGTAAGGACTCCTACACATGACCGAGTGGGTTCCAATTTGTGTGTAATCCATTCTCCATTAGTTTCAGTGAGGGGTTCCATTCTGTTCTGCTCTGTTTTCACGGAGCAGGATAGAACCTGCCCTATAAATATTAGAGAGGAGCATCAGAACCCCCTCGGAAGAGCCTCAGGCCGCACAATCGGTTGTGTGCATGAAGTCTAAGAATGCTTTCAGAAATAGAAGGGTTAATAGTTTATTTTTGTCAACTAGCAAAATGAAGTGAATAAAGAAAAGAGAAATCTAAATCCCGTTAATATTTGGTGTGGCCACCTGGGGAAAAGGGAAGGGGCAATATTACACAGGGGGCCTTCCGCAGTGGGGGCTATATCACAGGGGGAGTCTCCCCCCACAAACACACAATACAATTTCCCCTTAGAGCCTCACACAGAGTAGATTTTCCCCTAAGCATCCCCACAAGGTGTAACATCTCCAATTCTCTGAGCCCACACAGTACTTGACCCAGGGAGTGAACGGTAAGTACAATTCTCCGTAGTCACCACTCTTAGGACTCGCCGTTCTACCTTTGGGCCTGGCACATACGTCACGTCAACATCAGCACACATAAGAAGGGGGGTCTTAAGAGGGGCGAGTACTCTTCTTTAGGGCAGTATCGCCCTAGTAATGCTCAAACTAAGGCCTTATTCAGACATCTGCATCTGTGGTCCATGCTTTTTATGGACAGCACCCCACCCTGGCTCCATGAAAAACAGATGACACACAAACCCATAGACTTTCATTGATGCGATGCATCAGTAAAAAAAAAAAAAAAACTTACGGTCTGCGAAAAAACCCTAACGTCTGAATAGACAAATTGTAATGAATGGGTAAGCATTTTTTGCAATGACGTACGTATTTGAAATGGCGCTAGTATCAGAGAAGCGGCGGCTGTAAAGGTTTACCACTAGCTTCACCTACCAAGGACGTGACCCATTCTCTATAAATAAGTGGTGAGCTTGTGGCATGTATCCAAAGTCTTAAGAGGTGCGTAAGGACGGCCTGCATACATCTTACACAAGGGCCCTCTGCACTGTACACCCCTTTTACCAAGAATTGGTCCCGCTGTGCGCTGCCTCCCACCTCTGCATCATGTCCATGTTGGTTGGGTATATTGCGTGTACGGCTTTCATGTACTTTCTCAAGTAATTTACCGTGTCCATGTTTATAGAAAAATACACAAGAACTAAACTGTATATAGAAAGGCAACAAAACAAGACTGCAATTACCAAGTTACTTAAATAGGCGCAATGGCTCTACCTGTAGGAAATGTATTCAGGCATTGCTTACGATCAGCGGAAAATTACACCACACATCATGTTGTTCCACAAAATAATTACTAGTTAAAGGAAAGCTCTGATGTCGAAATTGATGGCTTGCCACCAGCAAAGATGGCATACTGTAATCGTAATAATCTTCTAAATACAGGAGAAGTGTGCCGTCACTGGGAGACTGCTGTTTTGTAGGCAGGCGATTCATGTTTTTATGCTTTTTTATAATGTGTGTTTGCATTGTGTCACCTTTATGGACTTCGCGCTCATTATTAGACCCTGTTATTGCACATTCACAGCGGAAATGTAATAATGTCATGGAATAGCCAAACACAAGTCATGGGGTCTATGGAAAAAGAAATCTCAGGGCACAGGGCAATGATAAATTTACTTCCACATCAATTGTAGCTGAATGCAAGATGAGGCCGGCCTGTAATTGTCATCATAGGTAGACCTCAACTATGAGAGACAAAATGAGAAAACAAATCCAGAACATCACATTGTCTGATTTTTTTAAGAATTTATTTGCAAATTATGGTGGAAAATAAGTATTTGGTCACCTACAAACAAGCAAGATTTCTGGCTCTCACAGACCTGTCACTTCTTCTTTAAGAGGCTCCTCTGTCCTCCACTCATTACCTGTAGTAATGGCTCCTGTTTGACATTGTTATCAGTATAAAAGACCCCTGTCCACAACCTCAAACAGTCACACTCCAAACTCCACTATGGTGAAGACCAAAGAGCTGTGGAAGGACACCAGAAACAAAATTGTGGACCTGCACCAGGCTGGGAAGACTGAATCTGCAATAGGCAAGCAGCTTGGTGTGAAGAAATCACCTGTGGGAGCAATAATTAGAAAATGGAAGACATACAAGACCACTGATAATCTCCCTCCATCAGGGGCTCCACGCAAGATCTCACCCCGTGGGGTCAAAATGATCACAAGAACGGTGAGCAAAAATCCCAGAACCACACGGGGGGACCTAGTGAGTGACCTGCAGAAAGCTGGGACTAACGTAACAAAGGCTACCGTCAGTAACACACTACGCCGCCAGGGACTCAGATCCTGCAGTGCCAGACGTATCCCCCTGCTTAAGCCAGTACATATCCGGGCCCGTCTGAAGTTTGCTAGAGAGCATTTGGATGTTCCAGAAGAGTATTGGGAGAATGTCATATGGTCAGATGAAACCAAAGTAGAACTGTTTGGTAGAAACACAACTCGTGGTGTTTGGAGGAGAGTGAATGCTGAGTTGCATCCAAAGAACACCATACCTACTGTGAAGCATGGGGGGGCAACATCATGCTTTGGGGCTGTTTCTATGCAAAGGGACCAGGACGACTGATCCGTGTACATGAAAGAATGAATGGGGCCATGTATCGTGAGATTTTGAGTGCAAACCTCCTTCCATCAGCAAGGGCATTGAAGATGAAACGTGGCTGGGTCTTTCAGCATGACAATGATCCCAAGCACACCGCCAGGGCAACGAAGGAGCGGCTTCGTAAGAAGCATTTCAAGGTCCTGGAGTGGCCTAGCCAGTCTCCAGATCTCAACCCCATAGAAAACCTTTGGAGGGAGTTGAAAGTCTGTGTTGCCCAGCGACAGCCCCAAAACATCCCTGCTCTAGAGGAGATCTGCATGGAGGAATGGGCCAACATACCAGCAACAGTGTGTGCCAACCTTGTGAAGACTTACAGAAAACGTTTGACCTCTGTCATTGCCAACAAAGGATATAGAACAAAGTATTGAGATGAACTTTTGTTATTGACCAAATACTTATTTTCCACCATAATTTGCAAATAAATTCTTAAAAAATCAGACAATGTGATTTTCTAGATACAGTATGTTTTTTCATTTTGTCTCTCATAGTTGAGGTCTACCTATGATGTCAATTACAGGCCGCCCATCATCTTAAGTGGGAGAACTTGCACAATTGGTGGCTGACTAAATACTTTTTTTCCCCACTGTGTGTATATATGTGTATATATATATATATATATATATATATATATATATAAAACACACTGTGCATATATATATATATATATATACACAGAATACACAGGTAGATAGATAGACACGGGGGCTCTCAAGATTGTGTCCCCCTGACCTCCGTTCGTGGCAACATTGAAGGGAGAGGCAGCTGTATAGGTAAGGGTATCCCAAAAAAAATAGACAAGGCTCCCCCTTTATCCAGATAAATGTAGGTCCCAAAAGTGGGAGCTATCGGGCATTTATAACATATCCTGTGTACCCAAATAGGAATAGCCCTTTAAGACTCTGTTCACAGCCAGCGCCCCCACTGGTCAATTGTTCTCGCGGAAAGGTTTTTTGTTCTCTACCCTTACATCTACTGTGTCAGGGAACTCTCTATAGACTGTACTTAGTGATGGGCGAACCTCTCAGGATTCGTTTCTGGTTTGGGTGGCTCAGGTCCAGGATTGGTTTCAGGTCAAACAAGTTCGGTACGACCCATACTTTAAAACATAGTATATGACACTAGGTTCACACTTGCGCCTGGTATCTGTCTGCTGCCAAACCATTTAAAGGAAAAACAATGGTTTGGTCAAAAAAGTATTCCAAACGGTTACACAGCGGATATGCCAGAGTATAATAGGTGGAGGCCCAGGGGAGGTGTAAAAAACCCAAACATTTATACTCACCTTCCCGTATCTCTTTTGGGCTTCCTTGGAGTATCTGGTGCTCTCTCTGTCTCCTCGGTGATGTCATGCACCCAGGGTCACCACTGAGGCTCAATCACATTCCTCAGCGGTGACCCTGGGCGCATGATGTCAGCAGAAGAGGCCCAATAATAGAGGTAATGGAAGGGCCTCCACCTATTATACTCCGGGGTCAGAGGAAACCGCAGAGTGTAATGCAGCCATCATTTTAGTTCACCTGAGACAAATCTCCCTTCGTGCGGTTTCTATTGAAAAAAAAAAAACAAAATAAAATTATTTGGAATATTAAGGTAGACCCGGCTCGGTACGAGTTGGTTCACCCATCCTAGCTGTAATAAGGGTTTGCATATGGGGTTGTTTAAGTTACAGAACCAGTATCATATTTCCACTAAAAACCCGAGTATTGCGGGTCTCCTTCCATACTTGAAAAATAGAGACTTTTCTCCTTTAAGAAAAACTGTAAAGAATTAAAAAAAAAGAAAACCCTAAATTTCAGGGACTGAACTTTTTATCTACCGAAAACAATCTTGAAATGGGAATAAGTCCAACGTGAGCCAAGATCCAGGAGAATTACAAAATTATGAAAGAAAAGATAGATGAAAGGCGACAGTCATGTGAAAGAGCATGTCTGAAGAGAAGCTCTGCGGATGAAGAAGAGGAAGATAAATTACTTTATCAGCATGTATAACCCCGGTCTGATCCGTCCACCGCACGGAAGGGGAGACAAGTTTATGTAAATCTCGCCTGTTCTGCACTCAGAACATCCACAGAATACTGACAATCCTTCTCTCATTACCCTAGATTAGGGCTGGATTCAGAAATAAATGGGGCCCTGGACAACAAGGAAAGTAAGGACCCACTCGCCATTCAGCGGACAGCACCAAGATAAGACTGCAGTAGAGAGTTCACAGAACACCAACATATAGTACCAAGAAAATAGTGCAGTATATAGCCCACAACATACCACACTACATAGAGCGTCAATATAAGATTGCAATGTACATATAATACCACCATATAGCGCCAAGAAAATGGTGCAGTATACAGCCCTCATACTATACAGCGGCAAGAAAATACTGCAACATACAGTCCATATACATTAATACCACCAAATGGTGCCAAGATACTGTAATACACAGTCCACATAATGCCACCATATTGTTCTAAACATACTGTAATATACAGCACACATTATATAACTATATTGTTCCAAAAATGCTGTAATAAAGAGCACACATTCTACCACTATATTGTTCCAAACGTACTGTAACATACAGACCACATAATACCACCATATTGTTTTAAAAAAATACTGTAATATACAGGTCACATAACACCACCATATTCTTCCAAAAGTACTGTAATATACAGCCCACATAACGCCACCATATTGTTCCAAAAATACTGCAATATACATTCCACATAATACCACCATATAGTGCAAAGAGAACACTATAATGTACAGCTCAAATAATACCTACAAATAGAGCCAAGATAACGCTGCAATATACAACTCACACTATACCACCATATAGTGCCCAAGAAAAATGCAGTATTCATATAATACTTAAAATGACCACATAGTGCCGTCATATAAGTCCTACATAATACTGCAATTCAGTTTCCAAATAAGGGTTGGTTCACACCTGCGCCCAGAGTCTGTCCGCCGTGAATCCGACCTGAATATCAGAAAAAAGGATTGGGAAAGGTTTGCAAGCGGTTTGTTTAAAAACCCGTTCACTTCAATGGGTTTTTAAAGCAACCCACAGGTGTCCGATTGCAGCCTCTGCGCCGCGAAGCTGCTTTTTTTAGTCGGAACAAAGTCAGACATGCAGGACTTTGTGTCCGACCCAAAAAAAAATTGCCTTTGCGGCGCAGAGGGTGCAATCGGACACCTGCGGGTTGCTTTAAAAACCCATTGAAGTGAATGGGTTTTTAAACAAACTGCTTGCAAACCTTTCCCAATCCTTTTTTCAGATATTTTAGGTCGGATTCACAGCGGACGGACTCCAGGCGCAAGTGTGAAGCCACCCTAATGCTGCAGCAGCTAAATTTTATTGGGTGGTCTTAGCAAGCCCCTTGGGTTCCATTCCTCAGAAGACATCATAGTCCCCCATACAGTGATAGGAGATATATAGCAGTCATTCTGTTCTTTGTGGAAAGCTTCTACCCCTTGGAAAAGGCACAGTATGTCACACGTCCCTGTCATCTAGGGGGAGATGGGTGCAGGATGGGGGTAGTATTTGAAGAGAGAGAGATATTTGTAGATACATACAGTACATATAGATACAAGATAGATACTTGTTGATATAGTCAGTAGATGTAAGATTTGAGATAGATGGATATATACTTGTACTGTGGATTGAGCGAACATAGACACTTTCAGATAGATAGATACATATAAGATAGATATATCAATAGATAGAATATAGATACTTGTACTGTAGATAGATATAAGATATACTTGATGTAAGATAGATATCAGATACAGTTTTAGAGAGACAGCTATGATGTAGATAAGAAAGATAAGCAGATATAGATAAACAGTTATAGATAGAATATAATACTTGTAGCTAGATATAAGAAAGATATGAGACCATTAGACAGACATATACTTGTAGATAGATGTTAGATACATAATAGATAGTACTTATAGATACATATGAGAGATAAGATAGATACTTCAAGATACATACAGAAGATATGAGATGGATGGATGTATATGTAGATAGATATTGGATATAAAGATGATAGATGTAAGATATATAGATATTAGATTTAAAGATATGAGAGAGATATTGGATGGATAGATAGATAAATATTGGATATAAAGATAGGAAACAGCAATGTCCGAAAAAATCATTCATAAACACATTCATATACATGTAATTGAGTAAAAACTGAGAGGAAAGGAAAAATAAATTGCCGTGTTTTATAATGGAACAGATTGAAGAGCACCAGGAAACATCATTAATACAAACATACGACGGAGAGCGATGAAGCGCACGTCCAGAATATTCATTTAGTCCGGTAGATTAGGGTACAGGACTTATGGTGGGGAATATTATGTATGAGACAAAATAACTACACAATGATTTCTGTCACCTCCTTCAGTTCTGCAGGAAAGCGTGTATAACAGCCATGAAATGAGCGCTCGTAATATATGCAAAAATAGAGCTTAATTTGGATACAAAGCAAGCTCCCTCTACTGGATACAACTGGGACTGCATGTTAGCACTATTCACAAGGAGGGATGGGTTTGATACCTTGTAAGTGTAGATTGCACAGTAAAAACAAGTATAAAATATGGCGCCCTGCCAGCGTGGTGTCATAAACTTTTCACAGACACAAAACTGAACCAATATTAGTTATTGTTTGACTAGTCAGTCCTAAACTACCTGTAGGGTTCCAATACCAGCGTAATTCTACACTGTCTAAAACTAAGACCGTCTTAGTAAATCTGCCCCTGTGTCTCTTATGTCTGCCTGGCTTACTGGTTATGGTATATCATGTGTTGCGATGTACTTGCACTATGTTGTATGATATGTACATGCTCACGTCCCCTTAATTGGTGCAGGTCATTGCGCAGTCAGTGTTCTAGTATTTTCTGCTCGCTGCTGTTGCCTTAAGGTTGTCATGCCAAGACATGGAGGTTTCTGCAGCTGTCAGAGTTCTGTTACACTGAACCAATCAGCAGTTTAGGAGGGATATTTAAGGTCTGTTCTCAATGCCCCCCAGGCGCCTGATATTAGTTTATTCTAGTTAGGCTCTTGAGCTCTTTGCATACCTGGTTTGTGATGATTCTGCTTAAATATGGCTAAAATTCAGAGCTGTATTTGGGTCTCTGGGTAGCGTATTTCTCTCTAGTTCCATTTACTCATAAGGTGCGCAGCCATAATCATAGGTATATTGCCAATAGTGGCCGGACTGGAACAATAGGGCTTTGTATCCATCCCAGCAGGGCTCCATTGTATTCCTACACAGTCCTAAGTGATCAAAGAAACATGCATGGTGCAGCCTGCACTGGTAGATCAGATATGGCTGATAACATTGTATCATTTCACTTGGTCTCAGCTCTTTGCAAAGAATCTGGACTTGAGTGGATTAATCCATCAGACTTGCTGTTGCTGATGACCTCATTCTGGGAGGTGGCATAAAGGGTATAAAAGATGAGGTCAGAGGCAATGGGAGGAGATGGGCTGAGACTACAAGAGTTTACTGAGAGACTGTGATGAGAGCATGCAGGCTGGAATATACTGTGATGCCACATGCTAGGAGTTAATGCTAAGCAGCCTCCACTGGGTATTCACACATGACAGAGCATGTGTGAGTGTTGGATTATAGAGCCACATCAAGGAGATGCGTGGTAAAGTAACTATTTCAAGTTATTCCCTTTTTATTTTTATTGTACTGTATATTGTAACTAGTAACTGTTAATGCTTGCATACATCTGCATATCTGTTCTGAACTGCATGTGTTAGATGTTAATACCGACCCATTTAGGGGTTAATAAATATATAAAATTTAGAAAGCTTGTCTTGTATTTATCTTGTGAACCCGACACTCACTGGCGGTGAGTGTGGTTTTTATATGAGAGAAGACTCAGGTGTGGCCACAGCGGTGTTGGCGCACTGAGGATCTTTCACATGGTTGTTTTGCTTTTCTACTGGTCTTGGCTTGTTTACCGGATATCCCCTTGTCCTCTGATTTTGGCTTTGGCTGTGAACTCTCGGATTGACCCGCCTAGTTACCTTTTCATTCTGCTCTCCTGTTTTGAGTATTGCTGTGGGTCCTGGTTTGATTTTAGATTGCAGAGCATCTATTTCTTACACTAAGCTTCTGGGGTGCTAACCTGGGTCCAAATTAAGGCTAAGTCCAACTGGACTCTGGTGAAGAAGGTTTGGGTAGCCTTAGTCCTATCTCCCAGTGCAGTGTGAGAATTAGGTAGCTTGTTCTATTGCCCTCTGGTATCTGGTTTCATAGAGGCAGAACTAAGTTGCACCACCGGAGAAGTTGTTTGTTGCTCTCCCGTGATGCACCCTACTGATGCCAAAGTTATCCTGGCTACCCATGACGGGAGATGGATTACTATTTAAGAGATATTCCCACGTTTCATAGGGAATGAGATAAACAGCTTGTAGACGCAGGAGATCCGTTTGCTGGTGGAGGGAACGTCTAGTGAGGCCAAGTCAGCTGAGAGAGTTTGAGGAACAACTCTGCCTAGACGTCAGCCAGTTCATTGAAATGGTGTACCTCGGCAAGTGCCTGGTGAATAAGAGCCTGGGTCCTGTGGTGATGGGCAGTGCATCCTCCATGACAGCGGAAGACCCACTGTATCACAACATCAGTGAAAGGTGTTGTGCCATTATGGACACTTATCCCCCCCTTCCACAGCACAGTCAATAAGTGTTGATCGCTGAGGACCCAATCTCCAGGTCCCCCAGTGATTAGGAGTTTGGGGGACTGAAAGTACCTCTAAAGCCTCCTTGGAAAGGAGTGCCAGTGCCGGACTCCATTCACTTCTATGGGGCTATGGGCAATGCCAGAGATTACAGTCCTGGCAGTCCATTAGGGAGGCCTTATGGGGGCTTTCGGTCGTCGTCTTCCTGATCACCAGGGAACACGACTATCAGGCCTCTATGATCAGACACTTATTCCCTGTCCTGTCGATAGGTGTCCATAACAGGACCACCCCTTTAACATCAACAGTAAAGAGGAGAACTGCAGCCAGTTGTCACGTGTGTCCCTTCTCTGCTGATGAAGCTTCAGGTTACCTATAGGGGTTGATGTCTGGGTGGCAGCTCCGTGGAGGCTCGACCATGGTAAGAAGAGCAGTGCCGGTCACAGTGAGCACCATATTGCCACCTATTACTTCCAGAGTGTAGCTTTCTATTTTTGACACTTGATGCCCAGGGGCTGTCAGCACTTGTAGATGGGGGCCCTATAGATTTAGCATTAGGGCCCAGGAGCTTAGTTACACCTCATACTCAGTGGTTTATAAGATTTTCAAGGATATATCCAAGTCTCTCTTTCACCTTTAATTCAGGAAGTGGATAGGATGTAAGATAAAGTGGGCCTGGTATAAAAACTAGCATGAAGGATGGAGATGTCGCCCCTAGGAATCAATCAGATTTGAGCTTCCATTTTTTCAGGCCAGGTTAATGCTAAAGCCATCATGATGAGAATACACTACATTAACGCAATCGATACACAATATAGAAATATGCCGAGGAAAGTGGCCGGATCAATGCTGATACATTAATGTATGTGCTTTGTACTAGCTCTTCATACTAATACCCACAGAGTAGCCTGCACATGCCCAGAGGCCGGGCTATGATCTATGGCTTCTATTAGCACTAAATGTGCCCCAGTTCTGACTCAATTTCAGGAAAAAACACACCAGACCTAGACATTGGAAACACAGATGTACATATGTAACTGTGTTCAGTCCCGGTAATCGGGCCCCCAGCCATCGGGCACTTATTCCCTGTGCTGTGGATAGGAGATACATGTCCATAACGTCACAACCCCTTTAAAGACCTATCCTAATAAGTCATCAGTATGTGATCGGTGGGGGTTCAACACCCAGGACCCCCGTCGATTTAGATGTTTGAAGAGGCAGTGACACTCATGAGCGCTGCCAATGACGTCACGCTTATCAATCACATAGTACAGCAGCATTCAAGTGAATGGGACTGAGCTGCAATACCAAGCACAGCCCCTACAAAACACTGCAGCCTCTTCAACCAGCTGATCTGCGGGGGTCCTGGGTGCCCAATGTCCCAGGGATAGGTCATCAAAATAGTAGCCCCAGAAAACACCCTTAGCAGACCTAATGCAAAATTTGTAAAGGGGCCACTCTCTTATCGTGTGTCATTTATAATATTGGTGACAGATGGGCCTTTTGGCCCTCCACAGGCTCCTAGTGCAGCGACCACCTCGGCACCCCTTTATCTACCCCCTATATAATATATACATTGCCGCTGGTTACCCCACTGGAGACCTATAGAACATTTTTGGCTACATGTCTTACCTTCCACACAAGATGGCTGCGCTCTGGTCGTGCCAGCTACCTGCCCCGGGAAACAAGAGCACT
>CAMRHE010000188.1:1865000-2272500 GCA_947044405.1 Leptodactylus fallax
CTAGAGCCATGAACCGCATTACCTAGTTTACATTATAGTTCTTATTTTCAGCTTGGCATACTTTGTAATGTTCAGTTCAGGGTTTGTCACCACTCCTGACATGTTTGTTTAGCAATTAATTTTGTTCCCTATGAAAAGAGAAATTCTGGGGCATCTTTTTCAGAACTGTGTGTTATGCCGTTCCTCTTTTATAAGTCCTTGAAATTTATAAATACATTGACAACTGGGTTTTACTATTCCCATTATCAATTGGGTGTGTACTATCAGCACTGATGGGACTGTGTCACAGTGTGACGGACACACCCCCAACTGGTAACACCCAGCTGTCAATTTATTAGTAAATTTGTAGGATGAATAACAGAAGAACGGTACAACACAGAATTATAGTATAGCGAATGCTGCAGAATTTTTATAATCTAGGGAATTATCAATTATCTGCTAAAGTAGACATCTCATAAGAGATCCTCTTTAAGCTACCCTAACAATGCATGTGTAGCTTTTATACCTCATCTCTATGACTATTCCCTTTACCATTTCTACAAAACAGTTCCCTAGTCCAGATTATTGATCATGAATTCAACATATTGTTTTCTGTCTTCTTCTTTACAGGTGGGGATTTGCACTACCACCTGTCACAACATGGTGTCTTCTCTGAGAAGGAAATGAGGTTTTATGCTGCTGAAATTATTTTGGGCTTGGAACACATGCACCATCGCTTTGTTGTATACAGAGACTTGAAGGTAGGCATTTCCTACAAATAACCATGAATGTATGCAAGTGGCTGTTGTTTTTTAATGTAGCGCATAGTACTGACCCTTCTTCTATGAAATAAAATAAGGGTTATTATTTATAACGCCTTTACTGCTTTATGTGGGCATCTGAGCCCTGCCCTTAGATTTGAGATGAAGGCAGTTTTTGGTCCACTTTTTTTTCTGTTGCCAAATGGAGGAATTATACTGCACCAAATATGTGCAGCTCTCTCCATTCATTTGTAAATGAGCCTCAGCTACTCCCATATAAGTGAATAGAGAGTCGCACATGCATGGCCACCTTTCCATTTCTTTCAGCCACAAGACACTCACTGGATCCCTGACACCTAAGTGTCAATTTAAACTTTGCTATATCTTCACGTTTAAAATTTGGTTGCCCTATGAGTGCCCTGAGCAGCTGCTGCTTTGTGCCAGACTTTCAGCTGACGTCCAAGCAAATTCTAAGATGGGATACTAATGCTTTTGTCTCTCTCCTTGTAAGTAATATGCTGTTTCACCCTTTTCCCTAATGTCTATTTGTCCAGATCAACTGGTCATTGGATAAGACTACAAGAAAGCAGCGAAATACAAATACAAAGATCCTTTCAGCTTGTGGTTGCTGTTAGGATAACAAACACATTATTTCCTTTTACTGTGTCCTCTCCTCTCAGGCCCTCCACTAAGCTCACCAGCTGTGTGGCATACAGTAGGTTTATATTGCAGTTCTAACTATCTGCCGGAACTCCTTAAAGTCAGATTACTGTTTACGATGCCAGTGTGAAGGCCAGAAATCCCTCAGGGCATTTCACTGGATAGATCCCAGGGCCTGTCAACTGTTCCAGTGAAACCGTATTCTCTGAAAGTCAGTCATCCCAAGTCTGTCCCCTCTTTAGAGCTATGTCTGTTTTTCTCCCCAAGACAATGCAGCATTTGTCAGGGATATTTTTAGTGTTCTTATGTTTGTCTTTGATTTTGTATTGTATGTGAAATTTCTTTACCATTATTTATAATGTTAGGTATGTATAAAGACCATAATCTCTGTAATGTACCACTCTGCACCTGCTCTCGACCGTGGGTCACCCTTGAGAAGGGCATGAATGATTGTACCACATACTAACTTGATGTAAATGGAAGCAGACGAATATCCTTCAGCTTCCTATATGGTCAATCACAGCTTGTTTCACGGTCAAGTTGTTACCCTTTAAAATAAAATCTTTAGTATGTTTCATTAGTTCTTGGAAGCATTTCTTATCATAAAAATTACAATGAATGTATGTCAAAAAAAAAAAAAAAAAAAATTGATTGTAAGCCACTCCATTAAATACCATGTATAGCACCATATATTTCATAGGAGATGTGCTTGGTATTACAGCTTGGCCCCATTCTCTGTGCTGCAAACAGGCCATGTGAAAAGCAAATGTGACTCCCTGGTCTGTGAAGTGGCTTTTAGCTGCATCTGTTGGGGTCCTGGGTATCAGATATTCTAAGAATAGGTCATCCGTATCTAATTTCTGGAAAACCCCTTTAAGGCCATGTTCATATATGATTGCGGCATGCAGGTTCTATACTTCAAATCTGTATCAAGTCACAATGCAGTGCACATGTAGCAGATGAGAATTGTCATGCAGTTTCATTGAGTTCTCAGAAGATTTGTTGCAAAATCTGCAATAAAAAAAAAAACTTGTCCACGTCTGTACTTAATTTTGTGGTTTTGATTTAAGGGATCACTATTCCAACTCTGTAACATTAAGCCAGTCTATGGTTTACTAGAGAATTGGCAAGACCTGCCATTTGTTACTTTCTGCACACTGCTTACAATAACAGGGTTTGTCCTTTTAGTATAATTTAGAGAAATGTGGTAATTGCTTCCATAGTGCTTTTGTAAGTAAAGTTTATGTCTTAAAAGCCATTTAATGTCCAGTTTCATTCAGAAGGTGAGACTGCAGCAGTGCTTTTGTTGGAGTGAGTATGTCTGCTGCATTTCACTCTATAAACCTAAGCTGTGGATTATATTATGGCTGCACAAATCGCTTTCCCGTTCTCCCCTTTAAATAATTTTACAAACCAGCTCTTCATCTCCTAAATACAATGAAATACAATACAAATAAGTTGTATTGCCCTTCATACATTCTGGTATATAACATTGCCGAGAAGATGAGTTATTCTATGAGAAGCACGTCTAACAACTTCTGAGTTTCTATTCTTATATACTGTACAGTTCTTTACGTTCCATCATAGAGAAGCAGACTTTTACAATAAGAGTGATAGACAGAACCCCCTGCATCTGTGTCCCTTTTTATTGACTATAATGTAAACAACAATGACAGATGCTGTCTTTTGTAATCTTCGCGTAGTTTTGTAATGGGGTAAGAAAGTCCTGCATGCAGGACTTCCTTCCATCAGAAAATGTAAAAAAACATGACAGAAGAAAGCTTCTGCCATTTTGTTAACATGGGTGTGAATGCTGGCAAACACCAGACATCTCATGCTCCGTCTGCATTCTACAATTAATGTCTGTCTGCTCTCATTGTATAACTGATGAGAGCAACGGACATTAGTAACAGCAATGTGAACCTATTCGAAGACCTTGAGTTGTCCACTGCCATCAAAGTGTTACAAGTTTTACTGCACTGGTCCTTGGGTATCTGTTTTTAAGAAATCTAGGTGACCAGCAATATGGCTGCCTGTAAAGCTGCTATACATCTTGTCAACATATAATTGTCGTACTTGCCTACTTATGGAACAGTACTTTCCTACTTCTGATATTGTCATGACTAGGCAAATTTCCAGTTCAGGAATGTTGAACAGACGTTGTTTTAAACTCCCTTTATCCCAACAGAAGACAGCATAGCATAAACTGCCACAAGGGAGATAGATAGATAGATAGATATATATATATATATATCTACAGGACATCTATTTTAATGCTAACAAACCACATGCAGCTACCATTGTGCGGTCAATAAATGTTGACCCAGTTACCAATTACTTATGCGTTCTAAGAAGGCAGTATACATCTATATCCACCGTACATACGATATCCAGCCAGGGGTTGACAATGTTGCCAACGTATGTTCTGTAAGAAGCACTAGATTTCCATACGTGTATGAGACAAAGGAGCTCCCAACCCTCATATTACATATTTAAAAAAAAAAAAGCTTTATTTTGAATGCTAAAGTCATTCTATAAAAGTAATCTGCATGATAACAACTAGATCAGAATAGATGTCATTCAGAAAGCTTACCGCACACACATTCATTTTTTTTGGCCACTGTTGTGCTGTGTTGCCCAAAGGGAATGGACTGACATTCATTGTCTTTGCCAACCATCACTAAGCCTTGTGACCTCCCCAAAACTCCTAAGCTTTCTCCTTGTGCAGCAGTTCCTGAGCCAAATAAGAAAGGGATGCTTATATAGCCTCCTTATCATAGCATGCCAAAACCTAGTGTTGTCAGTCTAGAGCAGGATGAACACGCAGCATTGATCATCTGGGTCATAGGAAACATTTCCCTATTCAGACTTAGGCGAATTGTGTAATGAAAAGGAGTTATTTTAGAATTGTGAAATAAAATGGCTTTGTTCAGCTCATTCCACCCCTCACTCACACAGACTCCCTATCATAAAGAAAGGAAAAACCTTCATTATGAGGGAAAGTTTTAATCCTTCTAGCAAGAGACTTCAATACAAATCCATCGCGCTTCTCTATGTCCATGTCTTTAGTAACTTATAGGCATTTGTTCAAGGAAGCTACTCAGAACGATTTACCTTCATGTCAGATAATTCACTATGCAACTCTGTTTTTAACAAATGATACATCAAATGTGGTGCTATCTTTTGCTGTACATGTATATGTGCTTCAATAATACAATGCAATGTTTCCAAAAGATCACCTCTTTGAGAAGATGACTATGTGCCAGATTTTAAAGTAAGCCTGTTGGGTGATTCCCCTATTTGAGAGCAAGATATGATAGAAAGAGAGAAGCTGAGCTCTATGATATGTAAGTTTATATAATTTAGAGCGGGATTAAAAGGCAGAGTAAATCCTGACAGGACTCCTAGGAGAGACCGTAAGAGTCCTTTTAACCCCTCCCACACATTATGGTTGACAGCTTTCCCTGTATCATGTTGTGTACATACAAGACTGACAAGTGTGCCGCTGGGAGTAAGAAGGATTCTCATTGTATCTCCTAGGGGTCCTGTCAGGATTTACACTGCAATCTCCCCAATCATATGAACCTGTATATCGCAGAGCTCTCTCCTTCTCTCGGTCATGTGATGTTCTTAAATAGGGCAGTGGAAAGCACCTGACAGGTTTGCTTTAAAGCGTAACTAAACTGTCAGACAGCTTTTGATTTTCTGGCAACTTTTGTGTCAATAATACGTTTTGTAATATACTTTATTAACATAATTGGCTAAATTTTGTGAAATCCTGCATTTCCACACTTTCACTTGCTTCTCTCTTAAGAACTGTTCCCTGCTTCTCATTGTTTAGTGTAGGGGCTGTATGAAATGAAGAGAAAATGAGCATGGAGTTGGGTCACTTCAAACAGCTGTGTCACAGGCATTATAAACGTAGAGAGAGAGAATCTGATCTTTCATATGACACTAGGATGCAGTTCTGTCTGTATAATTTCCAGAGCTATCACTGGTTGAAAACAATGTTGGGATTGGGCTATTTATATGCAGCTACAGAGAACAGTTTTTAATAGAGAAGCGAGGGAAAGAGTGAAAAAATGCAGGATTTCACAGTAAGGATCCAAAATGTATTAATAAAGTTCAGTTAGAGTTTGTTACATAATATATATATACTGCTCATATTCTTTGAGAGGACCAGCACTACAGTAGACTTAAATAAGTGTATGTATGTGTGTGTGTATATATATATATATATATATATATATATATATGTGTGTGTGTGTGTGTGTGTGTATATATATATATATATATATATATATATATATATATTATATATAATGTGTGTATGTATAGATACACACACATACTTTTTTTCCCCACTGTATATGTATTTAGTCAACCACCAATTGTGCAAGTTCTCCCACTTCAAAAGATGAGAGAGACCTGTAATTGACATCATAGGTAGACCTAAACTATGAGAGACAAAATTAGAAAACATAGCTAGAAAATCACATTGTCTGATTTTTTAAGAATTTATTTGCAAATTAGGGTGGAAAATAAGTATTTGGTCACCTACAAACAAGCAAGATTTCTGGCTCTCACAGGCCTGTAACTTCTTCTTTAAGAGGCTCCTCTGTCCTCCACTCATTACCTGTAGTAATGGCACCTTTTTGACGTTATCAGTATAAAAGACATCTGTCCACAGCCTCAAACAGTCACACTCCAAACTCCACTATGGTGAAGACCAAAGAGCTGTGGAAGGAAAAATGTTGACAAAATGATCACAAGAACGGTGAACAAAAATCCCAGAACCACACGGGGGGACCTAGTGAATGACCTGCAGAAAGCTGGGACTAACGTAACAAAGGCTACCGTCCGTAACACACTACGCCTCCAGGGACTCATATCCTGCAGTGCCAGACGTGTCCCCCTGCTTAAGCCAGTACATATCCGGGCCTGTCTGAGGTTTGCTAGAAAGCATTGGGATGTTCCAGAAGAGTTTTGGGAGAATGTCATATGGTCAGATGAAACCAAAGTAGAACTGTTTGGTAGAAATACAACTCGTCGTGTTTGGAGGAGAGTGAATGCTGAGTTGCATCCAAAGAACACCATACCTACTGTGAAGCATGGGGTTGACAACATCATGCTTTGGGGCTGTTTCTCTGCAAAGGGACCAAGATGACTGATCCGTGTACATGAAAGAATGGGGCCATGTATCGTGAGATTTTGAGGGCAAACCTCCTTCCATCATCAAGAGCATTGAAGATGAAACATGGCTGGGTCTTTCAGCAAGACAATGATCCCCAGCACACCGCCAGGGCATGTGATTTTCTGGACTTGTTTTCTCATTTTGTGTCTCATAGTTGAGGTCTACCTATGATGGCAATTACAGGCCTCTCTCATCTTTTTAAGTGGGAGAACTTGCACAATTGGTGGCTGACTAAATACTTTTTTTTCCCCACTGTGTGTGTGAGAGTGTATATATACAGTACAGACCAAAAGTTTGGACACACCTTCTCATTCCAAGAGTTTTCTGTATTTTCATGACTATAAAAATTGTAGATTCACACTGAAGGCATCAAAACTATGAATTAACACATGTGGAATTATATACTTAACAAAAAAGTGTGAAACAACTGAAAATATGTCTTATATTCTAGGTTCTTCAAAGTAGCCACCTTTTGCTTTGATTACTGCTTTGCACACTCTTGGCATTCTCTTGATGAGCTTCAAGAGCTAGTCACCTGAAATGGTCTTCCAACAGTCTTGAAGGAGTTCCCAGAGATGCTTAGCACTTGTTGGCCCTTTTGCCTTCACTCTGCGGTCCAGCTCACCCCAAACCATCTCCATTGGGTTCAGTTCTGGTGACTGTGGAGGCCAGGTCATCTGGCGTAGCACCCCATCACTCTCCTTCTTGGTCAAATAGCCCTTACACAGTCTGGAGGTGTTTGGGGTCATTGTCCTGTTGAAAAATAAATGATGGTCCAACTAAACGCAAACCGAATGGAATAGCATGCCGCTGCAAGATGCTGTGGTAACCATGCTGGTTCAGTATTCCTTCAATTTTGAATAAATCCCCAACAGTGTCACCAGCAAAGCACTCCCACACCATCACACCTCCTCCTGCATGCTTCATGGTGGGAACCAGGCATGTAGAGTCCATTCGTTCACCTTTTCTGCGTTGCACAAAGACACGGTGGTTGGAACCAAAGATCTCAAATTTGGACTCATCAGACCAAAGCACAGATTTCCACAGGTCTAATGTCCATTCCTTGTGTTCTTTAGCCCAAACAGGTCTCTTCTGCTTGTTGCCTGTCCTTAGCAGTGGTTTCCTAGCAGCTATTTTACCATGAAGGCCTGCTGCACACAGTCTCCTCTTAACAGTTGTTGTAGAGATGTGTCTGCTGCTAGAACTCTGTGTGGCATTGACCTGGTCTCTAATCTGAGCTGCCGTTAACCTGCGATTTCTGAGGCTGGTGACTCGGATGAACTTATCCTCCGCAGCAAAGGTGACTCTTGGTCTTCCTTTTCTGGGGCGGTCCTCATGTGAGCCAGTTTCTTTGTAGCGCTTGATGGTTTTGGCCACTGCACTTGGGGACACTTTCAAAGTTTTCCCAATTTTTCGGACTGACTGACCTTAATTTCTTAAAATAATGATGGCCACTCGTTTTTCTTTACTTAGCTGTTTTTTTCTTGCCATAATATAAATTCTAACACTCCATTCAGTAGGACTATCAGCCGTGTATCCACCTGACTTCTGAACAACACAACTGATGGTCCCAACCCCATTTATAAGGCAAGAAATCCCACTTATTAAACCTGACAGGGCACACCTGTGAAGTGAAAACCATTTCAGGTGACTACCTCTTGAAGCTCATCAAGAGAATGCCCAAGAGTGTGCAAAGCAGTAATCAAAGCAAAAGGTGGCTACTTTGAAGAACCTAGAATATAAGACATATTTTCAGTTGTTTCACACTTTTTTGTTAAGTATATAATTCCACATGTGTTAATTCATAGTTTTGATGCCTTCAGTGTGAATCTACAATTTTTATAGTCATGAAAATACAGAAAACTCTTGGAATGAGAAGGTGTGTCCAAACTTTTGGTCTGTACTGTGTGTGTGTGTGTGTGTGTGTGTATATATATATATATATATATATATATATATATATATATATAGTACCCCTCGTTTAATGAAGGAAAAACCCACAATGGTCATAGAAATAACTTAAATCTGACAGACTTGAATTTGCCAAACTACATGTTGACAAGCCACAAAGCTTCTGGGAGAATGTCCTATGGACAGATGAGACAAAAATCGAAATTTTTGGCAAAGCACATCAGCTCTATGTTCACAGATGGAAAAATGAATCATATCTTGAAAAGAACACTGTCCCTTCTGTGAAACATAAAGGAGGCTCTGTTATGTTCTGGGGCTGCTTTGCTGCATCTGGCACAGGGTGTCTTGAATCTGTGCAGGGTACAATGAAATCTCAAGACTATCAAGGGATTCTAGAGAGAAATGTGCTGCCCACTGTCAGAAAGCTTGGTCTCAGTCGCAGGTGATGGGTCTTGCAACAGGATAATGACCCAAAACACACAGCTAAAAACACCCAAGAATGGCTAAGAGGAAAACATTGGACTATTCTGAAGTGGCCTTCTCTGAGCCCTGACCTAAATGCTTTTGAGCATCTTTGGAAGGAGGTGAAACATGCCGCCTGGAAAAGGCACCCTTCAAACCCGAGACAACTGGAGCAGTTTGCTCTAGAGGAGTGGGCCAAAATACCTGTTGAGAGGTGCAGAAGTCTCATTGACAGTTAAAGGAATCGTTTGATTGCAGTGATTGACTCAAAAGCTTGTGCAACAAAATATTAAGTTAAGGGTACCATCATTTCTGTCCAGGCCTGTTTCACGAGTTTTCTTTTTTTAAAAATTCTGTTGAAGCATGGTTGAAAAGCAATGTCTGACTTTCATTTGTTCATTTTCATAGAATTTTTATATATTATTACTTTTGTCAGATTCAAGTTATTTCTGTGACCATTGTGGGTTTTTCTTTAATTTAAAAGAGGGTTACCAACAATTTTGTCCGTGTGTGTGTGTATATATGTATATGTCGGCCAGCTTCAGACTGTTTGCATATTGATCTTATGCATCTTTGCAGAGTGACTGTGAATGTGCATCAGAAGCCTGGACCAGGCACCTCTATTTTCCCTTGCTTTGATGGGAAACGCACTGATTTCTTCCTCCCTCTTCATCTACACTCAAACATTTACTGCATGTCTAAACTATGGCCAAGCGTGACTACGAGTTGAAAACTTCTAGGGTATATTAACAGCATTTAGCGTAGCAAAGAAATCTCATGCACCGTTTAGGAAAAGCATGCTATGTTGTGGGTTTGTATCGGAGATTTTCTCCTTTACAGTGCATATCCACTGTAAATCCACAAGAAATTACACACACACACACACACACACACACACACACACACACACACACACACACACACACACACACACACACACACACAGATTGTCTCCAATTATGCAGCAAATCTGCAGCTGATTTTTTCCATTGCAAGTTATGGCCTGTATATGTACTCTAATAGTTGAGACTAGTATACTCACAGTTCTTGGCTCTTTCAGGAATTACAGTAGTGTATTCAGTTGTCACCAGACATTATGAACCTTTTGTTAAGCAGGGTGTATCTGATGTGCCTGAATTATTGTAACTTCTGTTCCTCGCTCTGTCTGCAGCCAGCAAATATTCTATTAGATGAACATGGACATGTGAGGATATCAGATTTGGGACTTGCCTGTGATTTTTCTAAGAAGAAGCCCCATGCTAGTGTGTAAGTACAGTACATTTTATAACCGCTTATGAAATGATTCATTTGGCTGAAAGTTGCAAATCATTAGAAACAGACTGTAAAATGCAAGGTTGAATGTATATTTATTGTAGTAGTATTTTGTATATTTATGTAGTATGTCATGATAGTAGTATTTCACTAAGACCATTAATAATGAGGAGTAAAATCCAGTATAGTCCTTGGTAAATTTTTGGGATTGCCTCTGACTGTACTAGCTGTACATTCTTGCTAATGGTAGCTGGTTATTTCACCACCAGAGGCAAACACAGTACACATTTTGCTACACCAACTATTTAATATATAATAATAATATCACTTTCCAGAAATGAAGAGGAATGTATTATAGAGTTAAAAGCATATGGCAGGTTAAGGCGGTGAATTGTTCTCAGAAGATACAGTATGGATTGGAAGCGCTCCCTAATTATGGCCGGGTAGGAGGGGTGAAGCGCTGCTCAGGAATCTCATTTCTACAACAATCGCGGCCGCCTTTAAATAGTAATAATAATTATGAGTCATCCTATGTGATTCATTGTGGCCATTTTAACCTGCACAATACATGCGCTCTTCCACTACTGTTAGCTTTCAGGTTCGTTCTCTCTGGCTTTCTCAGGTTAGAAATATACTTTAGCAATAATGTTTCTGCTGTAAAATGTAACAGTGACAGTAAACGCCTTTATATTCATAGCAGGTCTTCTGGATCATTTATTGTAATGAGATAGGGATGGGGGGTTGAAGTGGCATCAGGTATTTCAGTATCAGCACAATATTGGAAACCGGTTTTTGATTAATATTATACAGAATGTTGAAAATTATATTTAAACATTTCTAAAGATGAAACTCTTCTTATTTTTGCGCAACTTTCAATAGCTGAAGTGCCTATATTTAATTAAAGGGGTTGTCTGGGACTGTGGTATTGATTGATAGATGTGACCTCTTGACTACTTACCAAGCACAACATCATTCATTGTATAATGGCTGTGCTTGGTATTGCACCTCAGCCCCATTAGTTTGAATGGAACTGAGACGCAGCATGGTCATGTGACAAATGGACGTGATGCCTGAGCCGAAGTGAGGAAGCGAAGTTCAGTATAATAATCCTAGAAAACCCCTTGAAAGGTATAGAGGGCTTTATTTGTTATTTGGCACTTCACCTTTTCAGAACTGAACCTCTTTTTGGTGAATGACATTAAAGAGACTGTCCACCAATAAATTTGTTATTGATTGTGTACATCATAAAAAGTTAACTGAAACCCAAAAACTGTGGTTTACGGTCCCAAATAGCCCTGTCCCAACAAAGTCCGTAGCTGCAATGGGAAAAAACCTTTATACTTAGATTTGTCTGAGACTCATTGGACTTCTCTGTGGTGCCCCTGGTGGCTGTGCAGTAATTCACTGAAGCTAGGGAAGTACACCTCAGCTTCACTGTGCTTTGTGCATGCGCACTGAAGCTGAGTTGTAGTACTCAGTAAACAACTGCACCATCATCAGGAGTACCAGGAGCAGGCCAAGGATAAATATATTTTTATTTTATTTCATTGTGGCTATTGTAGGTGGTTTAGTGTATCATATGGTCATGACAGGTTCCCCTTAACAATGATTGTTGCTTAAAAAAAAAACAACCCAGTGCTGACATTTACTTAAATACTGGGATGCCACCTGGTGTTCAAAATGTATAACAATGTGCACATCCACCCTCTGAGCTGAATGCTGGTGGACGCACGTGCTCAGTCACTCTTTCAAAAGCCAGTTCTCTGTGTAGAGATTCATCAGAGCAGCACATATAAATCACTTTCCGCCCTGCTTGTCAGGGAAGGATCAGAGCCTCTGCAGTACCCTAAAATAGTAATATTGCTGAGTCCTTCTGAAGAAAAAGTAAGGAGAAAACATATTGTCAGCTGTCAGAGGGGAGAGGAAACTGATTCTCTCCAGAGTCTTCCCCAGCGGCAAAAATCAGCAGCACCAAAGGGTACATATGGAAGCAGAAAAAGATTAAAAGGCATTTGTATTCTAGTTTGTTTTATAAAAAAGTTTTATTTTTGTGTTCAATAAATATAAAAGTTATAGATATGTTGAATTTCAGCCTGTGCAGTTCTGTTGTTTTCCCTATATATACTGTAGGTCAGGGGCAGGCAGCCTTTTTTGTTCGGTGTGCCGATTTTAATTAAAAAATCAAAAATGAGGTACTTGGAGTGCCGAGCAATAATTGTAAGTCTGACGACCGCTGCACTAAAGTCATATACCACAAACCATAACACACAAGTGCTGCCACCAGATGCTTCAGGACAAATGCGTTTACTACTGATGTATGTGCAATATTTAATTAAATTTTAGTGGGTCACATTTTGTACCCTTTTGGATCAGAAGAAGCCTTTGTGACGAGCTTTTGGGTCCTATAAAGTCCAATGCCACAATTTCAATTGGGGTTTTTTTTATGAGAACAACCTTCTCGTGTGCTTAAGCCTTCAAACACTTACTTTACTGGGTTCATAAGAATTTGGGGATACTCTTGACTGCAACAACTTTAGGGCTTGTGCAGTGTGCTGTTACAATGATTAAATCGTTGGTATATATGGAAGCACTCCCATTGCTAGATCATGCAACATTAATATCATTGTCGTTAAAAAGACATTAAATAACGTATCTCTTGAAATTCCAGAGGAACGCACGGGTACATGGCGCCAGAAGTGCTGCAGAAAGGCACAGCATATGACAGCAGTGCAGACTGGTTTTCCCTAGGATGTATGCTCTTCAAACTTCTGAGAGGGTAAGACACTGTTAAATGGATGATATGCAAAATCAGACTTGGCTCACAGGGATGCAGGTGAATCTGGGGCTTCCACTAATCACGAAAATGGGAGTGTTTAGCTCCCCGTTCTGAATGGAGCTGTTGTCAGACAAACACACCTGTGCTTTGTCATTTCATTTCAGGCAGCTCAGTGGTTAGCACTGTTTCCTTGCAACACTGGAGTCCTAGGTTCGAATCCAACCAAAGACAACATCTGCAAGGAGTTTGTATGTTTTCCCCGTGTTTGTGTGGGTTTCCTCCACACACTCCAAAGACATACTGATAGGGAATGTAGATTGTGAGCCCTATATGGGGCAGTGATTGACAATGTTTGTAAAGCGCTGTGGAATATGATGGTGTGTTCTAAGTAAGCAACTAAATAAAAAATATAAATAGGACCGCTAGAGATGCAAGAAGTACAGCACTTGGCTATCTCCTGCAGTGCTATAGAAATTAATGGAGTTGGGGTGTGCTTGTTTGACTACTGCTACAGAAAAGGGAGCTAAACCCCTCCATCCTTGAATTGGACCCCCACTGATCATGGGATAGGGGATTAGTTGCTGAGATAGACAAACCTCTTTAATAAATGACCTAGTATATTGTCCTATAGATACATCAGGTGGCTGAGTTGCGTACCAGTATCCTCCCTTCCTAGGCCTAGTCTTCTGAATGTTGCTGTAGCGTCCCCAATCACCCATTATCTTTTAGCGCCTTGCTGCTGCGGAGACCTACTGCTGTATATGCATGTTTTTCTAGATCACACAGCTAGGAGGCTCTAGTTAAAGATAAATGCTGGTCAGTAATTCTGCTGACAGGGCCCCCAGGACAGAAATTTAGGTAAGGACTAGGCAGCAAGCCACTAGTGAAAAATAAAAATATCTGTTTCAGTGCTAGTAAAATGGATGGATATTGTATGTAAATATACAGTGGACCCGTAGAATGAACCTTATGCACCCCAGACAGACACCTATGCATACAATTATATATAAGAACAATGTCTCTATGTTCTTCTCCTTACGGGACTTCTACTTATCTTATGTCCACTGACATTTTTAGCTTTTTTCCTTGCTTGACTACACATATATTGCATCCCACTACAGTTTATCCACCATGCTGAAGTAAAGTACATGGTGCCATTTATTTCCCCTACAAATGAAAAATACAGCCATGGGAATGATGAGGTCCAGCTTGTCCACTATTAGGATTTGCCACCCAGCTTTTCCAGTATCAAGTGTAACAAACAGTTTAAACGAATTAGTTTTTTTTGTTGATTTTTAGTGCAAAAGGCTCTTTTGCAGTTCTGTTAAATGCTTAAAGAATCTTGGCCACAAATGTTGAGCACTACAGATAAAGTACATTTGCAGAATTCAGTACATTCAGAAGTGATAAAACACAAGACATGAGGGGCGACTTACATAGTACATAGTCTTTCCAGCCATAAATTGCGTAGAAGCCGAGAGAGTCACAGGTAGTCAGCTGTCATGTAAAATGGCCTGTCAGCACATTACAGGAACCAGCTCACCAAAGTACTCAGACAAAATCTCCCTACTTGGAAATATATTGTCTAAGAAAAAAGTAATAGCTGTCTAGGTTAAATTTTGTTCTCCAGGTTCATTTGGAATGAATAGCTCTGTTCTGTATCAATACAAACGTAATTATGTGGTAGGAAATGGCATTTCCATCTGCATCAAGGTATAAAGCACAACATGGAACAAAACCCATCATGCGGCAGGCGAATCTCTAGTGTGCTGTAATACACAATAAAATGTGCAGTACATCATAGAAAGAGATTTTACTGCATATATCTACACTGGAATGAATGTGTAATGGTTGTTAATGTGGTCATTCTGCTATATGAGGTCCTTGATACGGTTATGTCTTTATAGACCATTATGTTAAAAGCAATATGGAGTTCAGACGCGTTGTGTACTTACTTTTTTTTCTGGATTGGAAAACATTGGCTTTATGAACAAACTGCGTGAGATACTGCCATCAGAAAAGTAATACATTTTTGTTTTTTAACCTGAGCATAGATTGTGTAGGGTGGTCTCCTAAAAGTGACATAAAAGTGTACCCATGGTCCTCAGTTGTAGTAGACAGTGGGGTTGAAAAAAAAAAAAAAAATCAGCTCATAACCTTTTTCCCAGTTCTGAAACTTATGATTGTGAAGCCCTTTTTGTGTCTTCCGTTCTACATCTGTGGTACATAGCAAGAAGGGGGTAAGCGGCAGATTCATTTAAATATTGAAGCCCTTCCTCCTCAGTATATACCTTATAATTCTGAGTATACTTATTTAAACTAGTTTTCAACTCTGGGCTTTGGACCACTTCTGCTGTTTACTACTTCTGCTGGTCCACATTTGCTATCGAGGGTATTTCAGTTTTCTGACTTATTTGCTCAGAAATCGTGTTTTTTCACCCACTTTCTCGCTATACTCGCTAGTTCACAAAGACAGTCTGCAGAACTGAGCAGGCCTCATGGCCCAACTTATTTAGTGTTACTTACCACAGAAAATGCATGAAATATATGTGCCAGTGATCAGGGCTTTCTCACACAAAATATATCCAACTCACTGCATACCAATTCTGTGGGGTGTCCGTACACCCTACTCACCACACGCACATGTGATCATAACGAAAACTCCGCTTTCTCACTCCTGTCTACACTTACCCATCACACAAGACTACACAAGAGTGAAACAACCCTTTACAGTCACATATCTACACAAATAGCTGTCACCACTTGCCTTTGTATGATATGCAAGACACCAAAACAAAGAAAAGTAACAAGACAAAGCGATATCCACTGTCTTCGGACTAGTGGGGAAGTTTAGAGCGAAGGACAATCTTATACAATTTCAGATTTATTATACACTAGCAGAAGGACCCGGCTTCGCATGGGTATACAGTAATACCTTGTACACTCGCGTTTCCGAATTTGCGAATTCACAGATTCGCGATATTTTTATTGGAACCTAACATATATAGATTTTGCTGTTTTTCACATATCTGTGAATTTAAAAAAAAAAAAAAAAACCTTCGCTATTGGGTAGTAGCGTCCTGTTCGTTACATACCCGGTAATTAGTTTCATTTTACTGTGAGTGTATAAGACAAATGAATGAATGAATGAATTAATTAATGTATTAATATACTGTACTGTACAGTATACTTTAGTATACTGTACAGTACTCTAGGGTAAAGTTTTTTTGGTATTTAGGGGTTAAACTTTAGAAACCGGCATTGTAAGCGCTTCTAAGCGCTTGTACCAAACATTCGCGATTCCTCGCGATCCGCGACCCTCTCTGGAACCTAACCTCGCGAATGTACGAGGTGTTACTGTACTTCATTTTTTCTTTGTGTAGTGACCCCATAAGAATTGGCCAGTTGTGCACTTGACATCCAGTATGACTGAATATTTAAGGACCTGCGAACTGCTATTGACTCATACAGGCCATAAATAGCTTGGTTGCTATGGAAACCTGGTGTAAAGCTGTGTGTATGACAAGACTGAAGAACCTGCGATTTTCCATTGGTCCATAAGCATGTGATTTATGTGTATCTCAGTTTGGATATCAGTGAAAGACCTGCGATCAGTTGTTATGGAAAACCTGGAGTAAAGCTGTGTATGTGACCTTGTGTAACAGTGTCATCCACAACACCCTGCCCCTTTAAAGCTGACCCACAGCAGTGAAGAAAAATGGCTGGGTTGTTATGGAAACATGGTGTGCAGCTGTGTGCATGTGGCTGACAATGCCTTGTCAGATTGGAGACGGGCTTGGGTCTGCTGAGAGTTTTCATTAGCTCGAGCAGCAGCCATGCGTTTTGCTGCAGGAGGCATAAGTAGTTTAAAACCGTTTCAATTTATAAGAATGCTGAAATCCAGTTTGGCAATCCAGTCAGTGGCGTAAATACCGGGGTAGCAGTGGTAGCGGCTACCACAGGGCCCAGGACATTTGGGGTCCCGGCGGGCCCCTGATGTGTTGTGTTTTTTTTTTTTTTTTGTGTGTTTTTTTTTTATTAGGCCATTACACCAGCAGGTAACGGGCCCTATTTACTTACAGATCCCCGCTCCTGCTCACGGCTGTCTGCGCTTCACCTTCTGCAGAGGCGGCTGTGAGCAGGATCGGGGATCAGTAAGTAAGGCCTGCGGGCCGTGAACCCCACAAACACTGCTATCATTATACTCTGGGGTCTTTTCAGCAGGCTTCGGGCCTCATTGGTGATGTCCCAGACGTCGGTGGGCCAGTCTGACGTCATTATGCGTCGCGATGCGTGTCTGGCTCACGTGACATCTGGTCCAACATTGAAGAGGTAGCCGGGAGTGCGCATAATACTATATGAAGGGGCCACTATGATACTGTGTGCAGGGGCCACTATGGGGCAAAATACTGTGTGCAAGGGCCACTATGGGGCCTAATAGTGTGTGCAGGGGCTACTATGGGGCATAATAGTGTGTGCAGGAATGCAGTTTGGGCGGGAGGGGGGCGGTTGCCGGGGGAAGGTCCCATGTCAAATGTTCGCCTTGCTAGTTACGCCACTGAGTCCAGTATAGGTACAGTCTATTTATGGCTGTGTTGTTAGCAGGGCTGTGGAGTCGGTACGCCAAAGCCCCGACTCCGACTCCTCAATTTCCCCTGACTCCGACTCCGACTCCACCAAAATAGGCACAGGCTCCGACTCCGACTCCACAGCCCTGGCACTGCTAAACCTTATAGGTTCACTCAGAACTCAGTCCCATCATTATATGAGGAATAGAACAGACCTTTACAGGACATTTCATCATTTTCAACATTTCATCATTTTCCCAAATTCTTATGAAAATATATTCAGCACATACTGCATTGTACTACTAACTGTACCAATTTATTATATATTTTGGGAGTCGGAGTCGGTCCATTTTATACCGACTCCGACTCCACCAAAATAGGCACCGACTCCGACTCCACAGCCCTGGTTGTTAGGGAAACCTGGTAAATTAAATGTGAACTTATATTGGCTGATACACGTGATATGACTGAATATTTAAGGACCTGCGAACTGCTATTGACTAATACAGGTAATAAATAGCTTGGTTGCTATGGAAACCGGATTAAAGCTGTGTGCCTGAGGAGAGTAAGTGCCTGCGAGCTTCTATTGGCTGATAAGGGACATGTGACTGTGTGTATGGCAGTTGGAATATGAGTGAAAGACTTGTAGGCTTGTATTAGCTAATGTTGGTCATTTTTTGGGAATACAGTCCCTGACAGAAGTTCTGTCGCTTATCCATGTTGTGGAATCAAAAGCTTATAATCTGACTTTAAATTCATCCATTGGTTTTAGAAATGACTCCTATAAAAGCTGAAACCCTCCCAAATGATTTTTTTGGTTAAGAAAATAAATTGGCTTCACTGCTGAAATATTCATCATTTAATGAACACAGGTCAGATTTTGGCAAGACAAACGTTTTGTCGCGCACATAAAGTAATGTGAAAATCAAACCAATAATTCTGTTCAAAAACAAAGATATGTTTCATAACATTGGTGAATGAAGTTGTGGTGCTATTAGAGCCATATTTAATATTTTGTGTGACTTCCATGAGCTTGAAGGACTGCATCCATGCGTTTCAACAATGACTCATACAATTTATTGATGAAGTCATCAGGAATAGCAAAGAATGCAGTCTTACATGCCTCCCAGAGTTCATCAAGATTCTTTGGTTTTGTCTGCCAAGCTTCCTCTTTCATCCTACCCCAAACATGCTCAATGATGTTCATATCTGGTGACTGGGCTGGCCAGTCTTGGAGCACCTTGATCTTCTTTGCCTTGAGGAACTTTAATGTAGAGATGGATGTATGAGATGGAGCACCATCCTGCTGCAAAATTTGACCCCTTTTATGATTGGGAATGTAAGAGGAAGCTAATACTTCTTGATATTTTAGGCTATTGATACTGCCTTCCACCTTGTAAATGTTTCACACACCCCCATACTGACTGTAACCCCAGACCATGATCTTTCCACCACCAAACTTAACTGTTTTCTGGGTGTATCTTGGATCCATACGGGCTCCAGTAGGTCTCCTGCAGTATTTGCGGCGGCTGTGGTGTAATTCAACTGAAGACTCATCTGAGAAATCCACCTTCTGCCACTTTTCCAGCGTCCATCCGTTTAGCAGGCTGTGGGCCTTGGCAAATGCCACACGTTTTTTAATTGCCTTTTGTTTAGTGCTGGCTTCTGGGCACTGATTCGACCATGTAGGCCATTTCGAGACAGAATCCTACAAACTGTTCTAGTTGACACAGGGACTTGAGGTGACCAGGCCTGTTGGAGCTCTGCTGCAGTGGAAGAGGGGCTGGCTTTTGATTTTCTAACCAAACGTTCCTCCTGAGCAGTTGTCTTGCGGGGTCTGCCGGACCTGGGCTTGTCAAAAACATCTCCAGTCTGTTCAAATCTTTTTTTAATTCTTTGTACTTGACGCAGAGACACATTAAAGGTGCCAGCCACCTCTGCAGTGGATCTGGTCTTCAGCCTCTTGATAATCAAGGCTTTGGTCGCAGGGTTGATTTTTGGCATGTTGTCAGAGGTGAAGTTGCAGTTCAAGTGAAGGTCTGGGGTGCTGGAGTTCTGTTTATACACACCCACTAATTAACCGATCAATTAGTGAGCACAGGTGAGGCTTTAAACTAGGATTGGGTGCATTATATGAGAAGGCGACAAAACTTTTGTCTTGCTAAAATCTGACCTTTCTGTGTTCATTAAATGATGAATATTTCAGCAGTGAAGCCAATTTATTTTCTTAACCAAAAAATCATTAGGGAGGGTTTCAGCTTTCTAAAACCAATGGATGAATTTAAAGTCAGGTTATAAGCTTTTGATTCCACAACATGGATAAGCGACAGAACTTCTGTCAGGGACTGTACTGTATCTCAGGAACAGTACATCCAAGAGAGCTGAGACCTAAAATATTCCCGGACACCTGATGTACATGTGTGCCAAATTTGGTGAGGATTGGTCCAGTCGTTTGGTCGCGCATAAAGAACGAAACTACAGAAACTAATTTTTATATATATATTATACAATAAAAGGTTACAGTGCTTACAAGAAAAGATGAAACAAAAAAGACACACGCATACAAACAATGTGAAATAAAATGGGATAACAAAGAACAGACCTGTTTTAAGTCTGCCCCCGAGCACAGCCGAAAATAAATGGGCAGATCCTACAGGAACCCTGTAACTCCAAAATCAAAGAGATCATGTACGTTATGGCATTAAATGGACCCCTGACTCTCAAGCTACTTTCTGCAACCTTCCACGTGTGAGGTTATCATTTTTCTTTGTTCAATATACTTAGCCTTGGCCCCTCAAGCCTTCCATCTGACCAGGAGTTTGCTAATTCGCTATTGAATGCACTTCTTGGGAAAGACTAAATACCTATTGACACATTGCAGCAAAAACCTCACTATAACAATGCACACAGCAGTTACAACATAACTATATGCATGTCTATACAATATGCCAACTACCAGTTCATGTAGATACCTATTTTTGATCATGGACATATCCAACATGTACAAAATTGCTTAAGCATCAAGTACATATCATGCCAGTGCAGGAATATATCCCAGTCTTTGTACACAATGGGACTAAAGGTTATTTTCATCTCGCATATAAATTGCGCTATATGAGCTGTCATCAGTCAATTGGTGAGTGATTGGATATGGGGGTGAAGGAAAGGTTTGAGTCAAACATAACACCGAGGCAGAGGGCATATGGTAAGGCTGGAGAGTGCAATGGAGATATCTGGGTTAGGTCTGTTAGATGGTGGAAACAGCAGTAGTTCAGTCTTTGAGAGATTCAGTTTCAGATAAAGCAAAGACTTGATATTTGAGACAGCAGAGAGACAGTCACTGGTGTTCTGTATTAGTGCAGGGGTGATGTCACGGGATGAGATATATATTTTCGTGTCATCAACATAAAGATGGTACCGGAAGCCAAATCTGGTGATGGTTTGTTCAATAGGAGATGTGTAGAGAGAGAAGAGCAGACCGAGCCCTGAGGAACCCCAACATCAAGGAAAAGAGGGGAAGAGACAGAGCCCGCAAATGATACACTGAAAGTTCGGTCTGAGAAATATGAGGAGAACCAAGAGAGCAGTGTTTGCAAGGCCGACAGAGCAGAGTATAGTGAAAAGGAGTTGGTGGTCAACAGTGTCAAATACTGCTGAGAGATCCAGAAGAATAAGAGAATATTCACCATTAGATTTAGCCATCAGATCATTGGAGACTTTTGTAAGGGCTGTTTCAGCAGAGTGCAAAAGCCAAATTGTAAGGGGTCAAGAAGAGAGTTAGCGGATTAAACAAGAATAGACCAAGCGTTCCAAGATTTTGGAGATGAAGGGAGATTAAAAATAGGTCGATAGCAGCAAAGGACTGGTCAAGGGAAGATTTCTTCAGTAGCAGGGTTATGACAGCATGTTTGAAAGAGGAAGGAAAGATTCCAGAAGAGAGGTTAGATTGTAAGGTTTCAAAATGTATTACTAAAGGACAGAAGGAATCAGTAGGTTTGTTTTAGTTATTTATTTCTTTGCAGGAGGGGGGGGGTTGCATTCCAGGTAAGGTCTGTGTATTTCACATACCACAACACCCTACATATGCTGCTTAGCACAATGTTCAGGCTCCATGTTTGGAGTCTGGCCTGTGCACTTGATACTGTCCTATCAGTCCATTGAAGAGAATAGCAGCTGCTGGCGCTTTCTTTTTTTTTTTTCTCTTTAAAATTCATTGTCGTCATAATTTTGTTTTAATCCACAGACCGTGTCATTTGTGCTATAGATAAAACAGAGTTGTACAAAGCTTTGCTGCTCATTTAAGCGGCTCAGAAACCTAATTTAGGAATGACTGAAAAATGACTGTTTTTTTCCATTGATGAGTGTCAGTCCAATCCAAGCTCCTTTTATACCAGAGAAAGCTTTGTAATAGAAATACAGTTTACTCTGGCAGCAGGATAAATGATGTTGGCATCAATTCATAAAGGACTTTTACCCAGTAGTACAGGCTAGATTAAAAACAGAGCAAGCAGGACCAATCCGGAGAGCCAGCACGTTGTATGATGAAAGCAACCTTTACACTTGTGCTGTTAATACATGCTCTATTTATATAAAAGTGTGCGGTATAAATTGCAGATATATGATTTCAACTGGCTACCGTACTGTTCTCTTCAGCATCACACAGAGCTCTGTAGAGGGCGGACGAGGGAGTGAGATTCTCCTGCTGGCTGGTTACTTCATTTATTTCCTCATTTTGTGCTCTCACAGCCTGTTATCTACAACTTAGTAGTGTTACACTCTGCTATTCTTTTGCTTTTTCAACAGCAGCTATGATTTGAGTGTCTTTTCTAAACCCCCTCCCCCCCTTTCATAGACTATATGGAGAAAGTAATTGCTTGAAAACATTACTTTAATAAAGATTTATTACAAAGTTTCATATTTTAACCTGTGCTATTTAGTTATAAGAAGTTGTTTATAACTGGAGCTATGCTTTAAAGAAAGTCTGTGTATAGCCCTAACCTCAAACAATCTATCTCGACAACATTGTTATTGCCTGTCAGATGGAGACAGCCACTTGTTTGTTTTTACACAACTTTCCACCTGAATTGAATGAACATGAGCACCAGGGTAACCTCAGACAACTACTGAGCAAATGCATGAGCGTTCACGCCTGAGCAATAATTTGGAGTGCGTCTAAAAGGGCAGGACTCCCCTACAGCACTTGTCTCTGCTACTCATGAGTGGATTCTCCTGTTCACTTCAGATGAAACCTTTTGCTTGAAAATAAAATCTGAATTTGCAGCAAAATGAAACTAAACCATCTTCTGAATTGTTTCCCCTGTCGTGTTATCTCCGTTCTCATAAATGGAATTCACATTACAGGAAGTCTGGTATCCACCGTTATTTCATGTTACTACAGCACTTAGATCAGACATGAGATAGAATAAAAGCAAGATGTGGTATAGAATATAAAGGAAGTGTCATTATTTGCTTATATAAAGTCATGCTGAAGAGAGAGCTCTTGGGCGGTACGGTGGCTCAGAGTGGCATAGAGTTTGTATGTTCTCCCAGTGTCTGTCTGGGTTTCTTACAGGTACTTTGGATTTCTCACACACTCATAAACCATACTTGTAGGTTTATTAGGGATAGGGAATTACAGTGGAGGGACCAATGTGAGTGATTACATTCTATGTACCAGGGCTGCAGAATTTGTCGGTGCTATATAAGTAATAGGAGATAAATAACAGTGAAATCAGACATTTATTGAATATGGTTGCTTGAGTGGGTGACTTATAATTTATTTGCCATGTTTTCCATTATAAAACTTTTCTTTTTCCTTGTTGTAAAGTTCTAAATGGAAATGAACACTTTCCTGTATACATACTGAGCATTGCCTAGGCCTTTTCCTTTGATAAATACATTGCAAATACTGAAGTATGGTACTAATGTTTGTTTTTATTTTAAGGATTTACTTGGGGTACACTCGCATAGCAGATAATAAACATTGAAAAGATCTGATGTGTATTTTTGACATGGTCTGTGGCAGAAATTGAAGTCTGAGCCTTGGATTTCTGTCATTGTTAGCCCCATTCAGTGGGGCCATGTGGTGTTTCGTTAACATGTATCACCAGGAAATTAATAACATGAATAAAATGTGTATAAAAAAGGCATTTTATTCTGGTCCACCTAAATGCACCATTCAAGAAACCACCACAAAAATTATGCATGTATACATGTCCATTTTTATTGCAGTTTTAACCATGATGGCAGTTGTTCCCATAGAAGTCGATGGTTAAGTGCTGGAAACAAAAGTAAATAAAAAAACATCATGCCCCCAAAAATAATGCAGTTTTAATGTGTGACATGTGCATGGAGTTTTTGATCATTCTGTTCACAGTAATGGCCAAGATGCCTCTCAAAACGTATACGTGAAGCTTTAATCTACTTAGCAGATTCGGGTTGCAATTTTTTTTTGTGGTGGTTGTTTTAAAGCAGACTTTTCATTGGCAGATGAGATGTTTGATCAAATTCAGCACTATGTTATAAGAAATTAGCATACTTCTGCATGTAAACTGCTAATAGGAGATTTTACAGAGTCCTCTGTAAGAAATGTCTTGTGTACAGTACTGTGCAAAAGGTTTAGGCAAGTGTGGAAAAAAAATTGCTGCAAAGTTAGTGTTAAAAAATACAAGTTGTTAATAGTTTATTTTTGTCAATTAACAAAATATGATCAAAAGAAAAATCTAAATCTTATCAATGTTTGGTGTGACTACCGTCATCAATTCTTCTATAGCTACACTTGCAGACAGTTTTTGAAGGAACTCAGCATGGAGGTTGTTCCAGACATCTCAGAAAACTAAGATTTCCCAGACAGACTGGATGATGTTGAGATGAGGGATTTGCAGGACTTTTCTCGCCACACATTTTAAGCAGAATGGGGAAGGGAGTCCCTGAACGGTCACCCAACGCTAGTGTGACCACAGCCTTACTTTTACAGCGTTTTTTTGTTTTTTTCCACACCTGCCTAAAATGTTTGCACAGTACTGTGTGTTGAAAATATTGTTCTCCACCAGTTGCAGCGTAAACGGTTCTCCAGGGATCAGCTTTTCTCTGAATAGATCAGTTTTTGTTGGGAAACGATTACATGGTCTTTCATGGTTGTACTGACCTTGTCTAGTGTCCTTCATAGCAACACAAAGACTAAAGCATCTACTGCCCTCTAGTGTACACATGGGATAGTTTAGTTAAATGAATGTCTGTCATATTCCAAATCATTCATTGTGTTTCCTAGTATTTAGGCTCCGTGTATGGGGAGTTTGGGTAATATTATTTTAGGGCTATAGCTTGATCAACCTGGACGTTCTATTTCTTTAACCTGTTAAATAAATTACCCCTTCGGGTGCTATTACAAGGGCATTAGTAGCTGCAGGAAACACTGATGATTTGCTGATAGTTAAAGAGCTCATCAGGCTAGCACATAATTCAATAAGATGCCACCTTTCCAAGTGGCTAGTATCCGTTTCTGTTCTGGAAAAGCAGTGACGGGGAATAAAAGTGTCTGCTGTATGACTCCCCTCCTGCTGCGGTCTACCGTACAAATAGAGACCTCTCAATCAAGCTGAGGCAGACTTCTCATACCCAGCTAAAACCGTACAACTGTACACAGGTATGGCACTATTTCGGCAAGAAGGCAGCCATGTTTTTCTAATCCTGGACATCCCTTTTAACTGTAAGGCTGTATTAACGTGGCAGTTTTATAGCTACAGTCACTTTACCTTCTACTGTTAATGTTGTATAAAATCCCAGTGATGTATGATTGGGACTTTTACAAGAGATTGAGATCAATGAGATTTACTTTTCCCATTGTGTAAATGGAAAAGTTTTCAGTCTGGATTGTTTAGCACCCTACCATTGCATCCTGTTCTGTGAGTATGTTAAAGGACTTTAATACGACTTTCATAAAAATCCTCTAGCAGTTCTACATTAGTACCATAGCTATACCTTGGCATCTCTGATACCGCTGCCACCTGTTTTTCTGACACGGGGCATTTTTTTGCATGGGTTTTTGTTTGTCAGGCGGAGTTCCACAATATTAGTTAATATGTCCCTGTATACATGAGTAGTTCTTTGCCGTTAATTGATTCTTTCTTTTTTTCCCTTTGCAGCCACAGCCCGTTCAGGCAGCATAAAACCAAAGATAAACATGAGATTGACAGGATGACACTCACTATGGTAAGATTGATGTTTCTATAGGATACTGAGGGACTGTATGGACTTGTCTAATATACATGTAATTCGTGGACATTCACCTGTCTCTGGCTTATTTGGTCATGGAGATTCTTTCTAGATATTCTTCACTGCAATTGTGTATTTGTTTTCCAGTTCCTCACAAATGTATATTATATAATTTTGCTTTTCTTAAACATGTCAAGAATGTGGAGCTGCCAGACTCATTCACTCCAGAGCTGAAGTCCCTCTTGGAAGGTCTCCTCCAAAGAGATGTGAGCAAGAGACTTGGCTGCCAGGGAGGCAGGTCTGTATGCCACCTAAATCCAGGGCTGTAGCCTACTCCATCCAATGCACAGTGTAATAACATATGGTATATACCTATATTTATAATGGGCTGGGTAGTATGACACCTGAGTGTACCCCCCAATATAGTCTGCCGTGTGTAATATGCCATATACCGCACAAATACATATTACAGCAAGCCACCCTCAATTTCTTGTACATGTTATCGGTGTACAGAAATCTGGGATGTTTTAAAATATAAGTGGATTTTTTTTTCTAAGCATTTTAAATCATTATGTTCCATTTTCTATTTGAGTCATCAGATCCTTGCAGACATGTTTTATCCTATGAGCAATATGGTCCATTAGCTTCACAGTAAAGTGGGTACTTAATAATTGTTTAGAAATTGAGAAATCTTCTGCTACAATATTTTAAGCTGGAGGATAAAGTATTAAATTACAGTAAAAGAAAAATGAACATAGTGAGCACCCTCCAAACGTCATATTAACTTTATTTCTTCCTTGCAGTGCATTGGAAGTAAAGGAGCATCCATTCTTTAAAGGCATTGACTGGCAACAGGTGTATATGCAAAAGGTAACATAGTCCATGATAAACATGCAATATATGTGGAGCTGAACACAAACCATGTATAGTACGCTTAAACCATATGTTTATCCTCACTGTGCTGGTACTTGTCATGTGTGCACATTTACAAAGCTTGCCTTAAAGAGAACTGGTCACCTCCCCTAAAATAACAATTCTGGAACATCCTTTCTTGAAACTGTGTGGTTCTCTTCCTCTGTTATTCCTCCTTGAAATTTATGAATAAATTGTCAACTGGATGTTATCAGTTTGCTGCCCATACACAGTCTGAGACTGGCAGCACTGATTGGACAGTGTTTGCATGGTAGGGGGACACCGTGAAGTGGTAATGACAGAGGAATTGCACACGGAAGAGTTATGATATAAGGAAAGAGGCTCCAGCACTGGACAAGTAAAGTATATACTAAAACAAACATACATAGGTAGAGACTGAATAGCAGAAGGGTTAAAATGTTGACTAATGTTTTGGATATTTACAGATGGAACAGAAGTGGAAGTTGTCTATGCTGTTGAATTGTATGTAATGTCATATTTAGCATTCTGTAAACCAGTATAACAAAATCCTAGGTAAATAACTAACAAGGTTGTCCTCACACAGCGATACTGTAAACTAAGCAAACACCAGATGTTATTGCAGTTCTTTCCTTACTATAATTATGATGGCCTGTAATTGTTATTACACGGTTTACAGCTTACAGACACATCAGCTGGAGCTGCTCTGTGTGGTGTGTAATCCTGACCCTGCATCATATCTCTTATCAAATGCCGGGGTGGTGCGCCATTAAATCCTGCCATTGGCCTTTATTAGAGAGATGAATATGGTATCTGTAACCTAATTACATATTGTGTTCTTCCAGTATCCTCCTCCACTGATTCCTCCTCGAGGAGAGGTAAATGCGGCTGATGCCTTTGACATTGGGTCTTTTGATGAAGAAGACACAAAAGGAATTAAGGTACTATATTACTCCACTGTTGTTTCCTATGTTACATTTCCAAAACTTTGATCTTTTGCTCTTGTATGGATTAGTTTGGAGATTTGGCTCAGTGGACGTAACCGATCAACTGAATAAGGTTCTGTTCGTATTCAGATCATCATTCAGCTATGCCAGTTCTAATAAATTCTGATAAACCCTATTTACTTTTAGAATTAACTTTCTTTATATTACTTGCAGGCTGAAGTATTTTTAACAGCAAGAATATCACCAGACCATGCTATTCTTTCCATTCAGAATACAGTAACCCATGAGAAATTCTAAAGCATAAAATATATATTTGAAAAGATCTCTTGAAGACACCCCTGTCCATATTTCATGCTCATTTAGGGCATAATGGTATCATAAAGGGGGTTACCCCCATTTAGGCTAGAGAAACAATTTGTATGAGCAGATCCTGTTCTGGCAGACTGAAGCTGTCTTTCCATGGATACCTGGTAATACTACATATACAGCTACTCACTCCAGTTCGAAACGCATCAGAGAGGAGACTGGTGATGCTATCCATGCTTTTTTACGCTGTGTATGCACTATGATTTTCATATACAGCCTAATGCCTGACTGGCAGAATCAATGGTGTGGTAAGGGTGCCAGGAGCAGAATCCTGGGCTTTCAGCTACTGGTCCTTGGTGTTGCACTCTTAAAGGGGTTGTCTCTGATGAGACTGTCCCTTAAATGTTATATTTGTCCATGGTCTGCTTTGCAAAGAGAGTACCTTGTACGTAGAGCAATACTATAATATATTTAGGAGCAATACTGTAAATAAGTGAGAATACTTTATGCTATTACTGATAAGTACACTGTGATGCATTATTCAGCTGCAGGGAAGTAACACATTTATGCACATTTAAAACCATGACATGTTTTACTAAAGGATAGACTGAAATTGTTCCTTCTCCCTTGATGATATTGATTTCAAAATCTGGTGGGTCATGTGTGGTTGGGACAGTTAAATGCTCCAATGGTCCTGGTTCTGTACAATCTTTATGTATGATCATACATATGAACATGTTTACAGTATACTACACTTGTGTGTCCATAGCAATATGTATGTGTATGTGTAAATAAGTAAAATGAGTCAGAAACCCATAGAAGCTGCAGCTACTATACGTTTCTGCTGCAGTGGGAATGTAGTATTACAGTTTCTATCATTGCAATTCATAGTATAGTAAGAAAGGATTGGAGGGACAAGAAGTGACAGTAGGATGTAACATGGACAATAAAAAGGCTGTTTTTCATATTGGTATACATTAACAGTTTTATGGGATTCTTCCGATGTATGCTGTACCAATGATGGAGTTTTTTGTTGTCACTGAGACTCTTTACACATGTACAACCTCTGTTCATCATATACATAGGGACATACTGTATGTGTTAAATCAGGGGTCAGCAACCTTCGGCACTCCAGCTGCTGTGAAACTACAACTCCCAACATGCTTCCTTCACTTCCATGGGAATTCCAAGAACAGCAGAGCAAGTATGTATGCTGGGAGTTGTAGTTTTACAACAGCTGGAGTGCCGAAGGTTGCCTACCCCTGTGTCAAATGGATGCCTCTGACAGATGTCATACAGTGGCATCTGTCACCCATTAAGTCCCAGTTTAAAAAAGGTATACATTTAATGTACATCTGGAATGTACTGTTGTTCCTGTTTTGGGAGAGTGTTGTGTATGTGAAGAGAGTCTTATAGACCATGCATTGCTTGTCTGGGAAAAGTTATACAATTTAACTTTATCAAAAAAGAAAGTTGTGCCTCTACTTGTTAGTCAAAGCTTGAATCTCTAAAAAGTCCTTGTAACATGACTATGATGTAAGCCAAACCAGGCACTTACCTACAGACAGCTGGTTTGGGGTGCTTTCGTTTTTGAGAAGGGAGCTACTCTGCATATATTTAGCATGTATGTTTTTCTACTGGATACCATTTTCTAGAATAGTGTACTCTGCTGCTGTTTTTTGTTTAGTGGTATACTATCATATACCAGCCAGACAGAGGATACAATAACAGTCTTTTGGCTGTCATGGAAATTATTAGCTCCATGTGCAGGTTTACATGGGATGTACACGACAAACACTCCTGCCCATTTCTCTTTTCTACTTTTTGGATTTTTTTAGAGCTCCTGCCCACCCTGAAAAATACATACATTCAACGGAAACCACGCTAATATACTGAATAGTGCATCCTCAGATACAGTATGCACAGCAACCTAGGAACTGAATGAGAGTTACACCTCAAAAACATATAACATATTTTGTTTCCCATAGGCAACTTTATGACATTTTATAAGATATAGTGTGAGATAGCTACTCATTACTTAACTAATTGTATAGGTAAAAGGTATAAAGAGCTGCCATCTTGTAGTGAAGTATAAAATTTCCTATGTAAATTTAGAAATTGCGTTGCTTCACAAAAAAAAAGCATCACACAACAATATACAGCTGTGTTAATAGCAGAGGAAAGGGGGAGGGCACATGAATTGCAGAGAATATATGCATACTGAGTACTGTTCTGCGTGTATGCGTATCATTCTTTCCTCTGAACTTGCATATTTTTGTTCCTGATAACCCTTGATAGTATATGTGATTCTCTCTTTCTAGCTTCTTGATAGTGATCAGGAGCTGTACAAGAACTTCCCCCTGGTGATATCTGAGCGTTGGCAACAAGAAGTTGCAGAAACAGTTTATGAAGCTGTCAACGCAGATACTGATAAGATTGAAGCCCGGAAAAGAGCCAAAAACAAGCAACTGGGTCATGAAGAAGGTGAGTTTTGTAACTGTGGTCTCGGGCATATTGTATACAAGTAAAACCCCACTAGCTGCAGTTTCATTAACTATGGTATTCCTTATTGCAGGTATCACCGACACATTGTTGATCATGCTATGCTTTACTGTACCTTTGCAGTAGAGACATGGTCACATTTTGTTTGGTTCTGAACAGGGTATTAGGAGATCACCAGAGAAATTATATTAAAGGGGTTGTCTAGTTTCAACTAATTTTATCAATTCCTCACGGTTTTCTACATCTCTGCTTGCTGTCATTCTTTGTTTACTTCAGTGAATAAAAATCAGTCCATGGTCATGTGATGGACACACAGGTGTACAGCTTGTTACTGTTACGGCACAGTAATCAGACATCTGCCTGGTAACGAACTGTGCACCTGTGTGTCCATCACATGACCACGGACTGTATATCACATGACCACGGACTAATTTGTATCCACTGGAAGTAAACAAAAAGGGACAGCAAACAAAGATCTAGAAAGCTGTGAGGAATTGCTACAGAAAGTATATTTTGAAAATTGTATAACTTTTTATTAAACAGTGACATTTGCTAAAACTGCACAATCCCTTTAATGACCTATGCTTTGGATAACTCACTAATATAAGACTGTAGGGGTCCACATCTGGCCTCCACACCGATCAGCTGTTCTCCACATAGTGTAGGGAGTGGTCGTCTTTGAGCAGTGTACATTGTGTGGAGAATACCTGATTAGTGTGGGGTCTCGGTGTTTAGTCACCACCGATCTTATATTAATGACTTATTTTAAGGACAACCCACTGTGCATACTGTACCGTCACAGTTAGCCATTTAGATGTTTGTTGCTATCCACAGTTTCCAGTGTCCAAGTAGGCTTGGAACCTATTTCCTGTTGAAACCAGGGTCTTACTATATACTGTACAGTTTATATTGGTGCATGTGGTATAAAAATAGGGGCCCAATTTGTACATTTTAAATGAATAGGATTGGAAAAGCATGGTGTGATTTCTTTCAAACGTAGCACTACACCTGTCCATGGGCTGTGTCTGGTATTGCCACTTGGTTCCAAAAAAAAAAAAAAGTAGTACACCTATGGACAGGAGTGACACTGTTTTTTAAAGAAAGCAGCCCTGTCTTTCCAATGTTTCTTCTTGCCCCACAACTTACACAAGTGATCCTATCCCGTCACACCTTCTATGTTACAACTCACCTTACTAAAATTTTATCCCTCGTCTCTCTTCTGAAATCTTTTCCTCCTCCTTCAAACATGCTGCCATAACCCCACTACTGAAATAAACCCTCCCTTGACCCATCCTGTGCTGCTAACTATCGAACAGTCTCTAACCCCCCCCCCCTTCATCTCTAAACTCTTGGAACGCTTGATCTGTTCCCATCTAATCTGTTATCTCTCTGCAAACTCTCTTCTGGACTCTCTACAATCAGGTTTTCGTGCACTACACTCTACAGAAACGGCCCTTACAAAAGTCTCCAACGATCTCCTGACGGCTAAATCTGAAGGGAACTATTCACTACTTATTCTTCTGGATCTCTCAGCAGCATTTGACAGTGTAGACCACAAACTCCTCCTCACTATGCTCCACTCTATTGGCCTAAGGAACACCGCTCTCTCTTGGTTTTCTTCCTATCTCTCTGACCGCTCATTTAGTGTATCATTCGCTGGTGCTATTTCTTCTCCTCTGCCCCTTGTGGTTGGGGTTCCTCAGGGCTCGGTCCTAGGTCCTCTCTTCTTCTCTCTGTACACATCCGCTATTGGACAAACCATCAGCAGATTTGGCTTTCAATACCATTTTTATGCTGATGAGGCCTGGATATATACATATTCCCGTGACATCACCCCTGCACTACTACAGAACACACAGTGACTGTCTCTCTGCTATCTCTAACATCATGTCTTGTCTTTATCTGAAACTGAATCTTTCAAAAACTGAACTTCTTGTGTTCTCTTCATCCACTAACCGACCTAATCCTGATCTACATTTTTGCCTGTGGTCTTACTATTACCTCAAGGCAGTATGCCCGCTGTCTGGGGGTTGTATTTGACTCTAATCTCACTTCCACACCACATATTCAGAGACTTGCATCTGTGCCTTAAAAACATCTCTAGAATTTGCCCTTTTCTCACCGTGGAAACATCAAATACCCTCATTGTTGCTCTGTTTCTCTCTCGTCTTCACTATTGCAATTCTCTTCTAATTGGGCTTCCTCTTACTAAACTCTCCCCACTACAATGTGTCCTGAATGCAGCCACCAGTTTCATCTTTCTGTCAAACCAGTACACAGACGCATCTACCTTGTGTCAGTCGCTGTATTGGTTTCCCATCCATCACAGAATACAGTATAAAATTATCACACTGACCCACAAATCCATCCATAGTGCTGCGCCCCCCCTATATCTCCTCTCTCGTCACTGTCTACTGCACCTAACCGTCCTCTTCCTCGTCTATTCCTCAGATCCTGGCCCCTCCCTGCACTTAATATCTGTATATTCACAGATACTGGCTGGTGGCTGACTCATACAGCTTCAGTTATATGACCTTATTAAAAGATGGCTGGACCATTGTACCAAAAAAGCCCTCTGACCTCTCCTCATAGAATGTAAGCTCTCACAAGCAGGGTCTTCACTTCATTTGTTTAATATGTTAATTTCTTTGTCACATTGTAATGTCTCATATTGTCTGTTCATGTACCCTCTGATTTTTAAAGTGCTGTGGAATATGTTGGCACTATATAAATAAAGTTGTTGTTGTTAATAATTTATTATTAATAATAATTCTGGAAAACCCTTTAAAGGTTATCTGTAATGGTAATATCAGCGATTATAGTTGCATGTGTTGAATAGAGCTAAACAAAGCTCCCTCTGTATGTAAGTCAGTGGTAACTCAGTCTGAAAGTATATAAGTATGGAGCCTGTCAATTTGTTGTTATACTCTCAAACTATGCCAGGCGCTGAGTATTTAACCATCTTTCCATGAAGAATCTAGATTGTCGTTTGTCAGACTGTTATACTAAGAATTCTTCTCTTTCATAGATTATGCACTAGGGAAAGACTGCATTATGCATGGATATATGCTGAAGCTGGGAAACCCTTTCTTGACTCAGTGGCAGCGGCGTTACTTTTACCTCTTTCCAAACAGACTTGAATGGAGGGGTGAAGGAGAATCTCGGGTAAGATCGCAGTTTGCAACAGATATTTGGTAAAGGGAAGTGCAAGAAGCAGTTTTCAGAAGAGTAGAGTTTTCCAGTTACATCTAGAGAATTCTAAATATAAAATATGGAGGGAGATGTGAAAAACTGAATATGCCCCCATTACTTTACTGGGGCATCATAATGCTTGCATATGATTTTGTTATAATTACTCCCTTCATATGCTGTGGTTTCACAGTGTACACAGTTATGTTTTTGTGCATTATCCCTCTGATATGATGTCATAGTGGGCATTCTCTATACTGTGACATCGCTGTTATTATTCCTGTACCGTGATCTCAGTTTGTGCATCATCTTGGTACTGTGACATTACTGTGTGTTATCTTTACTGTAAAATTACTATGCTATCCCTGTGTATCAAGAATAATTATCAAAATTGTCATGCATTTTCAAGTTCTAAGCTTGCTGCTTAGAGAGGACCTTTCACCACCTCCCACACGTCCAGCTCTTTACATCAATCCACTCATCCACTGGCACAGTTGGAATTTTTTCTCTAGCCTCAACTGTTCCTGAGCTATCAATGCTGTTAGTTTTGGTGTCTGATATGCTATTAAGGCTCTGTACTTTCAGGAGGGCGGTGTCAGGCTGGAGCAAGAAAGGGGTGTGATTCTGAGCTTTTAATCACACCCCCCTGCCTGACACTGCCCTTCTGACATTACAGAGCTTTAATAGCACATCAGACACCAAAACTAACTGCACCTGTTGCTCAGGAACGGTGGAGGCTACAGAGAGAATTCCAACTGTACTGGAATCAGTGGAGTAGTGCCTATTAACAGATGCTATGCACCTGAATTGGTGGAAGTGGTGAAAGGTTCTCTTTAAGGTGGTCATGATGAGTGGGGCCCCAGCATTATGCCTCTGATGGCAAAAGTGAGGAAATATCATTCAGACAAGTGACTTACTGCAACCAATCACTGGCCTCAACAGTCTTATTCTCTACATGCTAACATCACCCATGAGGCCAGGGATTGCCTGCAGCAATAATGTGGATATGCAGCGCATCACCACTGCAGGAAAGTAACAACGGACGGGCACCACTGGCGGAGAGGTGAGGGATTTAACAGGTGAGTAATGGTTATTTTTTATTTTATGGTGTAAGAAATATTTTAAAATTCCTGGACAACCCCTTGAATGTTGTTATAAGATGCTAAATTGATATGGGCTATGTTGAATATTTGATATATGTGTTATATATTTTGCCAGGAGGCTAAGTCACTAGACAGCTAAAATTAGTTTTTTGATTGTTGTTTCTTATTTAGGAACCCTGGCGTATATACAGTCATATGAAAAAGTTTGGGCACCCCTATTAATCTTAATCATTTTTAGTTCTAAATATTTGGGTGTTTGCAACAGCCATTTCAATTTGATATATCTAATAACTGATGGACACAGTAATATTTCAGGATTGAAATGAGATTTATTGTACTAACAGAAAATGTGCAATATGCATTAAACCAAAATTTGACCGGTGCAAAAATTTGGGTACCCTTATCATTTTATTGATTTGAATACTCCTAACTACTTTTTACTGACTTACTGAAGCACAAAATTGGTTTTGTAACCTCACTGAGCTTTGAACTTCATAGCCAGGTGTATCCAATCATGAGAAAAGGTATTTAAGGTGGCCAATTGCAAGTTGTTCTCCTATTTGATTCTCCTCTGAAGAGTGGCATCATGGGCTCCTCAAAACAACTCTCAAATGATCTGAAAACAAAGATTGTTCAACAATTGTTCAGGGGAAGGATACAAAAAGTTGTCTCAGATTTAACCTGTCAGTTTCCACTGTGAGGAACATAGTAAGGAAATGGAAGACCACAGGGACAGTTCTTGTTAAGCCCAGAAGTGGCAGGCCAAGAAAAATATCAGAAAGGCAGAGAAGAAGAATGGTGAGAACAGTCAAGGACAATCCACAGACCACCTCCAAAGAGCTGCAGCATCATCTTGCTGCAGATGGTGTCACTGTGCATCGGTCAACAATACAGCACACTTTGCACAAGGAGAAGCTGTATGGGAGAGTGATGCGAAAGAAGCCGTTTCTGAAAGCACGCCACAAACAGAGTTGCCTGAGGTATGCAAAAGCACATTTGGACAAGCCAGCTTCATTTTGAAAGAAGGTCCTGTGGACTGATGAAACAAAGATTGAGTTGTTTGGTCATACAAAAAGGCGTTATGCATGGCGTCAAAAAAACACAGCATTCCAAGAAAAACACTTGCTACCCACTGTAAAATTTGGCGGAGGTTCCATCATGCTTTGGGGCTGTGTGGCCAATGCCGGCATCGGGAATCTTGTTAAAGTTGAGGGTCGCATGAATTCAACTCTGTATCAGCAGATTCTTGAGAATAATGTACAAGAATCAGTGACGAATTTGAAGTTACGCCGGGGATGGATATTTCAGCAAGACAATGATCCAAAACACAGCTCCAAATCTACTCAGGCATTCATGCAGAGGAACAATTACAATGTTCTGGAATGGCCATCCAAGTCCCCAGACCTGAATATCATTGAACATCTGTGGGATAATTTGAAGCGGGCTGTCCATGCTCGGCGACCATCAAACTTAACTGAACTGGAACTGTTTTGTAAAGAGGAATGGTCAAAAATACCTTCATCCAGGATCCAGGAACAGATTAAAAGCTACAGGAAGCAACTAGAGGCAGTTATTTTTGCAAAAGGAGGATCTACTAAATATTAATGTCACTTTTCTGTTGAGGTGCCCATACTTTTGCACCAGTCAAATTTTGGTTTAATGCATATTGCACATTTTCTATTAGTACAATAAACCTCATTTCAATCCTGAAATATTACTGTGTCCATCAGTTATTAGATATATCAAATTGAAATGGCAGTTGCAAACACCCAAATATTTAGAACTAAAAATGATTAAGATTAATAGGGGTGCCCAAACTTTTTCATATGACTGTATATAAAAAAACATCACCTGGTAAGGTATTAGTGCAATAAATTTAGGATGTCCCTTTTAGTGTAGAATCTTCTTGTAGCACAGCTGTGATTCACAGTCTCTTAATAATAGGTTGTCCGGGATTTTAAGAAAAGGTAGTGAAGTGTAGGAACCATGAAAAACCATTGTCACTGCAGTGTTACCCCCTGTTCCTACAGCTGAGCCATCACATACATCATTCACAAGACTTCAGCAGCTACTGACCTAATTGGTGACTCTCACATATATAGTAAGGCATGTGACTGCGGAGCCAGAAATTGAATGCAGTGGTTACATTAAATGATGTACATGATGTCTTCACTGGAGGACCAGTGGGAACCCCTAGAGTGGTGGTGCTAGAATGGCAGGGTATTGAATCTGTAAGTATTAGTTACCTATTTTATCATGGTTCCTCCTCTTAGGTGCATTTTTGAAAGAAAAAAAAAAATCCCAGCTAGCACCTTTACAATCTTGACTCATTCATATAGGAAAGTTAATGTTATTTATACATTTGAGAATACTAAGAAATACACTTGTAGTCTACATGACTGCTGAGAATTGCCACAAAATATTGAGACTGTATAATACAGCGTATGTACAGTATGTCGACTTTAAAAACAGGTTTTCTAGACTCCCAAATCACTCAATGTGCTCCATATAAAGTTATTTCTTCAGGATTGTAGTTTTTATAGAAGTTCGACTCACTGTGTAGACCATAAATATCAAGACTACAGCAATGAATCTGATCTCCTTATTTCTATATTTTTCTGGCATGCAGCAAAATTTATTGACAATGGAACAGATATTGTGTGTGGAAGAAACCCAGATTAAGGATAAAAAATGTCTCTTGTTGAGGATTAAAGGGGCCAAACAATTTGTCCTGCAGTGTGAGGTAAGTGTTTTAATATGCACAGTAGGTTGGAAAATTCTGCCAAAAAATTACACCCTGACTTTCTGAATGCCCTTTCTACACATCTGTAATACAGGCACGTTTTAGAGTTTTTAATAAATAGGAAATGCACAAAAATAAATAAAAAAGAATATTTCACCACTTTCTCCCTTCATCAACTTTCCTTTTGATGCTATTGTATCACACTTGACATAACTAAGAAATATATAAAGAAATCTTCTGTGTGTTTCCCGGGAAATCAGTTATGTACCCCTCCTATTCAGTTCTATGATGGGCCATGGTTGGAGCAAGAACCTGTCTGTAGTAGGCTGAAAGATCACTACGACTCATCCTCTGTAGCAGTCTCCAGCCAAAGGTGGGGCTATCTTACATTGGTCCTAAAGTATCCTGCGCCAGCAGAGGATGCTCTTAATTCATGATGAGGCGGCCTCTCCAGGGCTGCCATACATTCTGGTGTCATTTATGCCACTTTTTTTTTTGGTGTAAATAATAAAGAATATGGCATGGGCAGTGGCCCTCGACACGCTGTAGCCCTGCACACTTTAGAAAAATCCCACTTTTTTAGTTCAAAGTGGCAGTGAATAGTTGTAAATCCCTTTTTTGCAACTATCTTGTGGAAAGCCCCACTGGGGGATGATGTCAGCAAGTCACTGCAGAATTATTTAGTGCTTTAGAAGCAGGAGAAATAAAATAAAGACAATGCTGCAAACCAACAAAACTATATTTCCAATGGGCTTTATTTTTCAACGGGCTTTAGAGCCTTCTTATCAACAAATACACTAAAATACTGTAGCTGCTTAATACTGGTGCCGCACACCTTTACACAACCATGTTTTTATTAGTACCTTTTTAGTGTGTATATATACATACACACACAGAGAGATATATAGATAGATAGAGATATATAGAGAGTTATATATATATCTATATATATATCTATATATATATATCTATATATATAGATATATATATGAAAAATAGACCGTAAATATGACCATGTAGAAGTGACATGAAGGATAAGAATATTAGAATTATTTGTTGCAGTGATAATTCTATTCTTAAAGGGAATATGTCACTAGAAAATAACCTATTTTTTAAATCAGGCGGTATGCTAAACATATTTTAGGCTACGGCCCCACGTTGCAGAAACACAGCTTTTTTCGTTGCAGAATTTGCTGCGTTTTTTTGAGCCAAAGCCAGTAGTGGATTTAGTAGCAGGTAGAAATATAAGAACTTCCTATATATTTCCATTCATTTTGTAGCCATTCTTGACTTTGGCTCAAAAAAACGCAGCAAAATCTGCAACAAAAAAAGCTGCGTTTCCACAACATGGGGCCGTAGCCTTAAGAAGGTTGTGTTTTTTTTGTTTGTTTTTTTTAAAAATCCTACTCTAGCCACTAAGCCAAATAATATGCTTAACCTCCCTGTTTTGTATAGGAGACTGCTTTGCAGCAGTCACCTCTATTATCAGCACACTGATGATTTCAGCTACAAAGTATATTTAGATAAATAAGACACAGAATCCACCAGTAACAATAGAGGTTTGCAAGCCTAGAAAGCTCTCCCAGAGCAGTCAGTTGGGTCTACTCCAGACCATTGTGTCTATGGCCCATGACCTGACTGAAAACAGGAAGTGACAGATTTTAGGCTTAGTGGCAAGAGTTGGAATTTCAAGTTTAGTTTGGTTTTTTTTAATATACGGTGGATAACATGGAAAATTTAAAAACAAATCAATTCTATAAAAAATATGTTTAAACATAGAAAGTGACTTAAACAATAGGTCAACTTTCTAATGCCACATTTCCTTTAACTTTATTAATAAAACGGTCATTCCTTTAAAAATAAATAAATCAGACTTGGGCTAAGACCCCACATTGTGGAAAAGCTGCTATTTCTTGTTGCAGAATTTAGCTCGCTTTTTTGTTTTTTTTAAATCCAAAGCCAATAGTGGTTTCAACAGCTATGGGAAACATATAGGAAGAATTTATACTTCTCCCTTCTGCCAAATCCATTCCTGATTTTGGCTAAGAAAAAAAAAAAATGCAGCAAAATCAGCAACAAAAAAGCAGCTTTCATGCAAAATGGGGCCTTTTGAGCCAAACCCAGGAGTGACTCCAAAAGGAATGGGAAATACAAAGGGAACTCTCTCTTCTGTTCAATCCACACCTGACTTTGGCTCAAAAAATTGCAGCAAAATCTGCAGCAAAAAAAAAAAAAAAAGCAGCTTTTCCACATCGTGCGGCCTTAGCCTTAAAGGGATTTTTAAATAGTTTCCTTAGTACCCACTGTTTCCTTACAGTCACATTAAAATTGTAGAAACGAATAAAATGTCGCTTTTTATATTGTAGATTTATAATTCATACATGAGGTAAATTTAGTTGCCACATAACTCAGGTACTTTTAAGTGCAGTTTAACCCCTTAATGACATATTTAATTTTAGCTTTTAAAGCCAATAGAAATGTTTACCTTTCTGTGTTACAGTCCTAATTGATTTTTTTATTGGTTCATCAGTGTAGCTGTATGAGACTTCCTTCAAAAACTTAGAAAGGTCTTTAACATGTATACTGCTCCAAAAGAGAGGAAGAGGTTAAAGACAGGCAAAGAGATAAATATTTATAGCGGAGTTGAAGAGCTACACAGAATTGACCCTTACCTCTCGAATACACATCTGCTAATATTTAGCAGCTTTCCATCGTAAACTGCAATGGCCTTTTCATAAAGGGGGGTTAAATACATGTGGACTCTTTGCTTATCAGGTGTTTTTTTACATTTGTTTTTACAGAGTGATCCAGAGTATGTACAGTGGAAGAAAGAAATGAATGAAACATTTAATGAGGCACAGAGGCTTTTACGTCGCGCTCCAAAGTTTCTGAACAAGTCCCGGTCTGCAGTTGTAGAGATTTCCAAACCACCACTTAGTCACAGAAATAGCAATGGCCTTTAGGGGGCAGGACAGGACCAAGAAATCTTAGGGATAACTACTTATAACACCTTGACCAAGGTCCACAGCATTGTTATTAGTTACTTGTATGGTCCTCAACAGCAAGGTGTACATAGAAGAAGCTTTGGGAGCCTGCATCACACTTGTCTACTGAAGAGTGGTCTTAACCGCCTGAAGTCTAGAAGAGGTCATGCAGCTTGAGGCAATGAAGAGATGAATTTTCACTAAGAGAAGAGTTATGAAAGTTGCCAAATTTAGTGATTGCTCATCATTCAGTTGCATCAGCTTGTCCTGAATGGCCTGTGCTGAAGAAGCGGGGCATCCCACCCTTGCTTTTTTTTTTTTTAATTTTATTTTATTCTTGGCATATGAATGCTTTCGTGTATGCCAAACAAGAATGAAATGGTTTTTGCAGTAGTTGCTTATATGTTAATTTTATGTCTGAAATTTAACATATCCCTGGATGTTTTGGAAGGGATTGCCGTGTTGCAAGAATGTTTTCAAGATGATAGCTTTCCTGAGTGTTGCCATATTTGTCCCTTAAATACCCTTTGTCCTCCCAACTTGCACTGTTGACCTTACCTGGCAGTGTGATGAAACAGTTATGCACTGCGAAGTACTGACTTTTATCTGTCCTGTGGTTAGAAGATGTAGATACTTCATGGGAATACATACCAAGAATAATCACCCCATTCTGTATCTTCACCAATATTGTGGCTACCACTGTCTTGCCGTCTATGAGGGTAGAAATATACTAGTAGAGTAATTATCGGTGATGAAAGGAGTGCATGGTAGCTTTGTCCAGTGTCCTGTTAGCCAGTTAGCAAGATTAGCACAGTTATTAAACAAGTTCATTCTACAAATACGTTTACAATTGCTCTAAAGACAACTTTTTTGCCATTTCAGGTCAATTGCACTTATTATTTTTAATCACATTTATGCTGAAGTGTATAGTGGGTGGGAACGTCAGAGAACCCTGGTACGTGTCATGCTGTAATCTTGAATCAGTCCTTATCAGAAATTCCTGTCCTTGTCCTCCATTTGTTCGCTATTGGGCTTTTCATGCTGTCCTTCTGTTAGGCGTCATCTAAGCCACAGAGCTATGAACATTTATAGTAAGACTGTGCATCTGGTTACCCAAGGAAGGACAAGACAATCAGTCTGATCTTTTGTTGCTACCTACTACATACACCTGTGTTAGGTTGGAACAAGCACTCACTGGAAATGGCATCTCGGGCTGATGGTGTCTCTACATCTCAGCTGTCGCTTTGGCTTGCACCACACGGTTTTCGCATCCCACTTTTCATTTTCCCAATGAAGTGCAAAGTGCCAATGGACTCAAACACTTCCTAGATACACATTCCCTATATTTAACAGAAACTTTTTAATGTATTTGTAAATATTAATTTAAATAGTTCCATGGGAAGAGAGGCGGAACATTGATGTTTCTGCACTTACATCTGCAGCTTCGTTTTACATAGTCTCAATTCTTTTGAACGCCTTTTGCTCATCATAAGCATTCTCCTTGGTTTCGGTAAATGCAGTGGTACTCACCGTTCCATATGCAGATTGAATCAATGGGGGAAGTGTTATGAATTTAATATATTTTTAGTGTAACAGAAGTAAATGGTTAATGGTTAAGTATAACTGAACTACTGTGAAGTATGAATCCATGTTTGTATTACTATCACATGCAGTGTTGGCAACAATTGTTTGATGTTACATTTAAAGGGAACACTGAAACCCACGTCATTTTGTAGGTTACTCCTAATCCCAGTTTTCCTCTTGTCGATAGCGGTAAAAACAAATCCAAAAAATATTGAATACAACAAGAAATGGTTACAAGATAATCTTTATTTCTTTGCTAGTATTAGTGAACCCATACACTTAATATATAGCTACAGAAGATTGAATGATTTCCTTATCTGTCTGACCTAAGTAGTTTTGTTCCATAAGGAGGTAGAGAGATATGGAACAAGCTTCTTAGTCTGTCAACAGCACCTTACTCTTTCTATTTACATTTTAAGGAAACAATCCTGTTTTTCATCATTTCCATAGAACTGTCTATTTTCTTATTGTACTGTAGTTTTAAAGGGTTTATGGAAGCCATAGCTATGGATAGAGGTGCAATGACTGTTACTGAGCACTTATGTGCAGACACTGTCATACACAGCAATAACAAGAGAACCGACACTGCATTCACGACATAGACCCGTTTGGCTTGGCAGCACCGTATTTTGCAAGCTTTGTTCATGTAACACAATATTTGTCAAGTAACCCTATAGAGCTGGATGGTTAGGTTTTAGGAATGTATTTAGAAATGGAGAAAGAGGGCTCTTCACAGAGAACATTTCCCTTCCATTATGAAGAATAAGCCTTTGTTTCAACATGCCATAATGCAAAGACCTTCACAGTTGTGGATATAGATGTTTCTATGGCTTGACAGAACAGTGAGACCAACTAGAAAACCGGTTATGCACTGTATTTTTTGTATATGAGAATGATATTGTAGCAGACAGTGTATTATATAACCAATAGTAATTCAGATCATTTTATTTGTATCTAACTAGAGATCTATTTCCCATATGGAGTGTAAGCATATCCCAACTGGATATGATTTTGTACTGGATCTGTCCGTGACTAGTCCACATTGTTGATACTGTGAACGTTCCTTCAGTCCACAATAAGCACAGTTATTACACATACCATTCTCATAGACTCTTAGGTTGAGGCCCCATGTAGCAGGCCGCAGCGAATTAGTGCGTTTTTTTTTCCGCAGTCCTCTGTGGACTTTCTGCTTCAATTATACCTATAGGGAAACCGCCGACGTTTACATAGGTATAATTGAAATGCTGCGATTTACAAAACCACAACAGTTTTGGAAATCACAGCGTTTCTGCTGCACATATTTTTCTACAATGTGTGGATGGGACTGTAAAACACCGCGGTTTTTGCTGTGGCCAAACCACAGCGTTTACACCACGTGGTGCCCTGGCCTTACGGTAGATTTATTTTGTAACCATTTGCTTGCTTGTGTTTTTTTTTTTTTTTTTTGCTAAAACCATAATTAACTGTATTTCTACATAAAATATCAGGGGACTGAACCATTTCACCAATAGCCTAAGCACTGAAAAATCACCAACAAGAGAGTTTGTGTGATTCTTCCTATATTCATTTACAAGCTGTCTACTGTATGTTATTCTATCTGGCCCTGATATACGTTTATGTGGTTTGTATTTGTTTTATAAGCTATAATATGCCTTATGACAAAGTACGGCTAAAATTATATGATCCATCCAAGCTTTGTCAGGCAACTGTACGCAGTGGACAGTACTACAGAAAGCTCTTAGACAATGGAGGACAGATCACACGGACATCCTGTCGTCTTACCCGTGTTAGCTACTGAAAAGCATATTTATTTGCCTTAGGTTATTCAAAGTAGCACCAATTTACGGCACAGCAAGAACTTTGTTATATCTTCTGATATTCTGTTCCACACCTGTCTACATATTAAATATATATCTATATACACACAAGTGCATTGGTAAAAAGGCTAGGGGAGAAGCCGAGCACAATGTTGTAACAAAGACTAAAAGCACATTACTAGAGAAAAGCTATTTTTACAGATTGGTTGTCACACTTGTCAATCTGCTCAGATGCGGAGCTTCATTACTAGCATGGATTGTTGACACAATTGCATCCAGAAATTGCATCTTTGGTTTTTTTGGGGTTTTTTTTTCCCATCATCAAAAACATGTTCTGCTTGCATTCAGTCTACTGTTCTGGTGTTTACTTTGTGTAGCTGTCCCTGTGAATGCACAATATCCCACTGTAAATATAACTCTGGTATATTGATGGATTGGATTTTAGTGTTGCATGTTCCTAAGAATGATCAGCCCCTGTCCCTTATTTTTAACACACAGTAGGACATGTAGAAAAAAGTATAATGGCAAATATGGGTCTAGCGTGGATGTGAAAGAGAAGAGTACATACTGTCATTTGGTAGTCTCTCATTACAGTATGTAATAGAACCCAACAGTCCTATAAGGCATCCAGAGTAAAAATAAGATTTATATCATGCATACGCATGTATATCTCCCTATACAATCCATCTGTTCATGTTTTATAGTTAAATCACCTTAGACCGCTTCATTCTCCCCATTTATTGCCAATAGAAATGCTTTGTTCTATATAATTTGGAAGTCAGGCTCTGCTCATATTGGCATTATTTGCTTTCCATCACAGGGTTCAGATCATTTGATGACAGCACTATTAAGATCCATCTGAAAACGGGTCAGTCGTAGCAGTCATGACTTCATTGTAAGTCATGACACTAGTGTGAAGAGAGCCTAACAACTGCAGAGACCACAATATCATTAGATTCTAAAGACCACAAGATACATAATAATAACTGTAACAAAGACTTGTACAAAGTTTAATTAGCAAGAAGTACAGACATTGTGCCAATATTAGTCTCTAAACCGTTCTGTACAATTTATGTAGCCTAGCGATCTATAAGCTTTTTATAGATTATATGAAATGACCTATTGTGAAATTTATCAAATGCTTATTATAGTGATATGTGACTATACATAGTTCTAACCATTAAAGTTCATTGCAGATCTGCTTTAAAGGAACAGTATATCACTTGATTTGGGGCCTTAGTTAATATCACAGCTGTCTTTATTGTGGGGCCTCTGCCATCATGGACTTGGATGGCTGTTCGCATACACAGATATTTCTAATATATAAAGTGTGTTGATATATTCAGAGTTCCATATTTAGCAGAGTTGTGTATGCATGACTATGCCTGACTATCTCTTACGACGTCTTCAAAATGGCCATTCAGAAGATAGGTGCCGTCATCGCTAGCTGTATGAATCGCTATACTGGAAGAACTTTGCTGTGCCAGTCTATTAATTCTCATATACAGACCAGAGAGACTCATGCTAATAGGAGGAAAGGCCTCGCATTGTAACATTGCCTCCAATTAGCTCTAGCTTTAGCATCCATACATTTGTGCTCATGAAAACCATCCTTATGTTGTGGCATCACTGTTACATAAAGATGTACATATTTCATCCAAGGTAAGGCAACTCCTATCCACCCTGTACTGCAGAAACATGGGCATATTCATGTATTCTGTCTGAAAGATGTCATTATGGACTGGGCTGTATTTTGGTAAATGAAGGTAGTTATGTAGGAATATATATATTTTAACAAGAATTCATTTTATATTATTTATTAAATCCATGCATTTCTTCGATGTTGCTGACATTCCACAGAATTGTTTCTTATCTGTATAGTTGGTTATTTAAGGTGTGCTGGCAATTTCATTTTAAGTAGAATTATCCGCTTTATTCTGTTTTTCATAAATAAACGCCAATTGAACCCAGAAAAGCATGTCCGGTTTACCGTTTTGTCCTCCACATTAGATTAATCTGAACCATGAAATGAATATCTCACTGGTTGCTCCTTTATTACTTACTCCAATTATATATATATATTTTTTTTTTTGCAATAGCACTTCACAGGAGCTGCTGGTAATTTTAATGATTGCTATTTCTTTTATAGTTTTGTTTAAAAGCACAAGAAATGCAATGTGTATATATAATATATATATATATATATATATATATATATATATATATACACACACACACACGGACCTCTCGTTTAATGAAAGAAAAACCCACAATGGTCACAGAAATAACTTGAATCTGACAAAAATAATAATATATACAGTACAGACCAAAAGTTTGGACACCCCTTCTCATTCCAAGAGTTTTCTGTATTTTCATGACTATAAAAATTGTAGATTCACACTGAAGGCATCAAAACTATGAATTAACACATGTGGAATTATAGACTTAACAAAAAAGTGTGAAACAACTGAAAATATGTCTTATATTCTAGGTTCTTCAAAGTAGCCACCTTTTGCTTTGATTACTGCTTTGCACACTCTTGGCATTCTCTTGATGAGCTTCAAGAGGTAGTCACCTGAAATGGTTTTCACTTCACAGGTGTGCCCTGTCAGGTTTAATAAGTGGGATTTCTTGCCTTATAAATGGGGTTGGGACCATCAGTTGTGTTGTTCAGAAGTCAGGTGGATACACAGCTGATAGTCCTACTGAATGGAGTGTTAGAATTAGTATTATGGCAAGAAAAAAGCAGCTAAGTAAAGAAAAACGAGTGGCCATCATTACTTTAAGAAATGAAGGTCAGTCAGTCCGAAAAATTGGGAAAACTTTGAAAGTGTCCCCAAGTGCAGTGGCCAAAACCATCAAGCACTACAAAGAAACTGGCTCACATGAGGACCGCCCCAGGAAAGGAAGACCAAGAGTCACCTCTGCTGCGGAGGATAAGTTCATCCGAGTCACCAGCCTCAGAAATCGCAGGTTAACAGCAGCTCAGATTAGAGACCAGGTCAATGCCACACAGAGTTCTAGCAGCAGACACATCTCTACAACAACTGTTAAGAGGAGACTGTGTGCAGCAGGCCTTCATGGTAAAATAGCTGCTAGGAAACCACTGATAAGGACAGGCAACAAGCAGAAGAGACTTGTTTGGGCTAAAGAACACAAGGAATGGACATTAGACCTGTGGAAATCTGTGCTTTGGTCTGATGAGTCCAAATTTGAGATCTTTGGTTCCAATCACCGTGTCTTTGTGCGATGCAGAAAAGGTGAACAAATGGACTCTACATGCCTGGTTCCCACCGTGAAGCATGGAGGAGGAGGTGTGATGGTGTGGGGGTGCTTTGCTGGTGACATTGTTGGGGATTTATTCAAAATTGAAGGAATACTGAACCAGCATGGTTACCACAGCCTCTTGCAGCGGCATGCTATTCCATCCGGTTTGCGTTTAGTTGGACCATCATTTATTTTTCAACAGGACAATGACCCCAAACACACCTCCAGACTGTGTAAGGGCTATTTGACCAAGAAGGAGAGTGATGGGGTGCTACGCCAGATGACCTGGCCTCCACAGTCACCAGACCTGAACCCAATCGAGATGGTTTGGGGTGAGCTGGACCGCAGAGTGAAGGCAAAAGGGCCAACAAGTGCTAAGCATCTCTGGAAACTCCTTCAAGACTGTTGGAAGACCATTTCAGGTGACTACCTCTTGAAGCTCATCAAGAGAATGCCAAGAGTGTGCAAAGCAGTAATCAAAGCAAAAGGTGGCTACTTTGAAGAACCTAGAATATAAGACATATTTTCAGTTGTTTCACACTTTTTTGTTAAGTATATAATTCCACATTTGTACATTCTTAGTTTTGATGCCTTCAGTGTGAATCTACAATTTTTATAGTCATGAAAATACAGAAAACTCTTGGAATGAGAAGGTGTGTCCAAACTTTTGGTCTGTACTGTACGTAAACTATACTATAGAATTGCTTTTATCAGTAAGTGATTTATCCTCTGGCCTACACACCCACACAGTGTTAAAATCTAAAGTTCACAGTTCGTGTTCAGTGCAGTTCCTTGTTGAAAATCTTTCTTCGTAAATAATAAAGTTATTAAGATATGGTAGTGCTAAAAGTCAATGGCAGTGTCAATGAGCAACTAGTAAGAATTCTATGAAAATTAACAAATAAAAGACTTTTCAACCATGCTTAAACAGAATTTTTTAAAAAAGAAAACTCATGAAACAGGCCTGGACAGAAATGATGGTACCCTTAACTTAATATTTTGTTGCACAACCTTATGAGGCAATCACTGCAATCAAACGATTCCTGTAACTGTCAATGAGACTTCTGCACCTCTCAACAGGTATTTTGGCCCACTCCTCATGAGCAAACTGCTCCAGTTGTCTTGGGTTTGAAGGGTGCCTGTTCCAGACGGCATGTTTCAGCTCCTTCCAAAGAAGCTCAATAGGATTTAGGTCAGGGCTCATAGAAGGCCACTTCAGAATAGTCCAATGTTTTCCTCTTAGCCATTCTTGGGTGTTTTTAGCTGTGTGTTTTAGGTCATTATCCTGTTGCAAGACCTGCGATTGAGACCAAGCTTTCTGACACTGAGCAACACATTTCTCTCTAGAATCCCTTGATAATCTTGAGATTTCATTGTACCCTGCACAGATTCAAGACACTCTGTGCCAGATGCAGCAAAGCAGTCCCAAAACATAACAGCCTCCTCCATGTTTATTTATTATGCTTACTTATATAGCGCCATCATATTCCGCAGTGCTTTACATACATTGACAGTCACTGTCCCATATAGGGCTCTCCGGAGTACCAGGAGAAAACCCACACAAACACGGGGAGAACATATAAACTCCTTGCAGATGTTGCCCTTGGCAGGATTCGAACCCAGGACTCCAGTGCTGCAAGGCTGCAGTGCTAACCACTGAGCCACCGTGCTGTCCTATGTTTCACACTAGGGACAGTGTTCTTTTCAAGATATGCTTAAGTTATTTGTCTGTGAACATAGAGCTGATGTGCCTTGCCAAAAATTTAGATTTTTGTCTCATCTGTCCATAGGACATTCTCCCAGAAGCTTTGTGGCTTGTCAACATGTCGTTTGGCAAATTCCAGTCTGGCTTAAGTTATTTCTGTGACCATTCTTTCATTAAACGAGGGGTACCAACAATTTTGTCCACATGTGTGTTTTATATATATATATATATATATATATATATATATATATATATATATGCAGCATTCTCACAGTGTCACATAATCTAGTAGTATTCTTATAAACCTGTAATAAACCAGATAGCACAGTTGCAGCTTGTCAAAGGATTTAGGGCTTTTTCTGCTTTTTGGCATATATTCAGCATACTTAAATTGTTATAATCACAATTTGTGTGTCTGACGGGTGTTTGATGGCTGGGACCTATAATGATCATTTGGCCCACTCATATGAAGGAAGTGGCAGGTGGCACATGTGTACAACCTCTGTTTGTGTAAAGTAGTCTCATAAAAACAGAGTATAGTGCTCACCTATTTCTGGTTGTCCTATAGAGCAGAATAAAGCAAGACTTTACACTCTTCATTTGGCATACACAAGACCTAAAATTACCATAATACCCCTTTAGGCCGTGGCCCCACGTGGCGTAAGCGCCGCAATTCGCCCGTGGCGGTAATGGCGCGGAAAGAATCGCGTCGTTTTACAATTAGAGCAAAGTGGATGAGATTCTAGTGAATCCCATGCCCACTTTGCGATAAAAACCGCACTGCAGAAACGCAGCGATTTCCAAAACCGTGCCGGTTTTGGAAATCGCAGCATGTCAATTATACCTACGGAAACTCCGGCGGTTTCCCCTTAGGTATAATTGAAACATAAAGGCCGCAGAGGAAACCTCTGCGAACTTTCTGTCTAAAGCGCTGCGGGAAGAACCACAATGTGTTCCCGCCATGCTCGCCTTAGCCTTAAAGCATCATTACCCAAACTGTTGCTCCCTAGCTATGGAAAAAATACAACTCTCAGCGTACCTTGATAGCTGTCTGTGTACATAGGAAGTTTCAGTTTTGAAACAGCTCAAGAACCACAGGTTGGGGAACACCTACAATATCTATTTGATTAAAATGTCATATATTTGTAATGTAAAACGGGCATAAATCAATAATGGAGGAAGATGAATCTGGGGCCTGCCACAGGTAAAATTGTCTCTCAGATGCTCTGCAGGATTCAGCTTGACACTTTGTGACCAGTGTGTAGGAATTAAACGTATTCAGAACCGCACTGTAGAGGGGTATGCTACCTGTGTGACTGTCCTATTCGCCTCTTCAATATCAGTGCTGGAATAGTAAAATTATTCTGTATAACTTAATTAATGAAATATAAAAATATGAATAGTTGTCACTTCCTTTCCCTCCTCTTAAACCCTATTTACAATCAAAATACATTACTTTTTAGGGGATGACACTGAAACAAGTGTATGGAAGAGACACAAAGCCAACACACAGGTTCCCTAAAGATCTATACTGCACAGCCATAGATCTATACTGGAGCCAATATGGTGCCTCCACACGGTTATAAATTACAGAGGTAATCTTAGTATTGAAGAGCATACTATATTCTTTTAGGATTCTGTATGAAAGTACCCAAGAAAGCGCAGTATGGCCGCATAGATCTCTGCAGGTGCCATATAACCAGCCATACTACAACTTCAACCTAAGGCCGTGCATGTGAATGCTAAAGGTACACCCTATTTATCATCCAGCATCAGATACTGTGTTAAATCTGGAGTATTTTCAGACTGCCTGTAAATATGGGCAAATGGTGGGAATTTATGAAGCATTCTATGTCATTGTATGTTTTGTGGTGTAGAGGCCCCCTCTTGCGCCATAAATGCAACACATACCCCATTCTGCTCTTCAATTGCCACTTTCAGCAAAGGTGAGCAGAACAAGGACTCCTCGGGCCAACATATTTATTATAACCCATGCCAGTTTTCTAGAAACATTGTACATGGCGTATAAGTTTTACACTTCAAGGTTTAGCATTCTCTAGATACTTCACCATAACAGCGTTTATATGCCGATTAAAGCAATGTTTCCATAGATTATCACTGAATATTTCCACGGTTTTAATAAGGGTGAGATCATCTTTTCTTCAAACCAAAGTTAAAGGGACACATTATTAGAAAGTGACATATCTTAGCTTTTAACTAGCTATAGATTTTTTTTTCACTGCATTTTGTCTCTATTTAAACAGTATATTGAAGTATTTTTACCTTTCACGGTTGCTGATATAGAGTGGAAAATAGGCTACACTACAGCATTTTACAGTCTCTTCATCACTTGTAGATAGAGCGTTAATGACAGTGTGACAGGTCTGTTGTACTGCCTAACCAAGATGAGCAGCTTTAAGTTCCATCCTCTGAACTTGATGCTGGGTAGATATATCTGGCAGTTTTATTTGGCAGTTCCTATGGGAAACCATGCAACATATAATGTAAAATAGAAATAAATAAAAAAAAAATATGCATTACATCCAGTGTAAAGTCACTTTCCCTACCACATGTCCAGCTGTAATATGGTGTCTGCATGACATAATGGGGTTGTCAGGTTCTGCAACACAATTTGTCCCATCTCTTGTGTATAATCTGCATGAGACTTGATCTTTCCAGCTTACATGTATATAGTAGAAGGGCCTCTCTTTATACTTTACGTATTCTACACCTATGTGTTTTCAGTTTTAGGGTGGTACTCTGCAATATACAGAGCTGCTGACAGAAAGTGACATCCCACTGTCTAGTATGTGTAACTGTCCCTATGATCACATTAGAGAAAGCATATATTGGTGGGGTGGTGCTTTCAAAGTCAGCAAGATTTCTCCCCTCACTCAAGCTTTTATGCACTGTGATACTATAGATGACTAGTTTTATTTTTGATCAGAAATAAAAACATAGATAACCAACTTCATAGACCACAACACCTTTTGTATGGTCAGCCCCATCCCATGTACTTCTATGAACGATCATAAACGTAGGAGTATGTTTTCTAATGGTTGTAACCAGCATTGATGCAGACTTACAGTAACTAGACATATCCACCCACTGATGCTGGCTGTTGGGTTTACTAGTTTTTCTAGTTTGGTCCAGTAGGTATATACAGTGTGATATATTATTCCATCTTGCTCCCCCTCCCACCACCACTGCATATCCTCCATAAAATGCATTTTTTTGTGTTTCAGTACCAAATGATCTGGTACAATGATAATAAATTGTGTGTTTACAATCTTGTAAAGATGTAAATATTTTGGATATTGTATTTATGAGAAATATTTTTCATTTGAAAATTTGTTTTATTTGTTGTATTCAGGAGAGATTTAGATTGCAATTCAGTACAATACTGCACGTAACAGTATACCTCCCACTCACTGTGAAGATTTGCCTTGACTATATCTGTGATGTGCCACAAATAGCTAAACCACTTTTTTGTCCCCAAAGTTTTCTGAAACAGCAATGCTGCTTCTATGTGCTAGTCAATTGCTCATATAAATCTGTTTCAATAAAGACCCCTGTGTACTGTCCAGAGTGTTTGGTGCATTCATATTTGTAACCCATCTAAAAGCGTGGCTGACCACGTATCCATGGATTGGTAGCTCATTTACCCTGAGTGTTCCAAAGAAGTTTCAATAGCAGGTTTAGAAAGCATTTTCTGCCTTCTCGACCATTACAATACTTAGAGGGCATGCTGGGAAAAAGTATGTAAATTAGTTTCCCTAGTTCGAAAAATTTAAATTGTGTTACTAGCTCCACCAAATAGAAGAAGGCTTCCAAGAGAACAGTGCCAAAGTGGGATTCTTTCCCATTTGTCAGTACAGTGCAGAGCATTGGTTGGCTAGCTAAGGGGCTATTGACATGACTATAGTCAGGAGGGGTACTTTGCCTCATTTAAGAGACTTCAGCTTCATTAGACTTTGTCAAGTATGCTTCCCCAGGAATACTGGGAAAGGATATGCTAATTAGTTTTTCTACTTGGAGGGCATAGAAACAGGATAAGAGTCATACACTATAAGACAGCCATGAGATAAAGCCATTTTATATGGGGACTTATTTTATGAAATTTAAATATGAAAACTTTTGGTTACTAAACTTTATCACTATCACTAAAAAAAACATAACAATAACCTAAGTATATTCCAACTAAATTTTCTTTTTCCATACAAAAATACAAATGTGGCAAACAAACATAAGATAATAGGGAATATCTCATTTGCACTGAGAGGTGCAAAGAAAAAAAATAAAAGGAAAAGAAAAAAGGGATAAAGAAAAGACATTGACAAAAATAAAAAAGGCTTCCATCCATTTGTATAAATCACTGCATAGATATTTTCCTTCCCAACCCATTACATTTTTTACAGTACTGTACTTTATATCTTATGATCACAGGATGCATGTTGAGTCATGGTCTTTGTGAATGGTTCTCAAGGTGCTGTACGCATACCCCCAAGGGTACATGCCACAGTGAGAGCCCCCCACCCCTAATGGTGGTTCATGGGGTTTTCTCCCACAAACTACTATTATACTCTGGGGTCGCTTCAGACTTTGAGTATAATTAGTGGGGGCCCAGGAGAGGTGATCAAACATAAAAATGTACCTCCCCTGTACTCTGGCACTGCTCCCTGTGCTCCTCTGGCCTCCAGAGATGACGTCAGGGACCGATGAAGCCTGTGCTTGGGCCTCCGTGGTCATGTAGCGTAATTATGGTATGAAGTTATACTGCACTGTGCTACGTGACCCTGTGGCTGACGTCTCCTTTAGAGGCCAGAAGGGCATGGGGAGCAGTGCTGGAGCCCAGGAGAGGTGGGTAACACTGTTATGTTTGCTCACTTCCCCTGGGCCTCTAATTATACTCTTGAGGGTCTGAAAAGACCCCAGAGTATAATTGTAGTTTGAAGGTAACCGAACAGTAAAAAATTGTTAAAAAATACCACATACATAGGGATTTTATTAATCTAGGGGCCACTCAGGGACATTATACTGCATGGAGGGACCATTATGGGACATTAGTGTGGGGGCACTGAGAGGACCATTATACTACATGTGGGGACACTGAGGGGGCCATTGCATAATTGTTAATGAAGGCTCCAAATGAAACCTTATTTTATTAACATTTATAAGTGATCACTACTTTGGGGGTTCTCGGTCGGGGAGTTTTCTCTCGAGAGGGTACTTTTGAAAAAGTTAAGAACCACTGGTCGATATAACCTTTTATTAGGTTTGGCACTGACTTAGCCCTATCCAATTTAGTGATAGGTGCATTCTGCTCCCAGAAAGGGATCGTTTTAGCAGCTTTTTTTTCTGGAAAGTAATTTTTTCATCCCCTTTCAACCAGGCACACTGCCACAAATTTTTCTTCAAAATAGCAAGTCTGTTGCATTTACAAGGCAGTGGCAAGTGGCAACTACACAATTTGAAGAAAAACTTGTGGCAGACGGTCAGTGTGCCTGGATTGCCTGCCAGTTGAAAAGAATTGGCAAAAATTGTTGGCAAAAATTATCCCTGTTATAGGCGCAGATGCCACAGCAACATAGTGTTGGACAAGGAGGAATGACGATTGCAGAATTTGAAGAAAAATTTGAGGAACGTTGTCACTGTGTTTGGCCTGCCAGCTGAAAAAGTTGGCATATCTTCTGAAATGGAAAGGATACTTTAATCATTAGAACAGGACTCTGGAGCTAGAAGATAACCTGCATTATCCTGCCAGTTATCCTTAGGGAGCAAATTATCCCATGCTCTATTGAGAGCAAATGTCACTGCAACATAGCATTGGCGGAGTAACAATTTACAGAGTTTCAAAAAACATATTTGGCACACTGTCAGTGCCTGGCCTGCCAGCTGGAGTATCTTCTCTGATGAGGACAACACTTAGAAGCCAGATGAGAACCTACACTATCCTGCATGTCATCCCTTTGTAGGAGCAAATAACACCGCAATATAGCGTTAGCAGAGTGACAATTTATAGAATATAAAGAAAAATAAGGGTCATCCTCCTTCCCGGCTGTGAAATATCAAGGGTCCCCTTCTGCGTCCAAAGAAAAGTCTTACTCCTCCTATTATGAATCCAAGGTTATCCACCCAGACTCAGTTCTTTGTCCTCCAGTTAATCTTGAATCACCCAGGAAAGTGACCATGACCAAGAGGTAAAAGTGGTTATTCTTCTACCTCTCATTGTCACTGATGCTGAAATTATCTCTGCTGATTCCTAGTGGACTCCTGAAAGAACTTCAGAAGGCAACACATTTCACTTATGAGCCTCCAATGGATGCAGTATTCAGTCACTTCCTTCTGCTACTCAAATAGACACTCCAGCATGTACCATGCCATGTGAGCTTTAGTATACAGCTATGAAATGAAGGAGGTAGACTGGAAGCAATGGATTGTCCTGGTAAAGTTGGGAGCAGAAAATGTTCTGGTGAGGGGGAGTTTAAGGAGTCTGATGGGCCCTTCTTGTTGTTGGAACTGAGCCTGCACCCATGGGGTGGTGTCAGTGCTAGCATGCCTTGTTGTGTTTCTGGACTGTTGCTGCTACTGCTCTAAACGTTGACCCGGTGGACCCATGAAAACTGCTCCACATGTTGAAGGTGACGTACCTCTTAACCCACATGGACATATCCAAGTATAGGCCACATGGTGATATCAAGCAGGGACAGCTTTCCTAGATAAATAATGGCAGCTAGGTATCCTCCATTAAGGCTGAGAACATGTCGTCAGTTGGTGAAATACAGTAGAATCCACTAAGTGGCACAGCAGCGACTGCACCACCAATAACCTGGCCAGGTGTGAGTTAGAGTTGCAGACCAGCTGGATGATTAAGCAAATTGCTGTTTGCTGTGGGTATACTTTCCCTTAAGGATGACTGACATTGAAATGGAGGAAGAGGAGGGGAAGCAGTCGGAGATGAGCAGAATAATGACAATGACCATGTGCTAGGTGTGGATGTGGCATGCCCACAAAGAAGATCAAGGGAAAAAGAGTAGGATGGTCTTGTTTACTTTTCCTGCCAGTGCCACTGCAATTCTACTTTGCCAAATGAGCCGGTGATGCCATTTCATGTAAGTAGGTAGAATCCCAGTTCCTACAATTGTGCCTGCACAGCCATGGCTTATTTTATGCTTGTAGAAGTTGCACCTTGCCATTTGGTAATGTACAAAGCTGCTGCCGCCAACACCAGCAGCAGTGATGAAACCATGGTTCTGTGCAGGATGCAGGCAGGCCTATGCAGTATATGGTGAAGACAGCACAGGTGCAGAATGCTGATAAAGCAACCACTCACAAACCTACCATTCTTGAGGGGGGGGTGCCAGCGTTTCTAATACACACAGACAAAATTTGTATAATGAGCTAGTAAATAATAATGTGAGTTGCAAAGCGCCAAAAAACAGCCAGTTGCTGATGCCCATGCTATTAGATTAGGTGGACTGTCCATCAACTCCATACATGCACCCCTCTAGTACCAGAACCCTTCAAACAATCATAATAGGTCGTTGCTGCATCCTGCAAAAAAAGAGCAATAAGCATTAAAGGGGTTGTCCGGGATAAAACAATACTTTTACCCTAAGCTAAACATCCTCCCCCAGCCTAACTTCTAACTAACTTGCTTTATAAAAAATGCAAGTGACCGCCCCAGACACATTTTGTGATTTTTCCGGTGACTGTCCATTCCCCATTTAGGGAAACGGAACGTGACCAATACTACCCCCCAGCCCATCATAATTACCTATCTTCATGTCTGGATCATCTGGCCACAGAACGTCACTTCCTTCAGGGGGTCGGCTCCTCCTCTCCTCTGACGGCTGACTGCCTCCCACGCCTGCGCAATAGAGCCGGACTCCCGTGCCCAGAACATCCAGACATGAAGACAGGTAAGTATGATCAGGTGAGAGGTGGGCTGAGTGAGTTAGTTAGAAAGGGCTAGTAGTGATCGGGCTAGCTAGGGAAACAGGGAGGGGGTGTGATGGAGTGAGAAGGGGATGCAGAGCCAGCATTAGGTTGGGCAAACTGGGCAATTGCCCAGGGCCCCCATCCCCAAAGGGAAACCCCGGGATCTGGAGCATTTGATCTTGAATCCCGGGAGCTCCAGTTTAATTCTATGACAAAGCAGGGAGATGAAAAGTCCCTGCTCTGCTATAGAGGACCTACGGAAATGCACAGGACGTCGTGGCGCAGGTGGCGTGATGACATCACTGCATTGCGCCACCTGTGTCACTACTACAGGGGGAACCTTCGGCTGCTCTGTTCATCGTGGGAGTGCAGTAAGGTGAGTAAGATATTTATTGTTTTCTGGTAAGGGAAAGGGATTACCTGATAAGGGGGCAAACTATTATTTATAGGGGGGTAATATTTATAGAGGGGGGAACTAGTAAATATAACGAGGGGCTATTGTAAGGGTGAAGTATTATTTATAAGGTGGAACTGCTATATACAAGGGGGCTACTATATATAAAGGGAAACTGTTTTATATATATATATATATATATATATATATATATATATATGGGAGTTGTTATAAGACATTACATATTATATATAAAGGGGAGCTTTTGTATATAATTGTTCCCCCTTATATTAGTCCCTTTTTATATTATAGTTCCTCCCTTATAACAGCACCTTTATAAATAAGTTTCCCCTTATAATAGTATAATTGTGTCCCCCCTTATAATAGCCCCCCTTAAAAGGGGAGAACTATTACAAATAAGTGAGGCTATTATGAGGTTGAAACTACTGTAAGTAAAGGGGGCTATTATAATGGAGAGATTGTTATATGTAAGGGGGTTATTATAAGACAAGACATATATTATATATAAGGGGGACTGTTATATATCTAAGGGGGACTATTATAAGGGGAGACTTTACAGGAGAGGAACTATTATATATATAAGGGGGCTTATAAGGGGGAACTATTATAATAAGGTTGGCTGTTATAAGGGGGCTATTATGTATAAGGGAGGAAGTATTACATATAAGGAGGCTATTATAGGAGATGAACTAGTATATATAAGGTGGATTGTTAAAAGGGAGAGACTGTTATATATAAGGGGGCTATTATGTATAAGGGAGGTAATTATTAAATATAAGGGGGCTATTATAAGAGGAGATTATTATATATAAGGGGGAAACATATAAGGCGGGCTATTAGGGAAGAACTACAGTTGTGCTAAAAAGTTTACATACCCCGGCAGATTTTTTATTTTTTGGGTCTTTTTTCAGAGAATATGAATAACACAAAAACTTTTTCTCCACTCATGGTTAGTGGTTGGTTGAAGCCATGTATTGTCAAACTTCTGTTTTTTCTCTTTTTAAATCATAATGACAACCAAAAATATCAAAATGACCCTGTTCAAAAGTTTACACACCCTGGTGATTTTGGCCTGATAACATGCCCAGAAGTTGACACAAAGGGGTTTGAATGGCTACTAATGGTAACATCCTCACCTGTGATCTGTTTGCATGTAATCACTGTGTGTGCATAAAAGCTGAGAGAGTTTCTGGGCTCCAGACAGACTGTTGCATCTTTCCTCCAGCCACTGACGGTTCTGGATTGTGAGTCATGGGGAAAGAAAAAGAATTGTCCATGGATCTAAGGGAAAAGGTAGTTGAACTGTATAAAACAGGAAAGGGATACAAAAAGATATAGCACAACTGTATTTATAATAGGCCTATAGCCTATAATAAGGGTGGACGTTTTATATATTTATAAGAGGGAAACTTTATAGGGAGGGTATTGTTAAAGAGGCTGTTATTTATAAAGGGGCTATTATTAAGGGGGTATTATTGTTAAGAGGGTTATTATTTATAAGGGGGTTAATATTGATAATGTGGACTATTTGTTACAGGATCAGATTAGGTGAGTAAGATTTTTGTTATTTTTCTGGAGGACAGAGGGCAATTAAAGCTGAAAAGGAGGGCTGTAACTGTGAAAGATCCTCAGTGCGCCAACACCGCTTTGGCCCACACCTGAGACTTCTTTCATAAAAAAAACCACACTCACCGCCAGTGAGTGTTGGGTTCACAAGATAAAACAAGACAAGCTTTCTAAATTTTGTATATTTATTAACCCCTAGATGGGTCGGTATTAATATCTAACACATGCAGTTCAGAACAGATATGCAGATATATACAAGCATTAACAGTTACTAGTTACAATATACAGCACATAAAATAAAAAGGGAATAAAAGTGAAATAATTACTTTACCACACATATCCTTGATGTGGCTCTATAATCCAACACTCACACATGCCTTGGCATGTGGGGATAACCAGTGGAGGCTCCTAGCAGCAGCATCAACACAGCATTCCAGCCAGCAACTCATCACAGTAGCATCTTCATAGTAGCAATTCTCCCACTGATCCCTACCTCATCTTATATACCCTTTATGCCACCACCCAGAATGAGGTCACCGGCGACAGCAAGTCTGATTGACTAACGCACTCAAGTCCAGATTCTTTGTAAGAAGATGGGATTAAATGGAATGATACAATGCCGTGTATATGTTATTAACCATGTCTGATCCAACAGCCTAGGCTAAACAATACATGTGTATTTGATCACCAAGGGGCTATGTAGGAATTCAATGGAGCCATTCTGGGATGAGTACAAAGCCCTATTGTTACATTGTTGCCACTACTGACAACAAACACCTAGGATTAGAGCTACACACAGCTAGATTAAATGGAATTAAGAGAGAGATACGCTACCCAGAGATCAAAATACATCTTTGAGTTATAGCCATATTTAAGTGGAATCATCACAGTAACTAATAAGGGGGCACTAGAACTGAAGGGGAAACTATAATAAGGAAAAAAGGGGAGACTAGAATTAATAAGGTAGCACTATAATAAGGGGAATTAATAAGAAGGCACTATAATAAGGGGAAAATAATAAGGGGCATTATAATAAGGTGGAACTAATAAGAAGGCACTATAGTAAGGGGGAACTAATAAGGCGCACCATAATAAGGGGGCAATATAGCAAGGGGGAACTAATAAGGTACTATAATATGGGGGGACTAATAAGGGGTTATATAAAAATGGGAAACTAACAAAGGACACCATAATAAGGGGGGATTAATAAGGGGGCACTATAATAAGGGGGAACTAATAAGGTAATATAATAAGGGGGAACTAATAAGGGACACCATAATAAGGGGGCACTTATAATAAGGGGGAACTAGAACTAATAAGGGGGCTCTATAACAAAAAGGTAATGTAGCTGATAAGCTGTAATCTATGAGGGGACACTATTACCTATTAGGTGGCACAAAGTGGATCATTATTATTCTTTGGAGGAACAAAGAGTCTACAAAAAGGGAGAGTTACAATAATAATAATATCCCCTTTCTGCCCTAAAGCAGTAATGATCCATTGTTGCCCCCACATAATAATGCCCACCTTTATTATTTTGTAAAGGGCACAAAGATGGGCATTGTTAGTGTGTAGTGGGCTGAGAGGGGCATTATTCATTTGCAGGGGCATGACGATGAGAATTACTACTATGGGCATCATTACTGTGTAGGGGCACAGAGGTGAGCTTTAATACCATGGGAGGCATTACTAAATCATTATTTTAATTATATAATCAAATTTGATTATGATAAAAGTGTGTGGTCACTATTATTCTATTGAGTACAAAAGTTGGCACTATTACTGTGGCATATTACTACTGTCTACAGCACAACTAATGTTTTGGGCAAAATATGAGGCACTATCTGGCATTATATGTTATTAGGGGCAATAGAGCATCTGTGTAGAAGAGATATCTGTCACTGTATTGTGGTAATAACACACAGAATTTCTGCATGGTGGGACTATTAAAGGATTATTAGTAGTATTATACTGTTTTTTGTACAGTGGCAGCAAGAGTATAGTGGTATTACTAAGGCTATGTTCACACTAGCGCTCATTCTCCGTTCGGGTTTCCGTCCCCGAATCCGCTTAAAAAATGCGAAGAGAAAAGTCCTGCAAGCAGGGATTTTTTTTCTCCGCATTTTTTGGGCGGAAACCCGGCCTTGTATAGAGGTATTATTGGTAACATTAGTGCATGGTGTGCTTTGTTCCATAACAATATGGACATAATATTTACATTTGGTTTTTGTATAGCATTATAATTCAATAAAGATATAAGTCTTATTAGAGCCTAGCAAATACCCTAATACTAGAAATCAATTCAGCAGCACTCTGCACAGTGTGTACCAACTGAATGTGTTTGTTTTGTTGGATTAATATGTGAGAATTTGGGGCCCCACTTTTAATTTTGCCCAGGGCCACACTTTGTCTAAAACCGGCCCTGGCTATAGGGGAAGGCTGTGAGCAGGAGCAGGGATCGGTAAGTGAGGCCGCGGGCCTGCGAACCCCAACAAATACTACTATTATTATACTCTGGGGTCTTTTTAGACCCCAGAGTATAATAATCGGAGACCCAGGGAGGTAATAAACATAAAAACCAATGTTACTCACCTCTCCTGTGAGTAATTTATTTGCAAATTATGGTGGAAAATAAGTATTTGGTCACCTACAAACAAGCAAGATTTCTGGCTCTCGCAGACCTGTAACTTCTTCTTTAAGAGGCTCCTCTGTCCTCCACTCATTACCTGTAGTAATGGCTCCTGTTTGAAATTGTTAGTATAAAAGACACCTGTCCACAACCTCAAACAGTCACACTCCAAACTTCACTATGGTGAAGACTAAAATGCTGTGGAAGGACACCGGAAACAAAATTGTAGACCTGCACCAGGCTGGGAAGACTGAATCTGCAATAGGCAAGCAGCTTGGTGGGAAGAAATCAACTGTGGGAGCAATAATTAGAAAATGGAAGACATACAAGACCACTGATAATCTCCCTTGATCAGGGGCTCCACGCAAGATCTCACCTCGTGGGGTCAAAATGATCACAAGAATGGTGAGCAAAAATCCCAGAACCACACGGGGGGACCTAGTGAATGACCTGCAGAAAGCTGGGACTAACGTAACAAAGGCTACCGTCAGTAACACACTACGCCACCAGGGACTCAGATCCTGCAGTGCCAGACGTGTCCCTCTGCTTAATCCAGTACATATCTGGGCCCGTTGGAAGTTTGCTAGAGAGCATTTGGATGTTCCAGAAGAGTATTGGGAGAATGTCATATGGTCAGATGAAATCAAAGTAGAACTGTTTAGTTGAAACACAACTCGTCGTGTTTGGAGGAGAGTGAATGCTGAGTTGCATCCAAAGAAAACCATACCTACTGTGAAGCTGTTTCTCTGCAAAGGGACCGGGACGACTGATCCATGTACATGAAAGAATGAATGGGGCCATGTATCGTGAGATTTTGAGTGCAAACCTCCTTCCATCAGCAAGAGCATTGAAGATGAAACGTGGCTGGGTCTTTCAGCATGACAATGATCCCAAGCACACTACCAGGGCAACAAAGGAGTGGCTTCGTCAGAAGCATTTCAAGGTCCTGGAGTGGCCTAGCCAGTCTCCAGATCTCAAGCCCATAGAAAACCTTTGGAGGGAGTTGAAAGTTCATGTTGCCCAGCAACAGCCCCAAAACATCACTGCTCTAGAGGAGATCTGCATGGAGGAATGGGCCAACATACCAGCAACAGTGTGTGCCAACCTTGTGAAGACTTACAGAAAACGTTTGACCTTTGTCATTGCCAACAAAGGATATATAACAAAGTATTGAGATGAACTTTTGTTATTGACCAACTACTTATTTTCCACCATAATTTGCCAAAAAATTATTTCAAAATCAGACAATGTGATTTTCTAGATTTGTTTTCTCATTTTGTCTCTCATAGTTGAGGTCTACCTATGATGACAATTACAGGCCTCTCTCATCTTTTTAAGTGGGAGAACTTGCACAATTGGTGGCTGACTAAATACTTTTTTTTTCCCCACTGTATATATATATATATATATATATATATATATATATATAATCTGGGGATGGTCATTTATATAAGCGTTCATTAGGGGACATCAATTATATAAGGAGGCATTAGGGGACATTATGAATAGAAGGGGGCAACATTTATATTTAGGGTCATTAGGGGAGCAGTATTTATGTCAGGGGGAATCAGGAGCATAATATAAGGGGGATAACCACTTTTTTAATATGAGACCGGGGAAAGTGATTAAAAAAAACCTACTCACCTGTCAATTGTGCTCCGATATCTCCCAATGCGGTCTAGTTCTGCTGCTCCGGTGTTTTCTTCTGGCAGAAGTCCCTGCCACACATGACCGCTGAGGTCGCTGACATGGGACGTCACAGAGCTGTGGGGACTTCTGCTGGAAGAAAACACAGTAGCAGCAGGATTGGAACGCACTGGAAGACACTGGAGTACCTTCTACAGCCTGATATTAAAAAAAGTGGTTGTCCTGGACAATCCCTTGGTTGGCAATTGGGCTTTAATAAAGGGGCTTTCCAGCTCATTTTTACTGATGATCTATCTTTAGTACAGATAATAAATAAGAGTTCAGTTGACCCCCCCTCCCCCTCTGATCAGCTGTATGAAGGGGCTATGGTGCCTGTTTATATCACACAGTCTGTTTATAGTGACTCTGTGATGTAATTCCAGCCTTGTCACATAGGCGTGTATAGGACGAGGCTGTAGTTATATTACATGGCCACTATAAGATGAATGACACTATGTAAACAGAGAAGCGGTTACGGCGCTTACACAGGTACTACGGTTCATTCAAACAGCTGATCAGTAGGGGTCCTGGGTTTTTGAGCCCCACTGATTATTTTATTAATGACCTGGAAAACCTTTTAATTAGGAAACCTATGGGGCATTGATAAGGGGAACTATTTATACAGGGTACACATGGACATTATTAATATAAAGATGCACTTGGGAGGAGTATTTATTATATTGGGTTATAGCATATATTTTATAATTGGGGTAGCGACAGGATGGGGACTTTGTGTAGGTGAGGACAATGTGGGTCAGGTGCCTGGAAATGTGAAGAGCCAAAGATGTCTGTGCTGCAAACTTTACAGAGACAAGTCACAGCTGGAAGAAATGGTCATGGCGGTCCAAAGGGAAGAGAAGGGAAATGTGAAGGATTAGTCAGAGATGTCACCTGTAAGTCACAAAATGTTACTGCACTGTATTCACCTAAGTGATAGAGGATAAATACACTGATGGGGTCTGTCTGCTAAGACCCCCCCACTGAGCCTGAGAATTGCCCCCCACTGGGTGGGAATTCAGCCTGAATATTCAGGCTGAATATAGGCATGTCGCTTGGTGAATGGACGAACCCGTGGGCTCTCATTCACTCGATGGGACTGCCAAAGATAGCCGAAGTCCAGTACTCAGCTTTCTGCGGCGCTCCTATTATAGAGAATGGGGGCCACGTGGGCTCGTCCATCCACCAAGCAGAAGAAGTGTTAAGTTATTTTCATTGTTAATGCCATGTTGTTGATCTGATACTGAAGTAATGCAGTAAGAAGAATTCTTAAAAACTATTTTATAACTTTGTGTATTGTGTATGTTTGTTTTGCGACAATAGCAGCTTTTTTTTTGGGGGGGGGGGGGCATCTTTCTATAGTCCGCCTCAGGCAGCCAAGAGGCTAGGTTCACCCCTGGGCAGATGGAGGGGGGACATGAAACTGGGGGCAGATGGAGGGGGATCATTAAACTCGGGGGGGGGGGAGATTAAGAGGGACATTAAACTGGAGGGGCAGGTGGAAGGTGACGTTAAACTAGGGGCTGCTGGAAAGCGACATTAGACTGGGGGCAACTAGAGGAGAACATTAAACCGTGGAAGTAGCTGGAGGGGGACATGTCTGCCTCTAGTTGCCCCCAGTTTAATGTCACCCTCCAGCTACCCCTACAGTTTAATGTCCCCCTCCAGCTGACCCAGTTTAAAGTGGGCCACCAGGAGAGGGACTTCATACTGTGGGGCAATTGGAGGGGAAAATTATAATGTGGGGACATATAATCTTAGGGTGATTGTAGGAGCATTATACTGTGAGGGGGCACAAAGAAAAATGGATGAGAATAGGCGGAGTCAATGTAGAAGTGGGTGGAGCTAAATTTGCCGTGGCATGCATAGAGCTCTGCACATTCTGTCCCTCTTTCTGTCCTTTGAAAGTAGGGAGGTATGCGTGTATAGCATTGGTCATAGTTAGACAAAACATATACTATGCAAGTAATGTGCACCCATATATAATGATAAAGCACATGGTGCAATGTCATGAATAATACAACAGGCAGTGGCGTAGTGACAATGATCCCACAATTGATGCTAACAAAAGCAATTAAATAGATCACTTGGTATTGCAAAATGAATGGCCTATTCTTAGATACAGAATTTAGATGCTGAGTGTGTTTTTATTGTGGTATAACTTTTTTTAGTGCATAACATACAGTGCCTTGCGAAAGTATTCGGCCCCCTTGAACTTTTCAACCTTTTGCCACATTTCAGGCTTCAAACATAAGGATATAAAATTTTAATTTTTTGGTTAAGAATCAACAAGTGGGACACAATTGTGAAGTGGAACGAAATTTATTGGTTATTTTAAACTTTTGTAAAAAATAAAAAACTGAAAAGTGGGGCGTGCCAAATTATTCAGCCCCCTTAAGTTAATACTTTGTAGCGCCACCTTTTGCTGCGATTACAACTGCAAGTCGCTTGGGGTATGTCTCTATCAGTTTTGCACATCGAGAGACTGAAATTCTTGCCCATTCTTCCTTGGAAAACAGCTCGAGCTCAGTGAGGTTGGATGAAAAGCGTTTGTGAACAGCAGTTTTCAGCTCTTTCCACAGATTCTCGATTGGATTCAGGTCTGGACTTTGACTTGGCCATTCTAACACCTGGATACGTTTATTTGTGAACCATTCCATTGTAGATTTTGCTTTACGTTTGGGATCATTGTCTTGTTGGAAGATAAATCTCCGTCCCAGTCTCAGGTCTTTTGCAGACTCCAACAGGTTTTCTTCCAGAATGCTCCTGTATTTGGCTCCATCCATCTTCCCATCAATTTTAACCATCTTCCCTGTCCCTGCTGAAGAAAAGCAGGCCCAAACCATGATGCTGCCACCACCATGTTTGACAGTGGGGATGGTGTGTTCAGGGTGATGAGCTGTGTTGCTTTTACGCCAAACATATCGTTTTGCATTGTGGCCAAAAAGTTCAATTTTGGTTTCATCTGACCAGAGCACCTTCTTCCACATGTTTGGTGTGTCTCCCAGGTGGCTTGTGGCAAACTTTAAACGAGACTTTTTATGGATATCTTTGAGAAATGGCTTTCTTCTTGCCACTCTTCCATAAAGGCCAGATTTGTGCAGTGTACGACTGATTGTTGTCCTATGGACAGACTCTCCCACCTCAGCTGTAGATCTTTGCAGTTCATCCAGAGTGATCATGGGCCTCTTGGCTACATCTCTGATCAGTCTTCTCCTTGTTTGAGATGAAAGTTTAGAGGGACGGGCGGGTCTTGGTAGATTTGCAGTGGTCTGATACTCCTTCCATTTCAATATGATTGCTTGCACAGTGCTTTTTGGGATGTTTAAAGTTTGGGAAATCTTTTTGTATCCAAAGCCAACTGTAAACTTCTCCACAACAGTATCACGGACCTGCCTGGTGTGTTCCTTGGTCTTCATAATGCTCTCTGCGCTCCACTTCACGATTGTGTCCCACTTGTTGATTCTTCACCAAAAAATTAAAATTTTATATCCTTATGTTTGAAGCCTGAAATGTGGCAAAAGGTTGAAAAGTTCAAGGGTGCCGAATACTTTCGCAAGGCACTGTAAAAAGTCTTAGAAAACTTACCTTTAGGCTAAAGCCCCATGTTGCAGAAACACAGCTTTTTTTTTGTTGCAGATTTTGCTGTGGTTTTTTGAGCCAAAGTCAAGAGTGGATTGAGCATAAGGTTGAAGTATTTCCCATTCCTTTTGTAGCCATTCTTGGCTTTGGCTCAAAAAACTACAGCAAAAACTGCAACAAAAAAGCTGCGTTTCTGCAACATTGGGTCTCCGTTTAATGATTCGGACTATAGATGTTAGATGTCAAAATTCTATCTTTGGAAGTGACTTCTATTACTAAATGTATTCCGGGACATTTGTACAGTATACCACTTGTGTGTTTTTTGTGAGGCTGTTGAATCTGTCTACATTGTCAAATAGCATCACCTTTTTTATGCTGCCAATAATAATATTGACACTAGATGGCAGTATTATTCAGTTTTAATTTGACTGGAACTTTCAGAAAAACATATGCTGGCTGCCAAAATAACCCCATTCAGATGAATGCAATTGAACTTCAGCTACAAAAATTTCTGTAACATAATCTGCATCCAAAGAGTTACCGCTAGAATCTAAATGCACTTACAAACTAAATGCCTGGTGATAAATAAACATACAGTATGTTTGGTAGGAGACTCGCCAACCCCCAAATAATCTAACCTGCCAAAGACACTTGGATCTATAGATAACAGACAATAGGGCAGATCTACCAAATTTGTTTAAAGAGAGTCTATCACCTCCCCTAGCCACTTTAAACTGCCTTCACAGTGCTGTAGATGCGGTAACATGAATAAAAATCATACCTATGTTTCACAGCCCCATGGATGCTGAGAAAATTAAGTTTAATAAAATATGCAAATTAGGTGCTTGGAGCACTGGGGGCCTTGGGGGCATTACCTTCAATCTACCTTCGGGATAGAATGACTGATGCAGGCAGAGCACCATCTGTCTGCATTCACTATAATGTAAAAACATAATGGAGGATTCTAGCTTGCATGCAGGACTTTTTCTTCAGGATGCATGAATTATGATGGATCAAAGCTTTTGTCATGACTTTTACATTAAGGTGAATGGGAACGGACGCCAGACGTAGGGGACTTCATCTGCATCAGTCACTTTTTCACCATAATGTCAGTTGCTCTCACCCTATGATGGACGACAGCAATGGAAATTTATAATGGTAGTGTGAACCACCCTTACAGTGACTGAATAATACTGCCTGTGCAGTGTGAGCAGAAGTAATATATAAGCAACCAAACACTGGTTACTCATTTGTAACTTGCTACTCCTGGAGAGAATCTAAGTCACCTGTATGGCTAAGGACACAGAACAGGTCTGCTGAGCATTTTTATAGTGGAGATGCCACAACAGGTTTCCACCATGGCTTTCACACGTACTTCCCAATGTGGCTGGCCTGACTTACATGCTTTAGACTAAGGCCCCATGTGGCGTCCCACAGCAAAAAAGTGCTGCGGGATAAACCACGGTGACAACGCATCGTAGTTCTTCCCACAGCGCTTTTGACAGAAATTTCGCAGAGTTTTCCTCTGTGGACTTTCTCCTTCAATTATACCTATAGGGAAACCATCGGCGTTTGTGTAGGTATAATTGACATGATGCAATTTCCAAAACCGCCACGCGTATTTTAACGCAAAGTGGGGATGGGATTCGCTGTGACTGTAAAACACTGCGTTTTTTTCCGTGGGGTTTCCGCCACGTGGGGCCCCGACCTTACATTGCAAAACTTGAAAGCCACACCAAAATCCACAATGACAATTGATATGCTGCAGGGACATTTTGCATTGCGGGATTTTTCTCAGTGTGTGGATGGGATTTGTTTAAATCTTATCCACTACGCAACTACTGTGCATTGCAGCAGTTGCTGATTTTGTAGGTGCTAACCCACTGAGCGTAAGCCCTGTGTCCCTAAAATATGCAATTGAAAGAGGCATCAGTTGGAATGTGGAGATAGCGCAGGTGCAGCTATGCCATTAGCATGATATGACACTAAATCATTAACAATTGTGCCTTGTGAAAATTCTTTCTAAATCTCCAAAATAAAACAAAGAAATAATTAAAATCATACAAGTATTATGTGAGAACACATTATCTAAGATGCTAACATGATACCTGGCACATGTACCATAGAAAATAAAGATTTGAATCCTTTTTGTCTTTTCTAATGCTTAGTTTTTGGTTTGCTACATAGTTTATTTTGGCACATTGACTTTGAACCTGTGTTTGATTTTCTTTACAAGTAAATGAAAGCACAGCCCTCACCTCCCTCCCCCTATAATGGAATATATACAATGCAATAAAAGGCACCATGCATGCGATGTATCAGGAATATGAGAACGTAGCTTAAAGCAATGCTAGGAGACTTTGTCCATGACACATGGCTTGGCAGCATTTTTGTTATTGCTTTAAAAATTATAATACAGGAAATGTGCTGCTAAAGATGGGAGGTGCAGGCTGGCCTTTGAATATGTCACCTCAGTCCTGGAGTGCATTTATGACAAATATGTGACTTTTGCAAAATGTCAAAAATAGTTAAATTAAGCTTTTCTCCGTGCTAGTGACAAAGTAATTTTAGAAAACTTCTAGCGTAACATACTAGAGGTTTTGATTAGTAGGAGCCCCGCTGTGGACAACCCCACTAATGGCTGAGAAGGCGCAGACGTGCTCATCTTAGAGCCGTAGGTAGTGATGTATACAGATTCCTTTCTCAGGTCATACAGCACTCCTGTGTCCAAGGAGAGCTGATCAAAGTCAATTAGAGGCAAGCATTCCACCATTTTGATCAGAGAAGGGTCTCAGCAGCCTGACTACCATTGATCAATACTTCTGAAATCTCACAGTGAAACCTCAGCACTTTTCTGAAACTACAGACATACTTTAATGAAAGTAAAATATCAGTTCAATTAATGCATGACGTATATGCATTAATATGCCTTAATCCAGCTTCAGTGGAACATGCTATAAAATTCTGGATTACCTGATATTTCTGTTCAGTTTTTCACTACTGTCTGTGCCCTGCCAAATTTGTTCCAGTATTGGATTGGAATATTGGACGTTGTGTTTGACTAAGGCCACTCAGCAGGGTTTTGGTCAGTAGTATGTATCAGTGTGTATAAGCAAAAAACTGGAGTAGAACCTACACCTAGAAAATTATATTGGGACATATTTACACCTATTTTGTATCTTTGTCCCCTTTAACTGACAAATATTTCCATGTGAATGTGGCCTAAGGGTATATTCACACATGGCAGACTAATGGTGCTGGTTCAGCGGCGTGTGTATGGATTTAGCCACCTTCAGATCAATGGAACAGTTGGTAATTTCTGAAACAATTCTGCTGCTTGTGAACATAACCTAAATGAGTATCACTGGTGATATTTCTGCTAATGAGGTGTTTGTGTGCGGCAGGTACAGTACTTCAGATGAATGTGATCAGGCTGTAGGTCGGATTCGCGTATACTTTGCTAATTAAGTGCTGCACTGGCGGAGTGAAATGTTTATGTTGTGCAATTAAAGCTGAAGCATTTATGTCAATCATCTTATGATGACTCGACAGACTTTTATAGGTTTTCATTCTCCACAACCTCTATGCCCGCTCCTGATACTGCTGAGCCTATGATTCTTTATCTACTCTCATTGACAAAATAAATATTGTACCTACAGTGCTGGCCAAAAGTATTGGCACCCCTGCAATTCTGTCAGATAATACTCAATTTCTTCCAGAAAATGATTGCAATCACAAATGCTTTGGTAATAATATCTTCATTTAATTTGTCTTCAATGGAAAACCACAAAAAGAATTGTCAAAAAGCCAAATTGGATATAATTCCACACCAAACATAAAAAAAGGGGGTGGACAAAAGTATTGGCACCCTTTGAAAAAGCATGTGATGCTTCTCTAATTTGTGTAATTAACAGCACCTGTTACTTACCTGTGGCACATAACAGGTGGTGGCAATAACTAAATCACACTTGCAGCCAGTTGAAATGGGTTAAAGTTGACTCAACCTCTGTCCTGTGTCCTTGTGTGTACCACATTGAGCATGGAGAAAAGAAAGAAGACCAAAGAACTGTCTGAGGACTTGAGAAGCAAAATTGTGAGGAAGCATGAGCAATCTCAAGGCTACAAGTCCATCTCCAAAGACCTGAATGTTCCTGTGTCTATCGTGCGCAGTGTCATCAAGAAGTTTAAAGCCCATGGCACTGTGGCTAATCTCCCTAGATGTGGATGGAAAAGAAAAATTGACGAGAGATTTCAACGAAAGATTGTGCGGATGGTGGCTAAAGAACCTCGACTAACATCCAAACAAGTTCTAGCTGCCCTGCAGTCCGAGGGTAAAACAGTGTCAATCCGTACTATCCGTCGGTGTCTGAATGAAAAGGGACTCTATGGTAGGATACCCAGGAAGACCCCACTTCTGACCCAGAGACATAAAAAAGCCAGGCTGGAGTTTGCCAAAACTTACCTGAGAAAGCCAAAAACTTTTTGGAAGAATGTTCTCTGGTCAGATGAGACAAAAGTAGAGCTTTTTGGGAAAAGTCATCAACATAGAGTTTACAGGAAAAAAAAAGAGGCCTTCAAAGAAAAGAGCACAGTCCCTACAGTCAAACATAGTGAAGGTTCCCTGATGTTTTGGGGTTGCTTTGCTGCCTCTGGCACTGGACTGCTTGACCGTGTGCATGGCATTATGAAGTCTGAAGACTACCAACAAATTTTGCAGCATAATGTAGGGCCCAGTGTGAGAAAACTGGGTCTCCCTCAGAGGTCATGGGTCTTCCAGCAGGACAATGACCCAAAACACACTTCAAAAAGCACTAGAAAATGGTTTGAGAGAAAGCACTGGAGACTTCTAAAGTGGCCAGCAATGAGTCCAGACCTGAATCCCATTGAACATCTGTGGAGAGATCTCAAAATGGCAGTTTGGAGAAGGCACCCTTCAAATCTCAGGGACCTGGAGAAATTGGCCAAAGAAGAAAGGTCTAAAATTCCAGCAGAGCATTGTAAGAAACTCATTGATGGTTACCGGAAGCGGTTGTTCGCAGTTATTTTGTCTAAAGGTTGTGCTACCAAGTATTAGGCTGAGGGTGCCAATACTTTTGTCCGGCCCATTTTTGGAGTTTTGTGTAAAATGATCAATGATTTGACTTTTTTTTTTCATTTTCTTTTGTGTTTTTTCATTGCAAGCAAAATAAATGAAGATATTATTACCAAAGCATTTGTGATTGCAATCATTTTCTGGAAGAAATTGAATATTATCTGACAGAATTGCAGGGGTGCCAATACTTTTGGCCAGCACTGTAGAAGGAGTTGTTGGAATCAAATGAAACTTTCTATGTGTGAATGTAATGATATTTGTAAGAGACTACAATATTAGAGCAAAAGGAGACGTTTATTGGGGAAAACTGTACAATTGAAAGAAGGCTCTAGTACCCCGTTGGGCTGCCTCTAGCCAGGATACAATATACGGGATACGGTTGGACATGTAGGCATACAGGTTCCGTATGGCATCCTGCAGTTTTTGCCCAGAACTATTACAGCTGGACCTGTAGATTGACAATACTGGTTTCCTAGCTGGTCCCATCAATGCTTGATTGGCATTAAATCTTATGAGTGGCATAGAAGTGCTGCAATCTGTTGGATATATCCCTGGGAAACCATTGTTGTATGTGGACGATCATTATTCTGTTGAAAAATAGCAGTTAATAGCCCTGCCATGAGAGACAACACATGTGGTCTCAGGATGTTGTGTACATATCGCTGAGCTGTTGTGACCCTCATATCGCTACTAGGGGTGACCGACTATCACATGCAATGGGTCCCCAGATCATCACACCAATAGTTGGAGCAATGTGTTGTTCCACAGCTCCGTGGCATGATTGAAATGCTCACCATGGTGCTTCCATATTCAAGTCTGACTGTCATGGGATCCCAAACAGAACCTGTATTTTTCTCTGTATTTGTGGTTCCTGTCTATAACAGCCCAGGTTTCTCATTCACTACGCCATTGCAAACAAAGGAGACTGACTATCAATGGCAGGACATGTAATGGGCACCATAAAACCAAATTTCTTTCTGCACGCGTATGTAACACTGTGTGCCAAAAATGCACAAAAGTTTTGACACGTTTTTTGTCAAAACTTAAGCCAGCTAATACATTTATCGTTCAGTATCAACTATTTTGATAACTCTGGTGCAATTTAAGATACTGCAGTTTAAGGCTAGGTTCACATTAGCATTTGGGTTTCTGTTCTTTAGGTCCACTTAAAAAGCGGTTACCCGCGGACCCCATAGACTATAATGGGGTCTGCCAGGTTGCCGCAGATATTATACTGAAATCGGCGGAGAGAAAAGTCCTACTCGCCAGAGGAAGACACCGAACAGGAGGTCCAGTAGAGGTAACGGAAGGTGAATATAAATGTTTTTTTTTACTTTTGTCATGTCCCCTGGGCCTCCAGAGTATAATTATTTCACTTTCGGTTCGGACCGAACTGAACAAGAGGACACCAGGATGAAATGAATCTTCAGAGGTTTGCTCATCTCTAATGGGGATGCCTTGGTCTGTCAGATTTACGATTAGTAGTGCTTATTTTCTGGCCTAAGTTATACCAGAAATCTATGCCTGTCCCTAGTATAGATTTGATTTCAGGTGCATTGACCTTCCGACATGAACCAGAATTGTTAAGAGGCCGGCGCTATAAGTCTAACACTTCTCTCCTAAGATGTTAGTCCACTTTTTATGTAACTCCCTTACTTGAGTTAGATTGTGACAATTAAAAAAAAAGCACAAAGCTCTACTTTGTGACTTTTTGGTGCCAGAATTCTGGAGTGTAGGGCTTGATAAGATCCCCCTGCTCTGTTCCTCTGTACAGGCTGCCATCTGAATGAAAACTTAAAGTACCCCTCCACATTCCTATCCTGTTCATTATGAAGCAGAAATCCTCTACTACATCACGACATTTACATTTCTAGTACAGGCTATATTTACCAGGTCCAGATAATCTGTGGGCCGGCTTAGTTTCAAAAGTTCCTGTAGCATGGTCCAGTCTCTACTGGCATCTTTAACTATAGCAATAATAGAAACAGATACAGATGCAGTGGAAGTAAATTGGTCTTTGGAGTTGCATTGCTTGTGAAAAACTGCAGATACTGAAATCAACATCTGACTGTGTAATATAGACTGTATAGAGGAGACATATCATTCTAGAAATACGTTATCGTAGGAATGATTATGTTCCAGTGAAAGTTTGTGTACCCCTAGAAAAAGGAATGCCTCGATGGCTACGTAAAGGAAGCTAACATTAATAACTGTAGGTGTTGTTTGTTCAGTCCATACTTTTAAAAGCATGGACTCTGCTAAACCTATCTCACAGCAAGTCCTGTCAAAATATCTTCTCTCCCTCCCCCAGACCATAAGCTGTTTTGGATATTTATAGCTGTGACTTGTGTCCAGTCAGCTGTCCCTATCACACTCCAGGTATTTGGGAAAGGGGGGGGGGGACCAAGCTGTAGAGAGTCCCAGGGATCCTAACATAGTCACTTTCTTTGCTGCCTGCTCTGTCTGCTTTGTAGGACATATAGCTGCTGCTGTCCCCTAGGATCCTTGGATTTGAGGATTATAACCTGCTATTGAGCCTGTATTGGGACCGTTATAAAGAGGTAGAGTTTTGAGTTCTTGTATATTTTAACTTCATAATTTCTAAAAGTTATATCTTAGGGTCAACCAAGTAAAAACAAAACTAAAAAAAAAATCTGTCCTAAAATGTCTATATGATCAATAGGATGGCGGCGAATATATATCCCACTTTATGATAACAGGATCCATGACTTATTTCAGTTTGTGATTTGAGAACTTTCCAAGACTCATGAGCTGCTACAATCACAAGGCCTCTATCTCCTAAGGCCTCTATCTCCTAAGGCCTCTTTACTGCAGTGAAAGAATGTGGGTTTTTTTTGTTTTTTTTACTAGACATGACATAATTATGTTGTACTTGGTAATAACAATTCTATTACATGTATTGTAAGGAGGTGACAGTACTTTACATGTATAAACATTATATATATCTGCAGCAGCATCCAAATATAATACTAGTTTTTCATGCAATGTCTATCATTATTAATATCTGTATCTTACAATATCTAAAACAAATCTAGAAGTTTTTCACAATTACAATCCTGTGATTGCAATATTCAGGACATTATCTGCAGATTGCCACATTAAATATCATGGCAAGAAATCGTAATAGATATATTATATATTTGTTCCATGTTATTAGCTTTATCTCCACACACTGTGCTCTATTAAGATGATACTTCAGACTATATTTAGAGAGCAGAGAATTAGGAGCTCAGTACTTAGAACTGTTCCAAGTCCTCTCATAGCTAGTCAATTGTGACAGACAATATCAGTGCGAACTGAGGACTTGCAATTAACTCCTTCCTTTCCTTTTCTTTACATAAAATCTGGCTGCAGAACTACATCATACTGAGAGTTGCATTATTAATTAGGTGACTTCTAAACAACTTAATGGCAAGAGGATGCCTGTAAGATGTTTTCTAGTAGTTTCTTATCACTGGATTTTCAGGATATAACTGAAAATAACCAAATAAGGTTCCAGCCTAGACAATCCCACAGGGCATGCTTTAAAGCCAGACTGATGGTGGAATGCAATGGGTGATATGTTCATGTTGGTTTTTCTGGGCACAGCCAAATCTTTGCATATATCTGGTCTGTTAGGCCAAGGCTTCATGCACATCTGTGTGTCAACTGTTTTACATTGATTTCAATTGGTGACTCAGAACCGTAAAAACGGATCTGAATACAACGAAATTGGAACAGAACTTTGGAAATCACTTGGAATACAAAATCTGTTGTATTCATGAAGACTTGGTTTTACATGTTTAAGCTGTAATCTCTTATTTTTACAACCGTGTTTAGCCTTTTGCTGTCAATATGAACCTTCAATTCACTTGATATATTGGACATCATGTATCATAATATTGCATTTGATGATCATGGTGGTTAAAAGTTCCATAACAAAAACATTTATGGTTTTAGTTTACCATTTTCTTGTCCGGTTGGGGACACATGTTTCAGCCCTGATATTTTTAAGAATTGTATTTTGGTCTAAAACTCTCACTCAGTGTTGGCTGAAGCCCTCTATACCTCAATATGTTGTGCAACACAAGGGCTCACGTTTTTCTACTATTATCCAATTTGTTAGGATAACATGACTGGTACATAAGAGCAGTGCTTGCATTCTCTGAACAAACAACAGCTGTTGTCTGCAGGGCTAAGACTTGTTCTTTTGGGTGACAGCTGGATGTAACAACCCAAACACTGAACTAATGTGAAACCATCTTGACATCATGCGACTTGTACAGGATCAGATAAATGAAGCTACTGATGAAGCAAATTCTGTTTTTGGCTTTCTTTGTGGTTATGAGTTTCTGCATAATGTACATTATAGTGTATGGCTTGACATGAATCTTATCCTTGACTGCATTAAGTACTGTACCATGAGAGGTATGGTCCTGGGATGATGGGAAATAATTGAGTCATGCTTTTTGTACTGGTGTTACTTAGCTTTGCTTACTCCTGTAAGGTTCACCAGGAAATTACCTATTGTTTAAATCACATTTTTATATTAAATATATTTTTTAAGAAGTTTTGGTTGTGGTGTTTTTAATATCCATGTTTTTATCTATTTTTAAAAAATCCTAAAATGTTGTGATTCCAACTCTTGCCACTAAGCCTAAAATAGTTCTGAAAGTAAAGAATACCCACCTATGTTGCTGGTGAAACTTTCTATCCTCTAGACGTAGAGGATGTCCCCTTGTCACTGTAACTGATTCCTGCTGCAAAAAGAAACTTCCAACAGAAAACAACAAGCTTCAACATATTATTTGGTTTAGTGGCCAGAATCAGAACTGTTGCATTTTTTTGTTTTTTATTTCTTTTAATATAGATAATAACATGGAAACTTAGAAAATAAAATTATTAAAACAATATATTTGACATCAAACTTAATTTAAAAAAAAAGAGGTCATTTTCTGGTGACACATTCCCTTTAAGTGACAAATCACTGATCGATCTCTGCTGCGATGTGTGACCTGGTCATTTAGTCATGAGGTGCACATCTGTCGTTCAATATGAAGGATTTCCCAGTTATTGCCAAGTACCACACAACCAAAACAATCCAGCATGTTTGATAGTCTTGCATTTGAGAGACTGGTTCAGGGACTTGTTAGACCATGCATACCCTGCTAAGGATTCTGGGTAAGGAATATATAAATAAGATCTCATTGGTGAAAAAGAGGAATTTGCTCCTAGCACCACCTTCTAGTAAATACAGACAGAGTTGCATGGAATGTGAATGATTTGATCTCCTTGTTTTTCTAAGAAGAAATGTGCAGAAAACAATGCAAAGTCCTACGTGTTTCTCCCTGGTCTGCGTTCATTGACAGAGTGTGGCAAATAAAGGAAAGAATCCGGTGCACTGCTCATATGGTGAACCTGTATTAATAAATCTCTCTTTATTGTGTTCATTGCATCTCATGCTATGATTTTTGAAAATTCTTGCACACAAATAGAAACTACAATACAGGCATTATTGCAGCTTTATATATATTTAGGAATATACAAATGATATTTCACAGCATTGTGTTCAGTGTTCTCCCAGCATAGGACTATGCAGCAGGACCGTATAGTACAGTTGTCACTTACAGTACAGCTATACTTCCGCATTCAGCATTTGACATTAGAGAGATAACATTACAGAGGATTTGGACAATATTTTGCAGGTACAGTTAGATTTCTTTGCAAACTTCAATACTCAACACTATAACCATCCCAGTTAGTGGCTGGAAATTCAGATGAGGACTTCTATTTTTGACTGTCTACTCTTGTAAAAGCCAATGCAGTGATGCATATGAATAATTGTTGCCATGAGTACCACTAGAGATGGACCCCAGAGAATAATGTCACATTCACTTTGACATAACTTCGGCTATGTTTGCCTTAGAGAGCTAGACATTGGACAGTTAGGTAGCCCTGACAGTGTTATACACTGTTTAAAGCCATTTTAAGGTGTGGTTCATACAAAACTTGTTCGACCTGAAACTAATCTTGGACCCAAGCCACCTGAATTTTGCCCATCTCTAAGCATCACCTTTGCCACTGACCATCATTTTAACAGCAGTGTGGTTGGTGTATGATATAAAATAAACCATATAGTTTTACTTATTGATTTTCTTAATTTATATTATTACTCAGAAGTGAATTCATTGTGATGGTTGACATGTGTAAAATAGCCCTTAGGGTTAGGACAAAACGGAGGATTTTCCTGGTATGTTTTCTGTGTATAAATCATGCAATAGAATTGTTTCACTCTGCTCAATAAGGTTTATAAACCCAAATCCTTATATCTGAGTGGATGCCAAAATCCCAATTTATTAAGGTTAAAAAAGAAAAGTCCAACCTATTTGGTTGCAATGTTGATCCAGAGGAAGACAAAAAAATGTTTAGACTGTCTGGAGAGGGTCCTTATATAAGTTTGATATACATTTAAATCCAAAACACTGCCTTACTTTACAAGCAAGCTTTTATACCATACAAGAATAAGTGCTCAGGCAACAACAGATGTATCAATGGCACTGACTGGATATTGCTGCCTAATAAACTCTCTAGAGGACTGAGGGGAAACCTTTTCATGAGTTGAGGCTTTTTCATTTTTAATTCCTCTTTCAATAAATGATGCAGAGCCAATATAACAAACTGGCAGTGCTAGAGCATTGTGGTTAGGGTTCACCACAGATAGGGATATGCACAAGATTAGAAAATCTCAAATTTCTGAAATCTGTTTCTTTCCAAGTAGACAATGAAATTAAAGGCGTTTCCTAGCCCCAAATGTTTTTTTATGCTGATGACCTATCCACAAGATAGGTCATCAGTATGTGATCTGTGTGGGTCTGACACCTGACCCCAGGTCTGATCCCATACAGATTAACTGTTGCTGCCAGAAGCCGCTAGTGGACGCGGAGTGCGTGTAGCACCATCTTAGAGAAATAATAGTAGCGGCGCTGCAATTGCACAGAAGCAATAATATGCAGTGGATGGAGCTGCTGTGTTGTTTTTATTAATTGTATTCCTGGGATAGGTAATTATTACAAATTATTGTCATTTTCATAACATAAATCTTATTACATGGGCAAGAGGACACTAGGCTTGACACTATAGATCCAAACCTTCATCAAACCCTCCCACAGATTCCCTAATGAATACACACACAGACTGCACAACTGGTTTTAATGGTCACTAAGTCCTTTTCAGCTAAGTTCACTTGACTGTCATTACAGTCCATTGCTCTCATCTGTCATAGGTTGAGAGCAATGGAATTAAACAGTAGAATAACTGATGCAGACAGAGCCCCGCCATTTGCATTCTCTCTAATGTAAAAAATGCTTTCATTTGTCATGTTTGTTTACTTCTTGAATGGAAGAAAGTCTTGCATACAAGAAAAAGTTTGAGGGATAAGCTCATTCATTCCCCTCCTCCATAGAGCCCCTCTCCTATCGTCTCCCTCTCCATCATGCTATCCCTGTGTGAAGTCTGAGATGCATCCCATTGCTGTTACTCAGTGCTGAGAGGCCACCTGTAGGTATGTTACATGTCTTCCTCCAGTCAAAGCACATGGTTTCTTACAATCTTATTCTCTAATTGGCCTATGACCAGTCTTTGATCATTTGCTGAATTTGTTTGTGGCTTTATCAATGCTCCAGGAATAATAGACAGTCACTGGCTTTCTTACAACAATCTCTCAGACTCACCAGCCTTTTTATTTTCCTCTTTTTCAGAAGTTATTCCTTTAACCCGACATTCACCCAATCGAGTTTCACACATGAAACTCGGTCCACGTGTGTGGCCGGTTCACCGTCCTGAACATCATACTGGGAAAGGACTCCTATCATTATAGTTATCTATGGTCCTAGGAGTCCCTGCCTCCCAGTGGCATACTGTTCCATCCAGATTATAAAATTTGTCAGTATGTCACTGGGAAGCAGGAACTCTTAGCATCATAGAGTCTGCCTAAAAATTCCACCATGTGAACCTAGCCTTGGGCTTCCAGCTCTCACTCTACTATCACCCTATCTACTATCATCAGCTCTCACCCTTACTATCTTCCCATGGTCATATCTCAGGACATTCCTCCAAATACTTCAGTCACTCTTTCTCACTGAACCTCTCTCAGCCACCAATCTTTGGTAGTTGACTAGGCCCGGACCTCTACTCAGTCTCAAAGCAGGTCTCATTGTATGTCATGTACTAGACACACGCAAACTTCAAACACTGTAGCAAAATAGTTTTAGTATCCGCCTTCAAGTCATCTCAAGGTGCCAGTAATGTCCACTTCTCTGACATCTCCTTCTACGGGATAACATAAAGATATGCCTTTCCTGGTGACATCAACTAATCCAGGAATGGAGGACTGTTGAAATAATGATTCCTTCTGTATGTGTCAGGGTGCTCTCCTATGGGGTACATGGCATAAAACAGTACAGTACAGTATCAAAGAATATAATCACATGCTGGATACAGCAGCTCAACCGTGCTTTACAGTGCAAAAAATAGTTCAAATTTGTAGGGAGTAAGTGTAGGACACTTGCCATTTACCCCCTCACACTTCATTCAAAGGACACCATATCTGAGGTTTTTTTTTTTTCTTTTAACTATTACTATACAGTGTTATAGAGAATAACGACCAAGTAATTGCTAAGGGCATATAGGGAGTGCAGAAGTAGAAATCGCTACCAGGCCCTGGAGACTCAGGGGGCTCAAAGGTCTCTATACAACATAAGGATACAACATTATTATAGATAGCACATGGTAAGTGGAGACCCCATTACATCTTTTGCATTGGAACCCAGGAGCTTCTGGTACTAGCTCAATTATTTATGGCACATATGCTATGTAACACTTTATTTCTGGATATGATGTTCTGTTTAGTAAGTCTCCAGCTGGTCATGACTAAAATGTTGTCACACCTGACCATTGACAGTCTTCTCTATGAATATCAGCTTTACTAACTGTCTTATATATGATATGCTGCACACTGTGACAGAATCAATCATCCATGAACTTCATTTACAGTATTTGTTTTCTATTGAGATTATATGTGACTTTCTACATGCAAAGATGACATCAAGATATAATACTACACTGTGGACCTCCGAAAAAATAAAAACTCAGTTCCCTCTAATTCTGTCACTTAATACTGGTAGTTATATATTGAAGAGGACCTTTCGCCACCTCTTCCAATTCTAGTTCTTAGCATGTGTTAATAGGCGCCACTCCACTGATTCCAGCACAGTTGGAAATTTCTCTGTAACCTCCACCGTTCCCAAGCAATAAGTGCAGTTAGTTTTGATGCCTGATGTGCTCTGTATTGTCAGAAGGGCAGTGTCAGGCAGGAGGGTGTGATACAGAGCTCCAATCAGAGGCAGCCAGTATTAGAGCTCAGAATCACACCCCTTGCCTGCTCCTGCCTGACACCGCCCACCTGACAGTACAGAGTAAAAACTAACAGAATTGATTGCATAGAAACAGTGGGGGCTAGAGAAAAAATTCCAGCTGAGCCAGAATCAGTGGAGCAGGAGCTATTAAGTGATGTAAAGAACTGGACTTGTTGAAGGTGGTGAAAGGTCCTCTTTAAAGTAAACTAATATAGCAATTTTTGTGGACCTATTTGAGAGCAGCATATGATATAGGGCTAGAAGCTGAGCTTTGTGATGTATAGGTTTATATCAGTGGCATAAATACCGGGGTAGCAGCAGTAGCGGCTGATTTTTTTTTTGTTTTTTTTTATAGGCCGTTACCTGCTGGAGTAACCCCAGCAGGTAACGGGCCTTATTTACTTACCAATCCCCGCTCCTGCTCAGACCCCAGAGTATAATGATCAGAGGCCCAGGGGAGGTGAGGGAACACAAAAAACAGTTACTTACCTCTCCTGCGCTCCGGCAGTCTTCGGGCCTGTTTGGAGACGTCCCAGACGTCACGTGGGCCAGGCCAGCATCATTATGCGTCGCGACGCCGGCCTGGCTCATGTGACGTTTGGTCCAACATTGAAGAGGGCCGAAAATAGCGGGGAGTGCGTCGGGGCCAGGGAGAGGTAAGTAACATTGTTTTTATGTTTGTATCCTCCCCTGGGTCTCCAATCATTATACTCTGGGGTTTGAAAAGACCCCAGAGTATAATAATTGTTCATGGGTGGTCCACAATGGGGCATAATACTGTGTGCAGGGGCCATTATGGGGCATAATAATGTGTGCAGGGGCCACTACGGGGAATAATACTGTGTGCAGGGGCCACTACAGGGCATAATACTGTGTGCAGGGGCTACTACGGGGCATAATACTGTGTGCAGGGGCCACTACGGGGCATAATACTGTGTGCAGGGGCCACTACAGGGCATAATAATGTGTGCAGGGGCCACTATGGTGCATAATAGTGTGTGGAAGGGCCACTATGGTGCATAATAGTGTGTGCAAGCACCACTATGGTGCATAATAGTGTGTGCAAGCACCACTATGGTGCATAATAGTGTCTGCTAGGGCCACTATGGGGCATGATAGTGTGTTCAGGGACCACTATGGGGCATAATACCATGTGCAGGGGCCACTATGGGGCATAATAGTATGTGCAGGGATCATTATGGGGCATAATAGTGTGTGCAGTTGTAAGTCGTGTACCGGGGTGGGCTCCCCAGGATACAGCAAAGTCACGAACAAAGGAAGCAACTCCAAATCAATTTAGTAAAAAACAAGATTTTACTTTGTGCAGTAACACCTCTTTACCAAAAAAAACACTCCCAATTATTTACATACACTCAGCCAGTAAGCTGAGGCCCTGGTGTTGTACAGCACAGTGCCCTCTAATGTATGCCTCCAATACACTCCAAGCTTTTACCTATCTGCAGGCTGCAACTAACCAGCTGCTTTTTACCTTTTTATCACCCTAGTCACAGGAACAATTCAGTGAGTGTGATAGGGGCACTGGCAGTATAACACAAGAGCTTACAAACTTATCAAAATACCCCTATTCCCCACAAACAAAGTACAACTGAGTAAATATAATAGTAGGTCAGCTTGCAAGCCAAAGAAATATGATAATGTATAAAATGTCGCTTCTAGACTTCCTCAGAAGCTCCTCTCTGGGAGTTACAACTCAATAGAATTCTCTGAGTCTTAGTCCTTACTACCGAATAGGTAGATAATTCACCAGTAGTGTGTGGCCTGTGAAGATGAGTATGCCTAACTAGTCTAACTACAGGCCCTTACTCAGTCCCAAGCAAAACCATTATAATGCGGTGCGTGCACGATTACTTCTCTTACTGATCCAGCTTTTTTGTGTACCTTTTAGCCTTGGTCTGGAACAGCTGGAAGCGAGGCTCATCCAGAAAACATGTGATCTCACTGACACGGTCACTTCTTAGCCGGGTCCTTGATAGCAATCTTCAACTTAGGATGCTGTCTGAACAAACCCTGGAACAGTCTCTGCTTCAGCACCCCCTTGTTATATCTCTGAACCCTTAGGAATCCTTTTTCTCTCAATTCAGTCCTTTCTTCTAAAAGCTCACAAGCACACTCCTAAGATGGCTGCCACATACACTCTGCTCCTTCTTGTACCACCTCTGCAAAACAGGGTCTCCACGTCACTACTCCAGGGAATTACAGAATTACAGTCCTTTCCATTTCTCAGGTAACAGTGGCCTCTTGTGGTCAAACAAACAAATGTCAGTTTATAAAAAAAATAAATAAACTTATTTATAGAAACAGTTACATTCATAACATGAGGGCTGTTTCTCCATCTTACACAGGGGTCACTATGGCACAAAATAGTATTGTAGGGGCCACTATGGGGCATAATAGTGTGTGCAGGAATGCGTGGAATGCGGTTTGTGTGGGGTGGGGGGGTTGGCGGGGGGAGCCCCATGTCAAATGTTCACCTTGGGGCCCAGCCATTCCTAGTTACGCCACTGGTTTATATGATTTGGAGCAGGAGAGTGTAATGGCAGAATAATTCATTACATGACTCTTAGGAGAGACAGTGAGCAAGTCCCACTTCCACAAGACACACTGTGACAGCCTTCTGTGTACACACACAGATACAAGGAAAACTGTGTGGGTGGTGAGGGGTCTCACTGCCTTTATGTGCCTATGTAACAATGAATATAGATGTGTGTGTGTGTATATATGTGTGTATATGTATATATATACTGTATATGTGATATATATTTCAGCCTTGCCTCTCTGCTTGCTGCATTACTCTCCCGGGTTTCCAGATTACCAGTATTTGACCTCAGATTGTTTACCTGACTCTAATTCCATTCCAGCCTGCCCTGACCTCAACTTGCCCATTTATCTCATCTCTTGCTGTCCTTGCATGTTTTCAGAGGTCACTGAACATAGACTACTCCTAGAGGTAGCGACCTTGTGGTTCCCTAAAATGAAGTCCTGTTCCCAGTATGGGGTTTAAAGGGTGAAAAACAAGGGACCACTTAGACTATGCCCTCAGGAGTAGCCCTAACACAAATTTGTTCAGTAGCACAATGGGTCTGCGCAGAGGCGTAGCTAGCGGGGGGGGCAGAGGGGGCGGCTGCCCTGGGCCCACTGAATTTTTGGGGGCCCACCCCCGGAGCCGCCATTAATACGTCCTTTATTTCTAACTTTATAACTTTATAGTTAAAACGTAACCTGCAACTTAACAGTATTGTAAACTGCAAGCCAATACAGGCTTGTGGTTTACAAGACGCCGAGACCACAGACGATGTCTGCTTCTCAGCACGGGCGGTGCGATGACGTCACAACAACGCGCCGCCTACGCTCAGACACAGACGTCCTGTGCGGCTCCATTCATCAGCATCGCAGGTGAGTATGACTTTTATTTTTGTGTTTTAGCTTAGTTTTGGGTATATTAATAGTATAAGGGGTGGTTAGGAGGGGGAAATATAACTATAAGGGAGGATTCATTAGGGGGCATTATGACGATGGGGGGTCATTTATATAAGGGTTATTAGGAGGTATTATTAATACAAGGGGGAGGTTATTTATATAAGGGGCCATTAGGGGGCATTATTTATATTAGGAGGCATTATGAACATAAGGGGGTGGTCATTAATATAAGGAGCCATTAGAGGTGCAGTATTTATGTCAGGGGGAATCAGGGGCATAATATGAGGGTCAATTAATTTAATTAAGATGGCACTTGGGTTTTAATAAGACTAAGGCCCCACATAGTGGGCTGCAGAAAAAAAAACCGCAGCGGTAACATTGTGGTTTTTCTTGCAGCACTTTTCACAGAAGGTCCGCAGAGGTTTCCCCTGTGGACTTTCTGATTTCAATACACCTATATGGAAACCGCCAGTGTTTCTGTAGGTATAATTGAAATGCTTCAATTTGCAAAACCGCAACGGTTTTGGAAATCTCAGTGCATCTGCTGCACGAATTTTTCTGCAATGTGTGGATGGGATTTGCTAGATGTAAAATGCCGGGTTTTTTTCTGTGGGTTTTCGCCACATGTGGCCCCCATCCCCACTTTGCAGTAAAATATGCGCAGCGGATACGTTGTGATTTCCAAAACAGACGCAGTTTTGGAAATCACAGCATGTTAATTATAACTACGGAAATGCTGGCTGTTTTCTGTGCAAAGTGCTGCAGGAAAAACCATGATGCGTCGCCGTTGCGGTTTTTCCCGCAGCTCTTTTCTGCTGCAGGACACCACGTGGGACCTTAGCCTTAAAGAGGACCTTTCACGTCCTCATGTATATGCTGTTTTACATACTGCTAGAAAGCCGACAGCACGCTGAATTCAGTGCACTGCCGGCTTTCCTGGTATGTGCCCCGGGGCTGGAGATATCGGCGGTCTTAGTTTCACGGTTTACTGTCAGAAAGGTGTTCCTGACAGTCTAACTGCGCTGTGAGGAACGCCCTCCCTGATAGTTCTCGTTCATAGACTTGTACTGGGGGGGGGGGGGCATTCCTTACAACTCAGCATCATCGCCGGGCTATAAGGAACGCCCCCTCTCTCTCTACTCGCCCATAGCGCTGTACTGTCAGAGGGGACGTTCCTTACCTCCCGGCGATGATGCTGAGCTGTGAGGAATGCTCCCCCAGTACAAGTCTATGAACGAGAACTGTCAGGGAGGGCGTTCCTCACAGCGCAGCTAGACTGTCAGGAACGCCTTTCTGACAGTAAACCGTGAAACTACGACCGCCGATATCTCCAGCCCCGGGGCACATACCAGGAAAGCCAGCAGTGCGCTGAATTCAGCGTGCTGTCGGCTTTCTAGCGGTATGTAAAACAGCATATACATGAGGACGTGAAAGGTCCTCTTTAAGGAGTTTTCCAGCTCATTTTTATTGATGTTCTATCCTCAGAATAAAACATCAATAAGTGATAAGTGATTCCTCACTTATCAGCTGTATGAAGGGGCTATGGCGCCTGTTTATATCACACGCTGTCTGTTTATAGTGACTGTGTGATGTAATTCCAGCCTTGTCACATAGACGTGTATAGGATGGAGGTTGTAGTTACATTACATGGCCGCTATGAAAAGATTGACACTATGTAAACAGAGAAGAGGTCACGGCGCTTACACAGGTACCACGGTTCATTCAAACAGCTGATCCTGGGGGTCCGGGGGTATTGGAACCCCAATAATTTTTTTCCCTTTTTTTTCCTTTTTAATTAGGAAACATCTGGGGCATTATTAATAAGGGGTGCACAGGGAAGTTAATAACTTAAAGATACACTTGGGGTATTATTCATTATAGGGGGTTATATTATATATTTTATAATTGGGGTAGCAGCAGGATGGGGGCTTTGTGCAGGTGAGGACAATGTGGGTCAGGTGCCTGGAAAAGTGAGGAGCCAAAGATGTCTGTGTTGCAAACTTTACAGAGACTGGAAGAAGTGTTCATGGTCGTCCAGATGAAAGAGATGGGGAATGTGAAGGATTAGTCAGAGACGTCACCGGTAAGTCACTAAATGCTACTGCCCTGTATTCACCTAAATCGTCTGCAGAGCCCTGTGTAGAGCTGCTATATACCACTATACGCTCACCGTATACTGATAATATCGGTATATGAACAAGTCCAAGTTGGGGGGCCCACTTGGACATGTTCGCCCCTCCCCCTGTGCTGAACCCCTAGCTACGCCTCTGGGTCTGCACCATCTGCGTTACATATAGGGATGTCAGAATTTTACTATTTTTATCTCAACTTGCCTGCAGTGTCAAGAGTAGAGATGGGGGAACTTCAAGATTTGTTTTGACGAATATTCATGAAGTTCAGCCCTCCAATTTGTTTTGGGTTGAACTTGTTTGGCATGAACCAGAAGCACTGTCATTATACTGTGATGTCTCCTCAGACCCCAGAGTATAATAGGTATAGGCCCAGGAGAGGCAAGTAAAAATAACAAACTGTTATACTCACCATGTCCCACCTCTCCAGGGAATCCTTGCAATATCAAGCAGTCTCCTGGCATCCTCTTTAGAACTCCTTGGCCTATGCCTGATATTCCACACCTGGGACGTCGCAAAGTTGCGCATCACTGAGGCCAATTACAAGCCCCCGGCTTGCATGACGTTACTGGAAGAGGCCTGAAGAGGATACTAGGGGACCACTGGACATCCAGGAGAGATGAGGTAAGATGAGTATAACAGTTTATTTTTATTCACCTTGCCTGAGTCTCCACTTATTATACTCTGGGGTCTGAGGAGACCCCCGAGTATAATAGTGTTTCTTGGGTGGTGAACCCCAAGCGTTTCGGGCTTTGAGCCAAAATTTGGGTCAAATCCTGTTCTATCCAAATTGACTCGCTCATTTCTAGTCAAGAGCAGGAATAACTACTAGGGATGGCTTCAGGTTTGTGTGGGTCCTTGGTGACAGAGCTTCAATGGGTCACTTTACAGTCCGAATCATGTGGCAACCATGTGTTCCTTTAATAGCCGCTGAAGAAAAAAAAACACAATAAATTGCGGCACACCTTCCTTCTGGAATAACTGTTGATCTTTTCATAACTTTCAACCTTTGTATTGTACCTCTTTTATTTTATCAGTTCTCATTATTCAGCACCAGTATCAGAATATTTTCATCAGTGATCATAGTACCACCACATTAATATATGTACTGTAGAAATCTCTGTCGATACCATGAGGACATAACATAAAACTGTATAATTGGGTCAACTGTGCAAAGACACATAAAGGAGCTCACATTAAAACTAAAATATACCAGCACATTAGTGTCTCTTCAAAGTAATTTACATAAATTAATTCCATCAGTACTTTATATGTAGCATCAGTCTGATGTCTGTCTCTGTTATAGTGATAGTAATTCTGAAACGCAAGACAGCCATGTTTCTATTTGTAAAAGCTATTAGAAATAGATAAGATAAGAAAAAGTGAGAAATCAGATTTTATTACAGTTTACAAACTGTTTTTGCTCAAAATGACAGTAAAATATACTTTGTGACAAAAAAAATAACACAGATAGAAATTTAGGATTGCTATAAAACTTCGCTTGCCGTTATGTCTCAGGCTGAGGCCCCACCCTGCTGAAATGCAGCATTTTTGGCAGCTGTGGAAACACACTGGGAAAAAAACACTGTTTTTTTTATAGTACCAGCAAAGTGAATGAAATTTTGGTTAACCTTGCCCACATATTGCTGAAAAAAGAGCTGTGGAAAAGTTGCTTTTTGAAAAACGCAGCATTTCAGCATTTTCATTTTAGCTGCAGAATTGCAAGTAGTTTCCCTATAGATTGAATAACTCAATGAAAAATTTTGCTGAAAAAAAACCACTATGTTTTCTCTGGGGTTCGCTACGTGGGGCCTTAGCCTCAGGCAGATATGTAAATGATTACAGGTGTGGTCTGATTAGACATTGGGTCTTGCCACAAGAGGGTGTAAAAGTTCTCCCACCACTGCCCTAGACAAAGGCTCTCAGAGGCTACTTTTGGGTAATGTACTTCTTAGTGAGAGATCATAGACTGCTAGACATACCTCTTTGACATTCCCAGTTGACAGACTTTGAGAACGGGGCATATCATTGGACTGAGAGAAGATGGATAGTTGTTTTCACAAACTGCCCACCATTTAGACCGTTCTGAGGAGGTGTTGGCAGCAGTGGTCATGTGAGGGCATGGCCCAGACAGACCATCAGCAGAAAGTATCATTTGATCTGCCAACAAGCAGCAACAGCTCAAACCGTTTCCTTGTCCACCATCTAGACACAGGAGACACCTTCATTGCACACCTCTGTCTCTGTCCAGACCATTTCAGGGTGCTTAATAGAAGGAAATTTAGTGTCATTACATGTCCCGCCATTGAAATCCAGTGACTTCATTTGTAGTGGTGTTTTGAATGAAAAACCTGGACTGCTACAGACTGGAACCATATTGTTTTTAGTTATGAATCTAGGTTCTGTTTGGGATCCAGGAACAGTTGGGTTCAAGTATGATGGCCCTATGGTAACGTCTTCAAACCTGTCTTTCTGTGCCAACTGATGTTGGGGTGATCTGGATGACCTCTATAGTAACCTTAAAGGAAAACAGTCAGTTAAATTTGGGATACAAAAGCATAAGTAATACGTAGTTTACAAAATAGCTTATACTTATCTAAGGACGACTACTTCAGGCACATGCACTGAGTATTCCCCACATTTGGTGTACTGCTCCAGGTTCATTGCAGAAATGCACGTGTCGGGAGCACCAGAGAGGAGTCTGATCACCCTCTAGGTAAATATAAAAGCTGTTTATTTACCCTAGGCATAGCCATGCTTTATAGGGATATTAGGGGCAGTAAACCACAATGTCCTGTTGGTGGTCTAGTGTTCCCAACTTTGTGACAAGTTTCACTTAGATATTTGAAAGGGGAGATTACAGGAAAAACAAATAAGTGGTCACCTTTTTTTATGCTTTTTAAGGTAATTCTATACAATTTGGATCCATTAAGCATATGTTTTGTATGTGTAATTGGAAAGAGATTGAAAGGACAACAGGTGTACCCTGTATAATTAAACTCTGCAACAAGCTTATCTTACAAGAGTGGGTGAGTTGTTTTCCCATGGACAGGTCTTGTTGGCTGGGAGCTTTGGCTTCTAGGTCTGGTAATACCTAAGGTGAATTCAATCTCTAAATATAGAGAATACATTATGAGTAAAACTGGAAGCCTTTAGCAAATGATTAACTGAAGCAAGCATTTGGCAGACTTCATTGTGAGGAGAGCAGGATTTAGTGTCACACAGGATTAAAGAAGGTCACGACAAGTTGTCAAAGATAGCCCCATGTCTCACCACTGCGTCCTCTAGTAGTGTCACATACAGTGCAACTATAATCCTTAGGCTTACTAAATGATAGGGGACTATAAAATCTGTTACTTGACTTTTAACCCCCTGACTTACATTAAAATTGAAAAAAACCCTCCCGAAAATGTTACTTTTTTTATTGCACATTTTAAATTTATGGCTCAAGTAAATATAACTGGCACACCTGGTGTCATATCCACATTTTAACCCTTTAGCGATCTAATTTATTTTAGACTTAAACCAGTAGCATTTTCTTCCTCTCTGCATTCCCACTTTCATAACTTTTTACATTTTATTTCAATATAGCTTTATGAGACCTTGTATTTTGTAGGTACATAAGACTTTTTGATCAGTTTTTCTTACTTTTTGTGTTTCAGAGGTGAGATGATCATAAAACATGAATTCTGGCATCTTAAGATTTATGAACAAACCATATAATTTTTTATGAAACTGAGTAAAAACAAAGATAATAACAAAAAAATATGTTGAACCTACTGATTGTGATACTATTGGACTTATGTAATAGATTGTCTCAAAGGCTCAATGTTTTCATTGTTACTTGGTTTGGGTATTAGTATTAGGCTTTAGCCCTTAGTATATGAGCTATGTGATTAATATGAACAATTGTTCCTACTTTCCAGATCTTACAAGTTGGAAAAATAGTATACTACATATGTAAACTATAATATGAGTAGAATATATATAAATATATAATGTACCAGACAAGGAGGACTTTTGGTTGGATGTTGCTTTTGGTTCTCCCCGCCCATAATAAGAAAAGTATCCACACTGTACCCTCTGATTAAAAAGGTTCCCACTGTGCCCCCTGCTTAATAAAAAAAAAATATATATATATCCCCACTGTGCCTGCTGATTAGGAATATACCAACAAGATTTTCTCAATTATTAAAAAAAAATCTCCCGTTGTGCCCCGATTATAAAAAAAAAAAAAAAAAAAAAAAAAGACCACTGTGCCCTTTAATAAAAATGTCCTCACTTTACCCTCTGAATAAATGTATGTCCTACACTGTACCCTAAATAAAAAAGAAGCCCGTGCTGCTGTAATGTTGTGCAGATGTAATGGAGACAGGCAAGAGACACTTGTCTACAGTATATAACAGTTTACTGATTGGTCTATTGTAGCACACAGACAAGTACTTAAGAATAGTACATACAATAACTGGTTAACTTGTCCATAATACAGGTGCATCTCAATAAATTAGAATATCTTTGAAACGTTTATTTCTTTCAGTAATTGAATTTAAAAAAGTGACCTCCTATATTTTCTAGATTCTTTACACACAGAGTGTTCAATTTCAAGTATTTTATTTCTGTAAATGTTGATTATGGATTACAGGTAATGAAAACCAAAATCTAAGAAAATTAGAATATTGTAAAACAGTTCAGTATAGTAAATTCAGTGTGTCACCTGTCAAGGTTTCCTAAGCCTTTAAATGGTCCCTCAGTCTGGTTCAGTAGGACACACAATCATGGAAGACGCTGATTATGAATTGTATTACTGAAATGAATGAACGTTTCAAAGATATTCTAATTTATTGAGATGCATCTGTACTCCATTTTCGGTGGTTTCTCCCTCTCCTCCCACAAGTAGTCTCCCAGGGTTACCTTGGCAACTTCTGGTAATTTGCATGAAGTATCCAACAATAGCAAGTAACAGAAATACTTCACTTGTAATGGCACAATCTCAGTATAACTGGTACCAGGTCCAGAATACTTCACACTCAATACAGCAACAATAGGGATAACTCAGAACGCTGTCACCTAATACTCTACACTAGGGAAGTACTCCGGGTCTCCCTTCTAGTCACTGGCATAATAACAGAGCCACTTTAGTTACTCAGGCTGAACAGGCCATGTTTCTTATACTGCCGGCTCTTTCTTGTTTCTTATGCAATAACTGTGGCTTAACCTTCCCTCTGGACGAGAGCATGATGACATCTTTCATGCTGTTGAGGGCTTGTTGTGTGACTTCTGCTAAATCTGTCCCAACTACTGGCAGGTGCTTTCCTCTGTTTAGCTGTCTTTTATGATTTTCTGCTTTTTGGTTCATAGTACTGTGAATTGGCCCCATTGTCTGGGTTTTGAAGCCTGCTTGATTCACAGGATGCTCAGTGGCTCCATTCCTTTCTCCTTCTCTTATGGCAACAAACTGCCATCTCCGCCTTTCTCTTCCTGTAGATACCTCTGGCTTCTTAGAATCTGGAGACCAGGTCTCCCTATTGGCCCGATGGGGTTTTACACTATCTCAGCATAGAATACTCACCCGCCAACATTCCCACTTGTGGCCAGGACTAACGTAAGTGATGCATTGATATCTTCATGCCACTTCCATTATAGAGAAAGTCTTGAGTGGTGGTGCATGGACGTAGTAAGGCTATTACTATGTTCAGTTGTATCTTGAAGTAGTTTCCCCATGAACATAACCATATTTAAATTTGTGAACATTATACCTTAAAGAGGACTTTTCAACACCTCCACCAACTCCAACTCTTTGTATCGTTTTATACATGTCACTCCTGATTCCAGTTCATTTGGATTTTTTTTTTCTAGTCCCCACTGTTTCTGAGCAATCAGTGCAGTTAGTTTCAGCACCTAGTAATCTAATTATGCTCTCTACTGTCAGGTGGGAGATCCTTGTCTGTTTGCTCCAACTCAGGCCTGCATATTGGATACTGAAAATAACAGCACAGATTGCTCAGGAATGGTGGGGCAAGAGAAAAATTTCCAACTGAGCTGGAATTAGTGGAGTGGCATCTAATGAAGGATTCAAAGAGTTGTAGTTGATGGAGGAGGTAAAAGGTCCCATCTTTGAAAATATAAATAATTAAAAAATTATCAGTGTTTTAAATGGTTTTCTCTACACATTTTAGTGATGAAAGTCTTTTGTCTTGATAGGTTGCCAATGCATATGATCAGGAACTTTTTTTTTTTTTTTTTATGTCTTTTCATATAAGAATTTCCATTATTCATGTTTAATAACTAACCATTTCTCTTTTATTTTTTCGCTCCATATCACCTCATCCTGTCTGTCCAGTGTTGAAGCCTAATGTTGCACTTGCCTTGACTCCTCACTTCTGAAGCAACAAGACACCTCCAGACACTGTAACAGCATGGCTATCTCCTCACGACTTGCACTGTGGGAACAGAAGGAAAGTCTCACTTCTCTAGCACCATATCCATTCCCCTTAATATGCATGTCATTTTATGTATAGACTAAGACTGGCCATGATCTGTAGATATCTTGCAACCAATTGCTCATTCAGCTGACAAGTATAGGTTCTGTATAGCTTCTGATTTACCCACACACATGTATGCTTGGCTGAAAGTACATGCATTTTTAATAGGGAAAGGGGAATAAGTCACCCCAGACACCTCTAATCAATGACTTATCTCCCTAAGAACAAGCATTGGGCATGTTGAATGCAACTTGCTAGATCCCTCTTTTCATCAGAATTAATGTTTGGCTGACATTCATTTAATGTGTAAGTCCACCTTACAGCAGGCCTATTTGCAATCTTTGTACGATGGGCACCAATTTACTGTACATCATGGTGTAACCCTGTAAGATAAAACTGATTATTCCCATATATATATATATATATATACAGTACAGACCAAAAGTTTGGACACACCTTCTCATTCCAAGAGTTTTCTGTATTTTCATGACTATAAAAATTGTAGATTCACACTGAAGGCATCAAAACTATGAATTAACACATGTGGTATTATATACTTAACAAAAAAGTGTGAAACAACTGAAAATATGTCTTATATTCTAGGTTCTTCAAAGTAGCCACCTTTTGCTTTGATTACTGCTTTGCACACTCTTGGCATTCTCTTGATGAGCTTCAAGAGGTAGTCACCTGAAATGGTTTTCACTTCACAGGTGTGCCCTGTCAGGTTTAATAAGTGGGATTTCTTGCCTTATAAATGGGGTTGGGACCATCAGTTGTGTTGTTCAGAAGTCAGGTGAATACACAGCTGATAGTCCTACTGAATGGAGTGTTAGAATTTGTATTATGGCAAGAAAAAAGCAGCTAAGTAAAGAAAAACGAGTGGCCATCATTACTTTAAGAAATGAAGGTCGGTCAGTTCGAAAAATTGGGAAAACTTTGAAAGTGTCCCCAAGTGCAGTGGCCAAAACCATCAAGCGCTGCAAAGAAACTGGCTCACATGAGGACCGCCCCAGGAAAGAAAGACCAAGAGTCACCTCTGCTGCGGAGGATAAATTCATCCGAGTCACCAGCCTCAGAAATCGCAGGTTAACAGCAGCTCAGATTAGAGACCAGGTCAATGCCACACAGAGTTCTAGCAGCAGACACATCTCTACAACAACTGTTAAGAGGAGACTGTGTGCAGCAGGCCTTCATGGTAAAATAGCTGCTAGGAAACCACTGCTAAGGACAGACAACAAGCAGAAGAGACTTGTTTGGTCTAAAGAACACAAGGAATGGACATTAGATCTGTGGAAATCTGTGCTTTGGTCTGATGAGTCCAAATTTGAGATCTTTGGTTCCAAACACCGTGTCTTTGTGCGACGCAGAAAAGGTGAACAAATGGACTCTACATGCCTGGTTCCCACCGTGAAGCATGGAGGAGGAGGTGTGATGGTGTGGGGGTGCTTTGCTGGTGACACTGTTGAGGATTTATTCAAAATTGAAGGAATACTGAACCAGCATGGTTACCACAGCATCTTGCTGCCGCATGCTATTCCATCCGGTTTGCGTTTAGTTGGACCATCATTTATTTTTCAACAGGACAATGACCCCAAACACACCTCCAGACTGTGTAAGGGCTATTTGACCAAGAAGGAGAGTGATGGGGTGCTACGCCAGATGACCTGGCCTCCACAGTCACCAGACCTGAACCCAATCGAGATGGTTTGGGGGTGAGCTGGACCGCAGAGTGAAGGCAAAAGGGCCAACAAGTGCTAAGCATCTCTGGGAACTCCTTCAAGACTGTTGGAAGACCATTTCAGGTGACTACCTCTTGAAGCTCATCAAGAGAATGCCAAAAGTGTGCAAAGCAGTAATCAAAGCAAAAGGTGGCTACTTTGAAGAACCTAGAATATAAGACATATTTTCAGTTGTTTCACACTTTTTTGTTAAGTATATAATACCACATGTGTTAATTCATAGTTCTGATGCCTTCAGTGTGAATCTACAATTTTTATAGTCATGAAAATACAGAAAACTCTTGGAATGAGAAGGTGTGTCCAAACTTTTGGTCTGTACTGTGTATATATATAGATATATATATATATATATAGATATATATGGCGAGATATTCACAAAGCCAATGATCAATGCACCTAACTGAAATTCTTTATGTTAAACCAAAATGTCTCAAGATGCCATCAAGAATTATATTATTACAAGGCAATTCACTATAGCATACCATATACAGTCATGGCCAAAAGTTTTGAGAGTGACACAAATATTATATTTTCACATGATCTGCTGCCCTCTGGTTTTTATGTGTGTTTGTCAGATGTTTTTATCACATACAGAAATAGAATTGCATTCATATTATGAGTAACAGAAGCTTATATTGACAGTTAGAATGAGTTAATGCAGCAAGTCAATATTTGCAGTGTTGACCCTTCTTCTTCAGGACCTCTGCAATTCTCCCTGGCATGCTCTCAATCAACTTCTGGACCAAATCCTTTCTGATAGCAGTCCATTCTTGCAGAATCAATGCTTTAATTTTGTCTGAATTTGTTGGTTTTTGTTTGTCCACCCGTCTCTTGATGATTGACCACAAGTTCTCAATGGGATTAAGATCTGGGGAGTTTCCAGGCCATGGACCCAAAATCTCTATGTTTTGTTCCCTGAGCCATTTAGTTATCACCTTTGCTTTATGGCAAGGTGCTCCATCATGCTGGAAAAGGCATTGTTGAGCGCCAAACTGCTCTTGGACGGTTGGGAGAAGTTGCTCTTGGAGGACATTCTGGTACCATTCTTTATTCATGGCTGTGTTTTTAGGCAAGACTGTGAGAGAGCCGATTCCCTTGGCTGAGAAGCAACCCCACACATGAATGGTTTCAGGATGCTTTACAGTTGGCATGAGACAAGACTGGTGGTAGCGCTCACCTCTTCTTCTCCGAATAAGCTGTTTTCCAGATGTTCCAAACAATCGAAAAGGGGATTCATCAGAGAAAATGACTTTACCCCAGTCCTCAGCAGTCCACTCCCTGTACCTTTTGCAGAATATCAGTCTGTCCCTGATGTTTTTTCTGGAGAGAAGTGGCTTCTTTGCTGCCCTCCTTGAGACCAGGCCTTGCTCCAAGAGTCTCCGCCTCACAGTGCGTGCAGATGCACTCACACCTGCCTGCTGCCATTCCTCAGCAAGCTCTGCACTGCTGGTAGCCCGATCCCGCAGCTGAAACACTTTTAAGAGACGGTCCTGCCGCTTGCTGGTCTTTCTTGGGCGCCCTGGAGCCTTTTTGGCACCAATGGAACCTCTCTCCTTGAAGTTCTTGATGATGCGATAGATTGTTGACTGAGGTGCAATCTTTCTAGCTGCAATACTCTTCCCAGTTAGGCCATTTTTGTGCAGTGCAATGATGACTGCACGTGTTTCTTTAGAGATAACCATGGTTAACAGAAGAGAAACAATGATGGCAAGCACCAGCCTCCTTTTAAAGTGTCCAGTGGTGTCATTCTTACTTAATCATGACAGATTGATCTCCAGCCCTGTCCTCATCAACACCCACACCTGTGTTAATGGAGCAATCACTGAAACGATGTTAGGTGGTTCTTTTAAGGCAGGGCTGCAATGATGTTGAAATGTGTTTTGGGGGATAAAGTTCATTTTCTAGGCAAATATTGACTTTGCAAGTAATTGCTGTTAAGCTGATCACTCTTTATAACATTCTGGAGTATATGCAAATTGCCATTAGAAAAACTGAAGCAGTAGACTTTGTAAAAATTTATATTTGTATCATTCTCAAAACTTTTGGCCATGACTGTACATGACACAGCTGTTGGCCAAGTGCTCTTTCATCAGATAGTTATCAAACGTAGTAAACACATTTGTTTATTGGATTGGATACAGGAAATAGCTGATCCCATCTACCCCTAACAGTAGCTTAATTTCAGTATGTCTGGTCCTTCTTTCACATGACCTCTGACAATAGGGAACTGTTAGTCTAACCCCAAAAACATTTTAATATCAATAGATCTCACATAATCTGGTGGATCCTGATGATAATAGTCTAATGTGTATGTGTGTGGTTTTTTTTTTTTCATTCTGCCATCATTAATGTAAAAGTACTATACTTGTATACAGTCATGGCCAAAAGTTTTGAGAATGATACAAATATTATATTTTCACATGATCTGCTGCCCTCTGGTTTTTATGTGTGTTTGTCAGATGTTTTTATCACATACAGAAATATAATTGCATTCATATTATGAGTAACAGAAGCTTATATTGACAGTTAGAATGAGTTAATGCAGCAAGTCAATATTTGCAGTGTTGACCCTTCTTCTTCAGGACCTCTGCAATTCTCCCTGGCATGCTCTCAATCAACTTCTGGACCAAATCCTGACTGATAGCAGTCCATTCTTGCAGAATCAATGCTTTAATTTTGTCTGAATTTGTTGGTTTTTGTTTGTCCACCCGTCTCTTGATGATTGACCACAAGTTCTCAATGGGATTAAGATCTGGGGAGTTTCCAGGCCATGGATCCAAAATCTCTATGTTTTGTTCCCTGAGCCATTTAGTTATCACCTTTGCTTTATGGCAAGGTGCTCCATCATGCTGGAAAAGGCATTGTTGAGCGCCAAACTGCTCTTGGACGGTTGGGAGAAGTTGCTCTTGGAGGACATTCTGGTACCATTCTTTATTCATGGCTGTGTTTTTAGGCAAGACTGTGAGAGAGTCGATTCCCTTGGCTGAGAAGCAACCCCACACATGAATGGTTTCAGGATGCTTTACAGTTGGCATGAGACAAGACTGGTGGTAGCGCTCACCTCTTCTTCTCCGAATAAGCTGTTTTCCAGATGTTCCAAACAATCGAAAAGGGGATTCATCAGAGAAAATGACTTTACCCCAGTCCTCAGCAGTCCACTCCCTGTACCTTTTGCAGAATATCAGTCTGTCCCTGATGTTTTTTCTGGAGAGAAGTGGCTTCTTTGCTGCCCTCCTTGAGACCAGGCCTTGCTCCAAGAGTCTCCGCCTCACAGTGCGTGCAGATGCACTCACACCTGCCTGCTGCCATTCCTCAGCAAGCTCTGCACTGCTGGTAGCCCGATCCCGCAGCTGAAACACTTTTAAGAGACGGTCCTGCCGCTTGCTGGTCTTTCTTGGGCGCCCTGGAGCCTTTTTGGCACCAATGGAACCTCTCTCCTTGAAGTTCTTGATGATGCGATAGATTGTTGACTGAGGTGCAATCTTTCTAGCTGCAATACTCTTCCCAGTTAGGCCATTTTTGCGCAGTGCAATGATGACTGCACGTGTTTCTTTAGAGATAACCATGGTTAACAGAAGAGAAACAATGATGGCAAGCACCAGCCTCCTTTTAAAGTGTCCAGTGGTGTCATTCTTACTTAATCATGACAGATTGATCTCCAGCCCTGTCCTCATCAACACCCACACCTGTGTTAATGGAGCAATCACTGAAACGATGTTAGGTGGTCCTTTTAAGGCAGGGCTGCAATGATGTTGAAATGTGTTTTGGGGGATAAAGTTCATTTTCTAGGCAAATATTGACTTTGCAAGTAATTGCTGTTAAGCTGATCACTCTTTATAATATTCTGGAGTATATGCAAATTGCCATTAGAAAAACTGAAGCAGTAGACTTTGTAAAAATTAATATTTGTATCATTCTCAAAACTTTTGGCCATGGCTGTACATGGATAGCACTGCTCATTGTATGCTTTATTCCCTGAGGTGTTGTGGGGGCCATCAGACAGTCATTTTGGTATTATGTCATACAATGTACTGTATTTATAGTTTTTTGAACTTATATAGATCAAGGAAGAAGACAAGGGGCCAACACCTACATCTCCTCCACCTCTATTTTCAGTCATTCCTGGTGGGTTCATCAAGCAGCTTGTAAGGGAAACTGAAAAGGAAGCAAAGCAAAAAGTAAAAGAGAAGGAGAAAACAGTAAGTACAACACATATAATACATACCAACTATATGAGCGAGCTTTATCAGGATATATACTGTTACGTATCTCATTTACAGAGTTTTGCTAAATGAAGGAAAATGATGTAGAAGGTTCAGATGACAAGAGATGGAAAACATCATACTTAGGTCCCTGATACATGTAAAACATATAACTTTATCATCTCTAAATTCTTACATAGGCCGTCTAATATATTATTTATTTATATAGCACCATCAAGTTCTGTAGTACGTTGCATAGCACAATATTGTTGTAACACTATTTAACAATTACAATAGACATTTGGTACATACAAGTAACCTTGCATGTACACACTTATTCAGAATGAGCTCACAAAAAATATCATATAGACCCTTCACAAAAATTTGGACTGAATCTCATTTTGCACCACTTAAAATTGATAGTTTTCCCACTGTGTATTTTTCTTGTGTGATTGTTATAAAATCTAGCATCCCAAAAATGAAATACTATGTTTTAAATGTTTACCTTTCTTATCTCAAGTCTGTCCAATGTTTATTTGTAAATCCTAATATAGGTACTGTAGACTAATATTTTCTTGTTTTTGCAAGAATAACAAGCAGTTTTGTACTATATATAGTATGTTACTGTATTACTCACTAGGGTGGTAAAGGGCTAACTGGAAAGAAAGATAACATACAGTAGAATGAGCCAGATCAAAAGAAGGAGAAGAAAGCAAAAAAGTTTTCTCAATTTTCAGAATTTCCTCTGGAAGCATCTTGCTTCTCCAAGTACCTATCGTGTCCCTCCTGTGATCACTGAAAGGCTGGAGCAGCAGCATCCGGGCTGCCCATTTCATCTTCATGCCCATTGCAGAGTTGTACCTGTTCAGTACAACTCCCTCGGCTTTCTTTTTGCGCCGAGCTTGGAGCTTGTGTTTGAGGCATATTGCACTAGGAGTGCCCCTCCTGTTTTCTTTTTTACTTCTGGATCAAAAGATGGTATGGTTGTGTTTCGGACCTTTTTGTGTTGAATCTATTTCATAGGTTTCTTCTTTGCACTTTGATGTTATGTTCTTATATTTCTACCAATATTCTTCTTTCCTATGGATACTATTATATTTTATTATGTATATCAATAATTATTAATATTAATGATTGCTTATAGGTGAAACAAGAACCTGCAGTGGAAAATTTAAAGGTAAGAAAAGTTACGCCTTATATTTTCTTTGTGCGATGTACCATTGATATAGTAAATAGATTTTTTTTTTTCTCCAGAAACAGTGCGACTTCTGTCCGTGTTCTTCATGACACTGTTTCTGGGAAAAGGCAGGCTATTTTTAAACTATTTCCCATCCCATGACGTACTATCACTTCATGAGGATTGCATGGGCTCAGGAGCTGAGCTGTGCCATGTGGAGAAGATGTCAGCTGTGAAAAACTGCTGAAATCCTCCTGTAATGACTGTGAAAGGTGAAACCATTGTTTGTGGACGTTTAACCCCTTAATAGCATCTAAGGGGTCTCTTTGTGTTTGCAGCCCCCATCAGAACTCCTGCAAAGTGATCGTTGGGTACATGTGGTATTAATACACCTGTAACAACCCATAGTATAAAAATACAATGTTATTTATTCTGCATGGTGAATGCTATAAAAAAAAACAAAAAAAAACACCAAAATGAAATTTTTTTGGGGCACATATAAACTTGGTATCACCTTTAATCATACTGACTGGCAGAATAAAGGTAATATGTCATTTATGATGCCTAGTGCACCATGCAAAATGTACAATGGCAAAACTGAATTTTTTTGCTATGCTTCTAAGAAAGAGTTAATAAAATCTGATCAATAAGCTAAATATTTCCCAAAATGGTGCAATAGAAAAGTACATTTCCTTGCGTAAAAAAAGCTTTTGCATAGCAATGTCACCATTAAAATATAAAAGTTTGTTTTTTAATGTGACAACGGAAAAAACAAAAAAGGACTTGCGTCCCTAAGTATCAAACTAGGCTGCATCCTTAATGGGTTAAAATATTGACACAAACACATGCCTTTGATTGTGAGCATCACTTTAACAGTCACCACTTGCTATCCTATTTGAAGCTCTGTAATTTATAGCTCCATTGATAATTAACAAGTGGCCTTAATTGCTAGTTATTGTTAATTAGCATTGAGGGTCAGGACAGCGGTGACAACAGGTCATTTTTATAGTTTAGGGAAGAACTATACAAGATACAAAATGTAATTAAGTAGGTTTGTCAAAATTAAAAAAATGGAGCAATACTTTCAAGGAATCAGGAATTATGGGAATAATTTGTTGATTACTATTTAGTTTCAAAGGTATTTATTAAATTACAACAGAATAATAAAAAAAACACATTAAACAGCAACTCAATCACAAACTGTAAGAAATCGACCTAGAGTATGCATGAAATGTCAAAGGCGGCATCATACAACATATGGTAGCATATAATAGACCAAGGGTAAACAAGGGAATAACAAAAATCAATAAGAATCATGAGAGGAAAGGGAGAAAAACAGCACTACAATGGGCAAGGGCAACAGAAGAGACTACTAAGAATCCACCAGTGGGGAGAGTTGGGGGGAGTGAGGACACAATCCAGTCACAGGGCTAATGCTGGAGACAGTATGGGAGGCCTTGGATGCGAGACCTGTTGACCCAAGGAGCCCAGTTGTCAAAGATCAGGCAACTGTCAGAAATAGTGGAATTAATCTTCTCGTGAAGCATAATGACATCAACCCGTCGCATAACCTCAGCCACTGAGAGAAACGATTTTCTCCAGTTGGAGGCAATGTGAATCCGGGCAGCTAATAAAACATACTGGAGAAGCTTAAACTGTGTGTATTTCAAATTAGAGGGCTTAAGGTTGCCTAAGGAATGTGGAAGCCTGAAACGGGAAAAACTGTCCAAAGAGACGTTGCGCAATTCTATGGATATCCAACCGATAGCGTTGGGCATGAGGGCAGGACCACCACACAAGGATGGTAGTGCATAAGGCATTACAACTCCTAAAACATAGGGGTGAAACAGTAGGAAAGACTTGGTGTAGCCTATGGGGAACCAAATACGTCCTATGAAGGACTTTTAAAGAGGACTCCATGAGGGTGACCTGCCAACTGCCTTTGCTAATCGATGTACAGCAGTCAACCCTGGGGTCAGGGTAGTGTCAAGGTCTCGCTCCCAGGCCACCATAATGTCAAGCTTTACCGTCAGGGAGTGGGGTGTTGAGCAAGCCATATATAAACACGTGGACAAAATTGTTGCTACCCCTCGTTTAATGAAAGAAAAACCCACAATGGTCACAGAAATAACTTGAATCTGACAGACTGGAATTTTCCAAACTACATGTTGACAAGCCACAAATCTTCTGGGAGAATGTCCAGACATGGACAGATGAGACAAAAATCGAAATTTTTGGCAAGGCACATCAGCTCTATGTTCACAGACGGAAAAATGAAGCATATCTTGAAAAGAATGCTGTCCCTACTGTGAAACATGGAGGAGGCTCTGTTATGTTCTGGGGCTGCTTTGCTGCATCTGGCACATGGTGTCTTTAATCTGTGCAGGGTACAATGAAATCTCAAGACTATCAAGGGATTCTAGAGAGAAATGTGCTGCCCAGTGTCAGAAATCTTGGTCTCAGTCGCAGGTCATGGGGCTTGCAACAGGATAATGACCCAAAACACACAGCTAAAACACCTGAGAATGGCTAAGAGGAAAACATTGGACTATTCTGAAGTGCCCTTCTATGAGCTCTGACCTAAATCCTATTGGGCATCTTTGGAAGGATCTGAAACATGCCGTCTGGAAAAGGTACCCTTCAAACCCGAGACAACTGGAGCAGTTTGCTTATGAGGAGTGTGCCAAAATACCTGTTAAGAGGAATTGATTGCAGTGATTGCCTCAAAAGGTTGTGCAACAAAATATTAAGTTAAGGGTACCATCATTTCTGTCCAGGACTGTTTCATGAGTTTTCTTTTTTTAAAAATTCTGTTGAACTATGGTTGAAAAACATTGTCTGACTTTCATTTGTTCATTTTCATAGAATTTTTATATATTATTACTTTTGTCAGATTCAAGTTATTTCTGTGACCATTGTGGGTTTTTCTTTCATTAATTGAGGGGTACCAACAATTTTGTCCACGTGTGTACAGGAAAGGGATCCCTTATGAGCAGCTCTAAACAAACATAATCTCTCAAAACTAGTGGGAGATATGTCTGGATTGAGTGGGAGAAGAGAATGCCGAAAGTGAAATACATGAGCAGTCCGAAAGGCCTCTGAGGGAGATGGGGAAAACGTGGTAGTAAAATAGTCTTTGGTGAAGACCCTCCACTTACATAGGAAATCGTTAAGGTGGCGAAACTGGGCATGTCTCCACCACACAAATACCTCAGGCAATAGGCCAGGAGGGAAGAGAGGGTTATAAAATATTGGAATTAGAGGTGAAATTGGGCTCTGCAGTCCATACTGAAAATGAACTCTCCGCCACAACTGCAACAATATAGTCAGTCACCTTCGCAGCAAGTTGATTACTCTTTAAAGGGAGTCTGTCAACAGTAAATTCAGTACCTTGTAGTGGTGATTTTATAGTTTCCAAATATTTGTCTGTTGTTCAGTTTTGGAGCCCCTTTTTCATGTAAATGAGGCTTTGGCATATGCAAATTAGGTAAATGCGCTTTGTCTTTGGTTGCTTTGGCTTTGGTCTCCAAACTAGATTCCCTCCCCTATATCTCACGAAGCTCTGCCCTCCGCTACTTGATTGAAAGCTCCTGCAAGCCACAGTATCGGTGTACCACTATAGATTAACATATTTTCCCACTGGTTTTGGCATCACTCCCTGCAGTCACAGTATAGGCCAGGGGAATAGCTGTCAATGAAGTACTGGAGGGTGGAGTTTAGTGGGATACAGGGGAGGGCATCTTATGTGAAGACCAAAGCCTGGGCAAGCAAAGGCACACCTCAAAGCACTTTCTACTTATTTTCATATGACAAATAGTGATTACATAAAATGGGCCTCCAAAGGTGAATCACAGAGGCATATCTGGAAACTGTAGTATCACCTCTACAATGTTCTATGATTAAGTTTAGAACAAATTTACTGCTGATAGACCACTTTTTATGCAATAATGATATTAGGATCATCAGATTCTAGTATTGACGTAAAGAAGACAATGATGAAGTGAACATCCAGTTCTGAGACAGCAGCTGGCATTAGCTATGGAAAATCAGATACTATCTGTCCTCTCAGATACTCTGTTTGATGTCCCCAAGATCAAGTCACAAACATCTATTCCTCAACCACTGAATATATATCCTGCCAAATGTTTTAAAGTCTCAGGATTTTGGATGTATTATGCAGCAGATCAGAATATATAATTATATTATATGTGATTATAACAATTATCGGGACTTATGAAAACTTATCAAACAATCAAAGGAGGAAAATAAAAATAAACAGACAGATGCATTATAATTCATTGGGATCTATTACAAAAGATCAAAAGAGATCATGTCATAACCTTCACAAACAGAGCTTTACTGCTCCTTACATAGGCGGAAAGAACATCTACCCACAGAACAGGCAACATTAGATGTCAGCAAAGGCCCCCAGGACTGTCCCTATGTAATGACTGTTAGTTTTGCCCTATAATTTTCTGGGCATGAGCTCTAAACATATATTTATGTTTCTGACATGCGTTGAGTTAGAAATGAAAAATAATGCTACTCTTTAGGGGTCAAATTGAGCTGTTTCTTTAATATGAATGGTCTTTAATGTCATTTGCTTTTCAATCCAACCCCCTGCATAGGCACAGATATAAAATGGAACACACTGGCTGTCTGAAGTTGGCACTTACTGTAGAGCTTACTGCATGCTGTTACTTGTTTTGAGGATGTTTTCCTCATAGCTTGCTACTCAATAATCCAGCTCAATTTTGCATGTAGGACTATACGGTACATAAATCCTTTATAATGATAGCAGTGACATCAGATTAAATAAAAAACCTTAATATTCTCATTTAGTCAACTTTCGACTAAAAACACTGTTTAATAGCTGGATAGCCTAGATTAGGTTTATTATATCATTTCAGCTTAATTTTGTTAAATTATTTGTTCAGTCTCCAGGAAAACTGAATGATTCACTTGTACAACAGTTTGTATATAAGGATGAAAACATTCTCACAGTAGGAGAAGAAATGGCAGGTACCAATAACGTCTTCATGAATGGACTTAATGGAGACAAACATCGAGGAAAAGATGAAACTTCTGAAAAAGCTAACAAAAGAGCTATACATCTGAAGCCTGTTAAGAGCCCTACAAAGAGACAGAGCACACAAGTACCCAAAAATATTAATAGAAGTGAGTCCACAGTCAATAAAGTCAATGAACTGAATGAAAGCAAGTCACCAGTGCCAGTGGAAGAGGATAAAGCCATGCCAAAGGCAGAAGAGAACACACCAGTACATAGTACAGTCAAAGACAGCACAGATAGCCAAACTGACTATGAACAGTCTGTCCAGGAAGATGCTGCAGTAAATAATGACAATCTTGAAGAAGAAAAAACACAGACAGAAAACCAAGATAATGATATGCCATCGGCAGGTACCGAAGAACAGCATATTACTCCAGAGAAGGTAATGCATACATGAATGGGAATGTCATGTTTGTTAAGGACTTCACATTTATATAGTGAGAATTGTTTCTAAACGTAAATTGGTTGTCCAGTTTCATGTTATTGTTTGTATAATGAAAAGTTGTACAATTTTCCAATATACTTTCTATATCAATTCCTCACTGTTTTTTAGATCTCTGCTTTCTGTGATTCATTTGTTACTTCCAGTGGATAAAAATAAGTCCATGGTCATGTGATATACAGTCTGTAGTCAGGTGACGGACACACAGGTGCTCAGTTTGTTACAAAACAGAGCTCTGGATACTGTGCTGTGACCGTAATGAACTGTGCACCTGTGTCCATCACATGACCATGGACTGGTTTGTATCCACTGGAAGTAAATAAAGAATGAGTACAAGCAGACATCTAGTAAACCGTGAGAAATTGACATTAAAACTATATTGAAAAATTGTATAACTTTTCCTTATACAAACAACATTTATGTGTGGCCCTTTAAGAGCCCCAGACTTGGTATATAGATGGAATAGAAGAGGTTGCTTCTCGACTCCTTTTCTGAAAAGTCCATTGGCTGGGCACCTTGAATACTAAATTTCTGGTGAGATTTCTCAACATTGCAACTGTATATGGCTGAAATCTCTTATGGTGCCCAATGGCCACACAATTTTTTGCACAACGTGGAAACCCATCCTTTCTCTGCAGGGAGAATGTACAGTTGCCTGTAGCTTCCTTTCGTATCAGCTGATCACTGAGGGTTTCAGCAGCTACCCCCACAGCATTTAAGCTGATCGCCACACTGAATGCATTCTGAAAGGATGTTGTCCATAGGGCTGCCTAACATAATTTTTGCGTTTTTTTTTCTGGACAACTTATTGATTAATTACAGATTGACAACTTTTTTTTACAGACATGCTGGAAAACTAAAATTAGTCAATAAGTTGATAAGTAGTACATTTTGGGTTTTTTGTATTCTAAAGTTCTAAGTTCTATATTTTTTTGTAACATTATTTATTGAACCTAGAAGCAGAGAATATAATCATATTGTATACTGGGTAAATTATCTTGATAAATTAGGTTATAAAATGAAAAAATAACATAAAAAACAGATTAATTTCATATACTAGGAATAAAATAACCAGAAAATACTTTGTAGCTCACTACGTATTTACAGTTTTTATATCTTCTGATATATTAATGTATCATACAGTTTACATACATATGAAAATGTATTTCTTGATTTCTCCTCACATTAATTACACATGTAATAGAACGCCTTCTGAGAATATGACAAACTTTGAAGTCATATTTAAAACATAACTTCAAATTTTCTGCCTACACTAATACAAAATGAATGTGGGAGAAAAAGGTGCTCATTTTCTGATTTTTACCTTTCCAAGAAATATTATGATCTTGATAAAGATGATAATGTTCTTTATTTCTTCCTAAATTTCTTTGGCAAAGTGATAAAAAAGAGTCCAACTGAGTAATGCAATGGTATTCCAGCCTGTCTGTAGCAGAATTATTGGTTCTCTAATTTTCAGTGTTTTGTATCTACATTTACTAGATTAATTCATTAGAGTTTCTCTCTAGGTAACAGAAGATGTGTGGTATGAGACAGAACAAGTCTGGTTTGTTAACAAAGATGGCTTCACACTGGGTATGTTTTTGGAGTTCTAGATCTACTCAGTATTTTATTAACCTGTTGGAATGGTTTTTTTTTTTGTTTTTTTTTAAATCAGACTATTAATATTTATTTTTAGTGCACCATTAATTCCATGGCGCTGTACATATAAAACACGAGTACACTAAACAAACTAACCTAGTGGTTGACTGGTACAGAGAGAGAATACCCAGTCCAGAAGGACTTACTATCTACAACGGAAGAGATAAGGAGACAGTAGATGAGAGTGGATGAGAGTAGAAGCTGTTTAGATGGTAGTATAGTGGCAGTTGGGTTATTAAAAATTGTAGGCTTTCCTGGAAAGGTGAGTTTTCAGTTTTTATCCCTGCAGCTTGGAAATAAATTGTATTGTATTGGGGTAGCAAGTTCCAGAGTATAGCTGATAGGAGAAATCATGGCAATGGTTTACATAAAGAGAAGAAAAGAGGACAGCAAAGAAGAGGGTATTGTGAACAGCAGAGATTACATATTGGGTATTTGGGGGATTATATGGAGGGAACAGGATATGGAAAGTCTGGTATGTCTGTGTTAAAACTTTAAACTGGATTTGCGGGGCAATGGGTAGCCAGTGAAGGAAATGCAGAGGGGATAAGGCAGATGAGAAATGAGGGGAGAGGTACATTAGCCAGGCAGCAGAGATGAGGGTGGAATGGATTGGAGTAAGAGTGTTAGATAGGAGTTCTTAGAGAATGATGTTACAGTAATCTAGGCAGAAGATGATGAGGACATGGACAGCTCAAGAAAGGGCAAACGTAAGAATGTTTTTTGAGTTGGAGGCGGCTTGAATTGTTAAGGGCTTGTGTTTGAAGGACTGGGTAAAATGATTGGGGAAATTGTGTGATTGGGGAAATTGGGATTGGTAGGTTAGGTAGGGGGCAGCGGGACATGGGGAAAGATGATGAATTCTGTTTTCTCCATATTAAATTTCAGAAAGTGGTAGGAGAAAAAGGAGAATATACCCAATTGACTTTCTGGGATTATATGAACGTTCCCAGGTCAAAGGTCTAAATAGAGAAGAGTTGGGGTCTCAGCACAGAGCCTTGAGGGACATCGACAGACAGAGGGTGAGATCAAGGGGGTAGTGTGTGAGTGGGATACACTAAATGTTTGTACAGTTGGTGAGGAAATCGGACCATTTTTATTCAGATTTTCAACTCCTCACATCAACAACCCCCCCCACACTCCACTTCATATGACAGCAATGAAAGCCAGCGGTGTAACTAAAGTCTTGTGGACCCCAGTGTAAACTTTTGTCCGGGGCCCCCTACCCCTTCCTTACAGTGTATTCTTGCTAGTGATGGTTACGTGTGCTGCAGTGGTATCTCAGCTACTTGAAAGGGATACAGCTTTCGTATCCACAACTGTGGTTATCAAGAATATAGTGAGTGAGTGGTGCAGTGCTCAGCATGTAAACAATACTGGGAGCGACGTGCTGTGGGAAACAGCTGATCTGCAGGGTCCTAAAAGTCTAAGAGATGTAAGAGATCACTGGGGGTCCAACAGCTGGGTCCCTTGCTGATCAACTCTTTGAAGATACTGTGGTGCTTTTACTATTTACATTTCACAGTATTTATTATTTATTTATTTTGCTCATTTATATAGTGCCATCATATTCCGCAGCGCTTTACAGACATTGTCAATCACTGTTTTATAATCACCATGCAATGTTATTACAGCCTGTAATAGTGCATGGCTGCTATAAAACAGATGGGATGTGATGTGAATAGTGAAGTTGCCCCTACACAGTATAATATGCTCCCCACAGTGCCCCCCCCCCCCCCCCCCCCCCCCCCCCCCCCCCCCCCCCCCCCCCCCCCCCCCCCCCCCCCCCCCCCCCCCCCCCCCCCCCCCCCCCCCCCCCCCCCCCCCCCCCCCCCCCCCCCCCCCCCCCCGCCTTGGTGCTATTATTATACATTGGGGTCTCCTCAGACCCCAGGGTATAATAAGTAGAGGAGAAGTGATTAAAAATAACAAACACTTATACTCACCTTGCCTCACCTCTCCTGGGCATTCTTGCTCAGTCCGGCTCTCTTCAGCAGCAAGTCCTCTTCCGGTCTGTGATGTCTGGGGCGTGTGACCTTAGTCACAGGCCATAAAAGCCCCGAAGAGGATACTGTGGATGGTCAGAAGCCCAAGAGTGGTGAGTATACTTATTTTTAGTCACCTCCCCTGGTCTGGCCTCTATTGGAAAGGGGCCGGTGATATGCTGGGCCGCTTTCCATTAACAATATGTATAATGGTTGGGGAACAAGGCTTTCCCCGACCACTATCATGGTAGTCCATTGCCCTGGCCCCAGCTAGCCGTAGGCCCCATACCCCTCCAGTCCTGGCTGCAGTCACACTTCCTGCGACCACAATCGTTATGCCATTGCCATTAATAGTCTAGATTCCTTAGACAAAGAGTCCATAGCTTCAGCAATGGAAGGAAAAAACTGCAACCTCTATGAAACATGCAGCCAATCCAATTGAAAACATGCACTTATTCTTTATAATAATACAGGTTTGACATAGCAAAAAACATTATATACAATGGGGGGAATTTTTAAAACTCTATACACCAGTTCTCAGGCATTTAAAAGTTGCAAATTCTTCTTGCAAAGTCATTTTTTGAGCAAAAAGGTGAGACTTTTTGATGTTTTGTATATGTCATTGGACATATGGACTGTCCTAGCACATGACGTGAGAGCGACTGTCAGGTGTTAATTCACTCCACTCACTCACTCTTGCACTGACCCTTCACTTAGGCTGCAAAATGAGTGTAAATCACCCACAGCACAGCTCATGCACCCCAGATACATGCTGAAACCAGCTACTGATTTTGGGATAGTAAGAACCCCACTCACATACGCACACTTCTCTCTAACACTTTAAAAGGAAATGGATCCATAGAGCATATCCAGACCAACATTAAATTGAATGCTTTAATACCAAAAGGTTCAGTGCTTATATAAAAACAACAAACAAAGCTGACATAGTCAAGCAAAAGAATTTGAAAAATAAAAATGAGAATAAAAAACTGAAAAACCTTGGAAGTTTTATAGTCCTTCTGGTTTCCTGGAGCTTGGAAGGAATCTCAGATGATCATGACCCAGCTATTAGCTGCTCCAAAAAGGTGTGACAAAGTTTTTCTTGGTATCAACAGCTAGGTTCCTCCAGACCTATGTCCCTCCTTCTGTGATGTCAGGAAATAGTTCCTATGTCAAGCAGTTATAACCAGTTTTAAAGAAATGTAAGTAATTTAACCATACTCTTTTATTTGCTTTTACCCTGTGTCACTACAGCTACAGAACTTAAGCCAGATGTGGGGACACCAGAGTTAGCGGATGGGAAAGTCAGGATACGTATTGATACTGAAGAGAGGACTATAGATGTGGATGAAGAAAACATCCATAGGGTAGGATTCCTAAAGCTTTATTCTGCACGTTTCTCTTCTTTTCCTTTTCCAAGTCATTGGTATAAACTTTTGTTTGACACAAATCCAGATATGATTACACAATTATTGTAGACTAAGTGACGGGCAAGACTAATATCAACCTGGGCTTATTGCTATATAACGTGCTCTAATTGTAGGTAAAATTCTATCATTTGTATTAAATAATGGAAAAATAGGTATCTAAGCGATATAAGGCATGATTTATATAAGACCTGATATGGACAACCATGTTTGGGCTCCATGCTGTATTACATGAATCCAGGTAACAGTTTTAATGCATTTTAATGGGGCTCTGCATACTAAGATTTTTTATGCGCAGCATGCCTCTTTGAATACTCTATATTGGCCTTTTTTAGAGCTTCTAGAGGGAAAGGGTCCACAATAAATAGTTTTACAAAGAATTTTGCAGGCCACAATACAGTATGCAATAAAAGAATAAAAGTTCCATGCACAAGTGCATGAGACTCAATCCCTTGGGGTCATAGCCTAAAAGTACCTTAAGGACCAGGCCTCATTTTTCAAAACTGACATGTCACTTTATATGGCAATAACTTTGAGAAACTATAACTTACACAAGTGATTTTGATTATCTGTCATATCTCTGCTTTATATCGGCATCATCTTTTAATCATCCTCTAATTTATTTTTGATGTTAGAAGGCTTACAAGTGTAATATGATTTTCCAGATTTGCAAGAAAATTTCCCAAACTATTTTTTAAGGGACCACTTCAGTTCTGAATGGGATTATAAAGGCCTATATATTAGAAACCCCCCATAAATCACCCCATTTTGAAAACCACACCCCTCACATAATTCAAAACAGCATTTGGGAAGTTTGTTTAAGCATTTCACCCTTTAAACATTTCACAGGAATTAAAACAATATGGAGGTGAAATTTAGATATTTCATTTTTTTTTCAATAATACTTTAATTTATCCCTTAACATAACATATTGACAAGGGGTTAAAGGAGAAAATGCATCTCACAGTTTGTTACACAATTTTTCCCGAGCACAGAAATACTGCACATATGGATGTAAACTGATGTTTGGGCACACGGCAGTGCACAGAAGGGAAGGATCAACATTGGGTGTTTGAAAAGCAGATTTTGCTCAAATAGTTTTTAGGGGCTCTGCAAATGAGACATGGCACCTAGAGTACCAATACAATGGAAACCCCTCATTTTGGAAACTACACTCCTAATGGAATTTATCAAGGGATGTGATGAGCATTTTGACCTTACAGCTGTGTCACAGATTTCATTAGCTTTGGGACGTAAAAATTAAAAATTACTTTTTTTTTCCCAATAAACCATCCATTTAGCTCCAAATTTTTCATTTTTACAAGGGATTAAAGAAGAGAAATATACTACAGTTTGTTACACAATTTCTCCTGAACACGGGAATACCCCATATGAAGTCGTAAACTGCTGTATGGGTACGTGGTGGGGCTCAGACTGGAAAGAGCGCTATTTGGCTTTCGAAAGGCAGATTTTGCTAATCTAAATTTGTGCTCCAAAAGCACATAGCGCTCCTTCACATCTGCGGCCTGCTGTGTGCCCAAGCTGTAGTTTACACCCACATGTATGACACTACTGTACCCAGGATAACATACTTAACAATGCTGTGTGTGGGTATAAACTGCTGTTTGGGTACAGCCAGGCACAGAAGGGAAGGAGCACTATTTAGGTTTTTGGAGCACAGTTTGGTTTTTGGACGTCACGACACTTTGGCGGAGCCACTGAATTGCCAGTAAAGTGGAAGTAAGTGGACATGTCACCCCACTTTGGAAACTACTCCCCTTTAGGGATTTATCAAGTGGCGTAGACAGCATTTTTAAACCTTGAATTAATTTAATTTCCAGAAATGAATATGCAGCTGATAATAAAAAGTGAAAATTTATACCCACATATCACATTAAGTACAATATCCTGGGTACACCAGTGTCATATATGTAGGCATAAACTTCAGTTTGGGCACACAGCAGGGCTCAGATGTGAAGGAGTGCTATGTGACTTTTGGAGTGTAGATTTCGATGTTTGGTATGTGGATGCCATGTCGTGTTTGCAGAGCCTCTAAGGTGCCAGAAAAGGGGAATCCCCTAGGAAGTGACACCATTTTGAAAACTGCACCCCTCAAAGAATGGTGAAAAGCAGACAGTGAAAAGTGAATATGTAAGCTGCATTGAGAACACCTAATTCCTTATTATTTTTCCAGAAGCTCCTATGATTGGGGGGGTCACTCTGGGGGGTCACTTCTGGTGTCTTTTCCCTCGTAACCTCTATATTTGGGGTGTACCTTGATGTATGCTCGAACAGCTTATACATTCCCTTCCTGCTGCAAGCCAGTTTTGTTCTAACGATTTAGTGATTTTTGAGGTTTTTGTCGTCACATTGTACAAACTATATATTTTTTTATTTTTCTGGTGATGTAGCCATATGAGGGCTGTTTTTTTGTGGTATGAGATACATTTTGTGATGACACCATTTTGGGTGCCAATAACTTATTGACTAAATTTTATTAACTCTTTCTTGGTGGATTAAAAAAAACAGAAAAGCAAAAAAATTCTGGCATTACTTTTTACCTTTTTATTTTTTTTTTCTGTGCAGTGTACAGCATAAGTAACATGTTACCTTTATTCTGTGGGTCGATACAATTATGGCGATACCTAATTTAGATTGCTGTTTATCTGTTACTAATTTTGCTGAACAAAAACCCATTTGGGGACATTATTTTTGCTTCGTCTTTCTCTGAAAGGCGTAAAATTTTTAGTTTTTGGTTGAGTTGAGAGGACTTATTTTTTGTAGGGCAAGCTGTGCCTTTTATTTATACTGTTTTGGGGAACATATGACTTTTTAATCACTTTTTATAGCATATTTGTGAGGCGAGATGGCTAATCGTCATTACTTTCGATGTTTTTTTTTTTTTAAGATTCTCACTGTTTAGGTTAAATAATGTTTCAGTTTTATTGTACGGGTTGTTACGTACACGGTGATGCCAAATATGTATTGTTTTTATTAATTTTTTGTTTTTTTTAAATATAATTCATTTTATATAGGAAAGGGGCAGTTTTGGGGCTTTATTTTTTTTATCATTTTTTTTTTTTTTTTTTTTTTTTTTTACATTTTCTTTATTTCCCACTAGGGGACCTGAACCAGCGATGTTGTGATCGCTGGTTCAGTACTATACACTGTAATATGTGTATTGTAGTGTATAGAGAAAGTCAGCCTATGTAGACGCATAGGCTGACTTCTTCCCATCGCGGTAGGATCAACCAGGTATTGGTGGTCCTGGCAGCCTGGGGTCACTCCCTTTAACTTTGCTAGTAATCATTATTGAGTCTTTGTGTCAGGCTATATAGTAGCATCAGCAGCAGGAACTCCAGCACTGTCTGCAGAAAACCACAGAGCTGTACTTTCTTGAGACCTGCATAGACTGGTTTCACATTTCTACTCTTCAATTTTTAACAAATCAAAATGAAAAGTGTTTCTGATGATTTAACTTGCTGGATTGAATATATATATTATTAATGGATGTCTTATTGCTTTTTTCTCTTGGACACTTCAAAACTGCAAGAGAAAAAGATAAAATTGATCATTTATTTCCTACCTTGTTGTTACAAAGTGTAGGAGTATTAAAGTAGACACATCATTATAATGTATTATGCATAAACCAGTAACACATATGAAAATACAAAATTTTGTAATTTATATGTTAGTACTGGAATGTGTGACTTCTTACTTTCCTGCATTCCCCTATATGTGCCTAAAGGCTTCCTATAGATGTCCAGCAATCTCATCAGCATCGAAGAAATGTATTTAGCATAATGAAGTTTAGAATACTCCAGTAAGAAAGTGAATGGGCATGCAGCCGCAGTGTCTCCCTCTCTCACTGTGTCTGTGAGACCTCAGTCTTTGAGAGTGGATAAAGAGTAGTGGAGAGACATCTGATTTAACTTACAATGGGCGCTGTACTAGTGTCACACAAGTAGGGGCACATGGAGAATTCTACAAGCCTTTAAAGGGAGTCTGTCAGCAAGAAAATCGGTATCAGACTAATGACAGTACATTGTAGTACCTTTCCAAAGATGTCTGTCTTATTCTACAGTGCAGCTCCATTTTCATGAAAATCTGGATTTTATTTTTATGCAAATTAGCTGAAAAGGGCTTTAGTATTTCTTCTCCTGCTAAGACTTTTCTCTCTGCTCCAGATAACCTCCCTAACTGCAGACAAACTGGAAGATGTCACTTAAGCAATAGGGGGATTTCTTGGGCGACAGTTATGGGCCATTATCTAGAGCAGACAGTGACGCCCCAGCAGGAGAATCCTGATTTTCAAGAAAATAGAGCTGCAATGCAATATAAGAAAGACATATTTGAAAAGCAGCCCTACGAGCTACTGTACTTTAACACTAGTAGTGAGGCCTTTTTCTTGTATGTTGAATGCAACTCCAGGCGCATGATACAGGTGATGGCTTGGTCTTGTTTGCACTTGAGAGGGGATATCTATTAAACAATTTACTTGTTTTCATGCATCAAAAATCAAATCAAATTTTAGCACACGCCATTTTGCGCAAATGTTTAGACTTATTGTGATTTTATGCCACATTAGGCATTTTTCAAACAGTTAGTGCAGCTTAGCAGATAGAGGTACTTGCGTATCTCTGGTGTAAATTATATTTCTTTATCAAAGCATAGATATGCCTTTCTGGCACATGGTCAGGCATATGATCCCCTAATTTATTAAGCGCCATGCATACACTGATGAGAAAAAGGGTAACAATGTTTTGAACGTTTGACTTTCAGGCTCCATATCTCACCATCCACTACAGCTTTGACCGTGAGACTACCGTCATTTTATAGACTATCATCTTGGCTATCTCATACATAAATTTGACTTGTAACTATTTACAATATGATTAGTTATGCAGATTCTTGTCATGTAACTGCATTGTTACTGTTTTGCTCATAAAAATCTAAATTTTAATTTCTATTTAGTAAACCTTTGGTTTTCAACACTGCCTGAATCCTTCTGGTCATGCTCTCTATCAGATTCAAACATGTCTTGACTGAAATCTGATTCCAGGTATCTTCTACATGTTCCCAATGTTGGTGCATAGTGGTCAACTCAGATTTTTCTTCAACGCTGTGTTCGATTGGGTTGAGGTTTGTGGACTGTGGGGGCCAATCCAGCACCTCTACTTCATTGTCATTGAACCAATTCTTTGCTAATCTCGGCATATGCTTCAGGTATTCACCCATAGTACTTGAGTGAATACAGTAACTCGTGTTGTAGGATACTCACATATAGCTCAGCATTGAGACCACCATCATTAGGCTTCCACCACCAAACTTGACATTTCCTTCTATTTCTCAATCCTTTATTCCCTTTTTCCCTTGTTTCTTCCAGACCATTTGCACCCATCAGAGCCCAGTCCATTGACTTTCATCTCATCGCTCCAAATCACCCATTTCCAGTCTTCTACTGTCCACTTTTCATACTTTTTCATACTCAAGCCGACGCATACTATGACAATATTTAAGTCAAGGCTTCTTCACCTTTTTTCGGGCAACCATTCCAGACTTGTGTAACGTGCGTCGCATGTTATATATGCTAACTAGTTGCAAGTCAAATTTATGTACATACATAGTTACATAGTAGATGAGGATGGATGAAGACACAGGTCCATCAGGTCCAACCTATAACCTTACAGTGTAGATCTAGAGGAAGGCCAAAAACCCATGAGGCTTATGCCAATTGCCCCATGTCAGGGGAAAAAAATTCCTTCCTGACTCCAAATTGGCAATCAGTATAAAACCCTGGATCAACTTGTCCTTAACAAAATCTAGAACCCATAATATTGGTTCTTTTTGAGAAAGACATCCAGGCCCTCTTTGAACTTGCTCAATGAATCCACCATCACCACTTCTTAGGACAGTGAGCTCCATAGCCTCACTGTTCTTACAGTAAAGAATCCCCATCTATGTTGCTGGTGAAACTTTCCTCCTCCAGATGTCCCCTTGTTACTGTCACTGGCCTAGGAGTAAAAAGATCATTAGAAAGTTCTTTGTGCTGTCCCTTCATGTATTTGTACCTTGTTATTAGGTCTCAATGTAGACGTCTTTTTTTTAAACTGAATAACCCCAAGTTTTTAATCTGTCATTGTAGGATACTCACATTCACCCATTCCCCTAATAATTTTGGTTGCCCTTCTCTGCACTCTCTCTAGTTCGATTATGTCCTTCTTGTATACTGCGGCCCAAAATTGAGCACAATAGTCTAAGTGTGGCCATACTAATGATTTGTAGAGAGGCATAACTATGTTCTTGTCATGAGAATCTATATCACTTTTGATGCATCCAATAGTTTTATTAGCCTTGGCGGCAGCTGCCTGGCACTGGTCACTAAAGGTAAGCTTACTTTCACCTAAATCCCCCAGTTTTTTTTCAGTGGCATTCTTACCCAGTAATTTATTATTAAATGCATTTTATTTCTTCAACCAAAATGCATAACCTTACATTTGTCTACATTAAACTTAATTTGCCAAGTCTCCACCCATGCTTCCAGATTCCCTATATTGTCCTACAATATTCTACTATCCTCCTCATTTTTGATTACCTTACAGAGTTTAGTATCATCTTCAGATGTGGACATTCTGCTCTGTAAACCCTCTACCAGGTCATTTATACACATATTAAACAGAAGAGGACCCAATACTGAACCCTGTGGCCAACATTCTCATTTTGCATACCAACCTTTTATGTGATATACAGTCATGGCCAAAAGTTTTGAGAATGATACAAATATTAATTTTTACAAAGTCTACTGCTTCAGTTTTTCTAATGGCAATTTGCATATACTCCAGAATGTTATAAAGAGTGATCAGCTTAACAGCAATTACTTGCAAAGTCAATATTTGCCTAGAAAATGAACTTTATCCCCCAAAACACATTTCAACATCATTGCAGCCCTGCCTTAAAAGGACCACCTAACATCGTTTCAGTGATTGCTCCATTAACACAGATGTGGGTGTTGATGAGGACAGGGCTGGAGATCAATCTGTCATGATTAAGTAAGAATGACACCACTGGACACTTTAAAAGGAGGCTGGTGCTTGCCATCATTGTTTCTCTTCTGTTAACCATGGTTATCTCTAAAGAAACACATGCAGTCATCATTGCACTGCACAAAAATGGCCTAACTGGGAAGAGTATTGCAGCTAGAAAGATTGCACCTCAGTCAACAATCTATCGCATCATCAAGAACTTCAAGGAGAGAGGTTCCGTTGGTGCCAACAAGGCTCCAGGGTGCCCAAGAAAGACCAGCAAGCGGCAGGACTGTCTCTTAAAAGTGTTTCAGCTGCGGGATCGGCTACCAGCAGTGCAGAGCTTGCTGAGGAATGGCAGCAGGCAGGTGTGAGTGCATCTGCACGCACTGTGAGGCGGAGACTCTTGGAGCAAGGCCTGGTCTCAAGGAGGGCAGCAAAGAAGCCACTTCTCTCCAGAAAAAACATCAGGGACAGACTGATATTCTGCAAAAGGTACAGGGAGTGGACTGCTGAGGACTGGGGTAAAGTCATTTTCTCTGATGAATCCCCTTTTCGATTGTTTGGAACATCTGGAAAACAGCTTATTCGGAGAAGAAGAGGTGAGCGCTACCACCAGTCTTGTCTCATGCCAACTGTAAAGCAGCCTGAAACCATTCATGTGTGGGGTTGCTTCTCAGCCAAGGGAATCGGCTCTCTCACAGTCTTGCCTAAAAACACAGCCATGAATAAAGAATGGTACCAGAATGTCCTCCAAGAGCAACTTCTCCCAACCGTCCAAGAGCAGTTTGGCGCTCAACAATGCCTTTTCCAGCATGATGGAGCACCTTGCCATAAAGCAAAGGTGATAACTAAATGGCTCAGGGAACAAAACATAGAGATTTTGGGTCCATGGCCTGGAAACTCCCCAGATCTTAATCCCATTGAGAACTTGTGGTCAATCATCAAGAGACGGGTGGACAAACAAAAACCAACAAATTCAGACAAAATTAAAGCATTGATTCTGCAAGAATGGACTGCTATCAGTCAGGATTTGGTCCAGAAGTTGATTAAGAGCATGCCAGGGAGAATTGCAGAGGTCCTGAAGAAGAAGGGTCAACACTGCAAATATTGACTTGCTGCATTAACTCATTCTAACTGTCAATATAAGCTTCTGTTACTCATAATATGAATGCAGTTCTATTTCTGTATGTGATAAAAACATCTGACAAACACACATAAAAACCAGAGGGCAGCAGATCATGTGAAAATATAATATTTGTGTCATTCTCAAAACTTTTGGCCATGACTGTAGTATCAAAAGCCTCTGAAAAGTCCAGATATACTACATCTACCGCATTACCCATGTCCAGTATGAGAGAGCCAAGACAATTGTCTATAAAATGATGGACACCTCACATTCGAAGTGGTGGGGACGGTGAGATATGGAATATGAAAGTCAAAAGTTCAAAACATTTTTACCCTTTTGCTTTTCAGTGTATTACTCCAGGACACATTAGATTAAGGAACTCAGTGAAAATGCATAAACCAATTCTAAATCCAGGACTGTAGAATTCCAAATGTTCTTCTGTGGAGCAAGATAATGAAATGTGGTTCTTATTATCACTTTATGTTCAGTGGGGGCCTAACTTATGGAATCCCCTTAATCCTAAGAGTAAATCCCCTTCACTGTTTTCCCTGAATAACAATGTCGTGGCCAACCACTGTGTAGGGAACTATAAGCACTGCAGGTGAATGAAGTCAGCGTCAGTTTCCTGCACAGCCATTTGACCGGTGGTGCCGCTGTGCAAGAAAGACTTAGCTGTGGACACAGCTCTTAATTAAAGTTGTGTCTCCTTTAATTTCAGGATTCCTCCAATCATCATTGCCTGATCATTCCATAGAATGATCATAAAGTTCTGGTATGCTGTGGGTACATACAGTGTTCTTCATATGGTATTAGTACTTGTCAAGTCGAATTCACTGTTGCTTGTAGTGGTAACCATACAAAGGATAGAGAAGCCATCTGCCCTAGTGTATTAAGATATTCCCTGGAAATATACCTTTAAGGTTGGCTGTATTATATCATTTTTATTAGAGTGTAATATTGATGGATACATCTCAATTGTGATCTTCAGAAATTCATCTTGTAACAATGTTTTCCTTTTGTATTCATTAAGATGTTTGCATATTTTATTTTCTTCCCTTAGACAAATCCTTCCAAATTTGACTATGCAGAAGACCTGACAACACTTATCAGTCTGAATGACTCCAGTGTAATCCACACTCTGTGGCAGCGCTACCAGTCCCAGCTGATTCACACCTATGCTGGACCAAACCTGATAGTACTTAAACCAAGTGGACCCGTCACAAACTTTTCTACAAAGGTTGGACATGTTTATTAGTTGTGTGTAATCTGAAAAATGGCAAGGCCATAAAACACGTATTTATTGTATAATATATTATATATTTGTTTTCTCTTTTATCAGCAATTTTATGCTAGGTAGAAGTATGACATGAGGCCCAGATAAATGATTACCCCCGTGATCATTACTTTATTGTTGTCATCTCCAGATTTGAGAACCCCTAGATACATTTATAAACATAGGTCTGAAAGATATTAGTCATTATTTAATGCACTTTAATTCTGTATATTTATGACTATAAAATTAGAGCTCCTTTAAAGGCCATGGGCACCTATAACACATAAAATTGTCTTTTACACCTTTGTCATGAAAAAAAAAAAAAGATTTTTATCTTGCTGAAAAATTGTACTAAATTTCAGGCACAGTCATACATTTTTAGACCCTACTGATGAGCTATTTACAGCTTGCTCCTAGTTTCAGACTTTTCTCATATGGGATGTGACCCTCCTAGTAATATATGCTGGATTTGAAGACTGTGTGTTCCAGATGCTGCTGTCTTCACCAGCTTTCATGCATTAGCACAGCTTCAGTCCTTTACTGCTTTCTCCTTTTACAGCCCACATTGGATCTACTCTCTTGTATGCTGACAGATACTGATAATGAGGAATATGTAATTTTCCCCTTCAGAGATAAATGTTCTTTCAGCCAATGTGATCTCTCTCTCCGCTCCCTGCAAGCTGCCTTTTGAGTGCTTTCCTCTCTATCTATAATCTATGTGATTAGCCCTCTCTGATAACTTGGATGCTGTACCTCTACCTCATCCTCTAATCTGCTGTGTACAACATTCCTCACCTCCTTGCTGCTTTCTGTAACCAGCTTCAAAAACTAGATATAAAGAGACTGTAGTCTACCGAACTACATCAAATGGAACTGCACACGAATCAATACAATAATCCAATACCCAATGGGCATACAGTATAACAGTGATGGCGAACCTTTTAGAGACCCAAAACCCACTAATTTATCGCAAAGTGCCAACATGGCAATTTAACTTTAATACTGTGCAGATCCACAATTGCGGACAATTACGGGCCCGCAAAATACGGTCATGTGAATGGGGCTTTACAGAGCTTTCAATGATACAAAACAACTTTGTACTGAAAGGTAAAAGTTTACATTTGGCATAATTTTGAACAATTAATGTTCACTATTTACATTGCGCAGGATGTTTTATAGTGATTGGGCAATGTTATTACAGCCTGTAATAATATCACATGTCTGCTATAAAACAGATACTGTGTGATATAAATAGTGAAGGGCTCCCACACAATACAATATACTCCACTGTGGCCCCCAACAGTTCAATATGCTCCACAGTGGCCCCGCATAGTATGATATGCTCCACAGTGGCCACCACACAGTGCAGTATACTACACAGTGGCCCCCACACAGTACAATATACTCCGCAGTGATCCCCACACAGAACAATCTATTTCACAGTGGCCCCCACACAGTACAATCTGCTGCAGAATGGCCCCCACACAGTATAATCTGTTCCACAGATGGGTGCCTACAGAGAGGGCTCTGAGTGCCACCTCTGGCACGCGTGCCATAGGTTCGCCACCACGGCAATATAACAACTATATATCCTATTTCCTGGATTCCACATAGCAGTTTCTTTAAAAAATTTTAAATAAACACTTTAATCAATACTATATAAAACAATCCCATTAATCATACTAGAAGTGGTTATGACAGTAATACAACATCTATCAATGATTATGACAAGATTGGAGATATAGAAAGCTCACAGAGCCAGGACTAATGCCCTTTAGAGTTCACAGTGGAAATTTGAATAAAAATTATTTAACAAGCAGTTAATTTTGCATTTAGGAAGTAAATTATCAATAGAAAAAAATCATTGCAAAGGTTTCTATAGATGTAGTAGCTTGCAGAATAGGTATAGGTTTATTAAAAATCTTGCAATCTTAGACCTCATGCATATGAATTGTTCTGTATTGAGTAGTAAAACAGCCTTCATTTTAGTGTATAGGGCTTTTACTGTACTTTCACATGCTTACAATTTCGACTGTAGTATGCCCTGGCCTATTGAATGTCATATATATGGAAGAATACCTATGTACATAATGCACCCAACAGAGCACAGTACAACAGCAAATGAAGACTGTACAGCATAAGTGCATTGCCATTTCAATTCATGCACATGGTTCTGCCATGTCCATGAAGTCCTACTTAGTAACCGTAAAACTAAAACTCCAGTTGCAGTTTTCTCTGAATACACTAGGTGGTGCTGTACATCTATGTGTTTAAAATTGCATGAACAACTCAACTCTTTGCTGTAAAGCATAATGCAAATTCATTTATATTTGCTGCTAGCAGCTCATACATTTCAACACTGGCAATTTTGCTATCCTAGTATTAGTTTCAGACTTGATTATAAATCTATTACAATTTCTCAACTCAGGTAAACATGCATTTCCCAGGATCAAAAGTTTACAACCAGTTAGATTCTGTTTTATATTGTCTTTCATCTGAAAAATGTACAACTAGTTATATTATTATTTTCATCCTATCTATCATCAATTGAAAAGTCTACAACCAGTTGGATTATTCTTTTCATACTATATACACAGTATCAACTGAAAAGTTTACAACCAGTTAGATAGTATGACAAGTATAATCCAACTGTTTGTAAACTTTCAGATTAAAAATAGTATAAAAGCAATAATCTAACTAGTTGTACACTTTTCAGTTGATTCTGTGTAGATAGTATGAAAAGAATAAAAAGAATAATCCAACTTCTTATAGATTTTTCAGTTGATGCTAGGATGAAAATAATAATAATATAACTAGTTGTACATTTTTCAACTGATAGATAGTATGAAAAGAATAATCCTTCAGTTGAAAAGTTTACAACTATTTAGATTATTCTTTTTATGCCATCAGTTGAAAAGTTTACAATAGATTATTCTTTTCATACTATCTATAACATGAAAAGTTTACAACCAGCTACACTATTCTTTTCATACTATCTATCAGTTGGTTACTGCCCCAAGGTAAACTTCAGATCTCTTTATCACGTAATTGAGCGCCACAAAGTAGGGGGGAACTGAATATCAGCTTAGTTCATAGTCTATTACAGGTTTATTAAATTCCACATCTCTTTCCACTAGGTGTTCAAAGGGAAGAAGGACAGTATGCCACCTCACATCTGCTCAGTGGCCCAGAAAGCCTATTGGAACATGCTAACTCAGCGCCAGGATCAAACAATTGTGCCTTTGGGCAGAAGTAGCGCAGGCAAAACAACTTGCTGCCAGACAGCATTGGAATACCTTGTGGATGCTGCTGGGAGTGTGGACAACAGAGTAACAGGTAGGGTCACCAGCAACATTGACATGCTAGACTTCTTTACAGCATAACTATATTTTGTCTTTTGTCATATATTGTTATTTTATATTGACTATTAATGAGCCTAAACTAATATATTTGGGAATTACATTAAGGGGTTTGTTCTATTAGGGGATATGGACATCAGTGAGGGCAGTCTTTTGCTCAGGACCCCACTCTATTGGCCAGAGCGGGGTCATGAGTAAGAGCTCACCCTGTCGTGCATTTTGTAACAGTGATTTCCACTCTGATAGATTTGAGTTGTCCAGGTATTGTAGGAGTATCTGTCACATAATACTAGACTTTTTGTGTGTCTGGTTGTCACCACCACCCACATTGACCATCATTTGTAAGGGGTATCTGTAGTAAGACAGCCACTGTAATAGAAATCCCTAATGCTATTTACCTTTATTGTGACAGATGGGAGCTAACTGTATTCTTCAGTACTGCCAGTTTTCTATTAATACTACTTAAAGGTGTAATATCAAGTTATCACATGCCCACTGGATAAACTATTGTACAGCACTACCTAGTGGTCAATAACGGCAATTGTAAATCATTAGTTTTATCACTGATCTGTTATACTGAGCATCCAATAAACTAACAGCCGTATAATTTTCAGTGGAGAAGATTCATGCAATGTTCACCATTCTGAAATCCTTTGGTGGAGTGTCAACTAGTGAATGCAATAACTCTACTCGGTTCTCCATGGTTATGTCTCTGGACTTTAACTCTGCTGGCCGCGTCACTGCAGGACACTTACAGGTATGACTCTATTTAGCTTGAGGTCTTAGGAAGTCTAAGGTTAAGAAGCTCCAAAACATCATTTCTATGTGCAATATTAATTATAGAATCTATTATCTTATACTATCTCCTCAGACTACCTGGCACCACCAGCAATTTGGCCTGTACCATTTCCCAAAAATCCATTACTCTATTTAAAACAGTGATTTCTAACCAGTGGTTTAGGAACCACATGTGGCTTGAGACCCCTTGCTGTGTGCCTAAGTTATGGCCATATGTACTAGCTGCTGACTTTATTGAAGTCATATCACAGATACTGAAGAGTGCCAGTTTGGAAGTACAGTATGGTACTGGGGTAATACCTATGCCAAATGTCCATGAAAACACTTATCAGCAATTTGTGTTGTCTAAACTGAAGCTACCCTGTACCCTGCCCCTTCCACTTTAGTTTACATGATAATGACAATTATTAATATTTCTGCAAGATCATGTACATAATTTATGTTATAAGCATTTTTGTGGTGTTATCTAATGTCTCTCCAGTTGGGTTGTAATGTGTATTGAGTTTGTGATCAGCACAAGCTGATATTGTAACATTGTATTTTTTAATTTTACAGACCATGCTCTTGGAAAGAATCCGGGTAGCCCAACAGCCAGAAGGGGAAACGAACTTCAATGTCTTCTCGCAGTTGTTAGCTGGAGCAGATTTAGATCTCAGGTACGCCTAGAATGATATATAAAACTAACCCAACTGCTGGAGTCATTGGGGAAGTTGTTCAAGAGTGACAGCAGATGGCACAATATTGTCACATTATCTCTTCCACATTCTGCTCTCCTAAACAGATTATTTATTGTCTTCATATGTTTTGGGTCGGTGGGAAACATGTTATGAAAACACTGGCCTTGCTAACAAATGGCCTTTATCCTAGACATGTATTCCCAGATTATATCCAATTATATCTGGTCTCATCTGTAAATGTATTTTTGGCCTCTAAAATGGCAACCTCTAATGGCTACTTTTTCAGAATCTGTAGGAATATCCTTCTGCTCTGTGTAACTAAGCAGATTTTACTCTGAGGAGTCTAGGAAAGCTGGATGGCAATCTATGTGAGATGTCTCTATGGAAGATATACTTGCTGCAGTATTGTTGTTCAAAATGTATAACAAAATAGCAGAATTTTAAGCTACTTCATGCGAATTTGTGTTGAGAATGTTCATTACTTGCTTTCAGTCCAAGCTTTCATTTTTTTTTTATTATACATCTTTTTGGAACATTTACTATGACTATTGCAGTCCCGCAATTTCTGATATTATAAGAGTTTCACTGCAGAATTAGATTATCGTCAACTTGCAAAAGAACCTCTATTTGCATTGAAAAAATTATTTAGGTTTGATCTCTGATTTGCAAAATTTCTGTTTTCACCACTAGATGGAGAAAACTATTCAAATAAACCCTATAACGGAGAATTATGTAAAATGCTTTCTGTTACATATGTTATTTGTAGGGCACTTGAAACACTTTTTACACATTTCACAGATACAAGTTAGTGTACCTTGCAGCAAAAAGACCATTTCTTCAGACGAGCTATTGCCGAAATGCAGGCCCAATGCTTTCTATATACATTCCCTATGTGCATGTTTGGCAGTTCTGTTTTCATTAGATGCCATCTCCCGGTGGCACAGTGCTGCAGAATGTGTTACTTCTTCATAAATACATAATGAATTTAGGTGGCAGCCAAGAGAATTTTGTTTACATTGCTCCTTCGCCAACTGTATGATCACGTAAGTGGGTCCCACTGTGTTCTCTTAGATATCCTGTGCTGGAATGTAATTCATTCTTCATTAACCATGCATTTACTTCCACATTATCAAATTGCACTGGATAAAACCTAGACTCGTCTTCTGTTTTTTGGGTTTTTTTTTTTTTTGGTTTTTTTTTTTAGCCTGCAGCAGCTTTTCAGTTGGCATTGATGGAACCCTGGAGATTTTTAGAAAAAGCTTCCAGCCATCGGTTATCGGCTTCATGTTATATTGACATTGCCTGTAAAGGATTTGATACATGGTTCAGGGGATGGGATTTTTACAGCCTGGGAATAGCCTGATTAATGTCCCGTGTCAAGACAAAGTCTAATGGTAATCAGGCGGAGGCTGATGCATAGTAAATGGGTAAACAGAGAGTCTCCTTGTCCTTAGATGTGACATTGCACGATTAACACAAGGCTCTCTTGCTTCTGCGGGCTGTGTAGTGATGGAGTGCGTAAGACCATACTGTGTCTTACTGACTGAATAACGGACTCATGAATCAAAGTGTAAGGTCTAACTTAAACTAAATCGATATTAATCGTGGAGCACTAAAAGGCATTGAAACTCATACAAAGTTGTACAGTAGAAGCTTTTGTTTCCCTGAGGCAACTATTCAGTTTGCTGCCCTAGTCCTGTATCTGACTAAGGCACTGTGGCTTGTTGACCCTTCCCTTCTGTTCTCTCTAAGTTGTGTGTCCTGGAAATGATAGGATTAAAACATACTACACCCTTCAGACCTTCAGACAGGTATATCTGTAATTGGGTTTGCTGACCTCATTAGCATATTATTTTAACTCTTTCCATTTCAGATTGATGAGTTTAGCGGACCCTTACCTGACATAGTGGTTACATGGCCTCGTAGTCTCCCTAGCTATGTCCTAGCTATAATGTAAATATAAAGTATTTTAATTATTATTTTTGTATCCTGTGCATGAGCAGTAAACCTGTAAAATCATAGAGAACATATACTACAATGCCAGTAACTTCATAGGACCATACTTAGTAGATATCATTGTCTAAAGAATGGATCTAAAGCAGATGTACTGTACACTTGTGGATTTAAAAGCTGCATAAAACTTATATCATAGAGTGTCATCAGATGCTCAGACCTTTGATCTGTCCCCCCTTGCTTTAATCTGCAGTTCTTTTTGGATGATTTGCACATAGGTTGTTGTACAGTTTATAGACCCAACCTTACCAGAAATACATGAAATGTTGATATCTATATAGCAATGTAGAGAGATGGCAAATTCCAAGCAAGTAAACCACCAGTAAGATAAAGAAGATTACTAGGTGATTGCCAAATTTTCACTGGAGTAAATAGGTTTCAATAAGGAGGAAACCTACAGATTCCCTCTAAAGTGTACCTGTCAGTTTGTGACTTTTCAGGATAAGTGATTATGTGTACACAAGGAGTAGCACTACTTAAGCTATTATATGATTTGTATTCTGCATTTTTACCAGTTTTCCTCTCTGTCGGCTCTATCTCCTATTGTTAGTCTACACTTACTAGCTCCCAAACACAACACATAGAGAAGATTCTACTTGCCTATCTTTTTCTATCACACACAGAAATAGCAGCAGCATGGAGGAGATTATGCAGCAGTACTGAGCAGTGTAGCTGTGAATCCAGCATTGGGCTGATATAGTAGAACACTTGCTAGAAGCAGCAGCATGTGTTTCTGCCCTCTCTCTCTCTGCAGGGGCCAATTACAATGCAGGGGTCCACAGTAGAAACTTACAACCAGTTGGTTGGCTTCCCTTGGAGAACAGTACTGTAATTGGCTGTGTAAATAGTGCCGTCCTGATGCTACACATGTGTGTATGTCAAAACGGGCAAGAATAATAAGGATATTATGTGATGTTGCATTTGTTGTTTTTTTTTTCTTCGTTTGGATTTTTTGTTTAGTTGTCTTCTGATAACCGGGGACAGTAGAACTGACCTCTTCATTGAATTCCAAGTATAGGGGCTATGCTTGATATTGCAGCTCAGCCCCATTCATTTGAACGGGACTGAGATACTGCTATACCATGTGACCGATGGAGGTGACATCATCATCGGAACATGGAAGAGGCTGCAGTGCTTGTGTGTAATCTTCGAACAACTGAACGGTGGGTGTCCCTGTATCGGACCCCTACCAATCACATATTGATGACCTGTCCTAAGAATAGCTCAAATGTATTATATAACATACTAGAGATAAGTCTGGCACTCAAATGCACGTATGCAGTGCACAGATGGACCAAGGACAGTAAACCTTACCTAAAGTGTGCCTTAAGACAAGGAGCTGAGTCCTGGACTCATCTTTAGTAACTAACTAATGTGATACAATTTCTCAAGATTGACAAAATGTCTGATTTTGATATTAGCAGATATGGTACCCTAAATCTTGGCTGTATGTAGGTGGTTTGGTGACACTAAACCTGGTGATAGGTTCCTTTTAATGGATATACTGCAGCTGGCCAAAAAAGCCCTAATCCTAGCAATATCCTATCAATGTCTTTTTTGAGACAGTTTCTTTAAAGGGGTTGCCCATTACGATAATGCTTGTGCATCATTGAAGACAGTTCCATCTTAAATACTTCCCTATAGAAAAAAACAGAGTGAAGAGCCTATGCAAAAAAAGCAATTATCTTTCTGGAGGAATAGCCATGTGTGATGATTCTGCTTAAATATGGCTATAACTCAGAGATGTATTTTGATCTCTGGGTATAGTATCTCCCTTCTTACCTGCATTTATTCATAATGTGAGCAGCTATAAGCCTAGGTGTATAATGGCAGTAGTAGCAACACTGGAACAATAGGGCTTTGTATCCATCCCAGCAGGGCTCCATTGAATTCATACACAGCCCTGAGTGATCAAAGAAACATGCATGGTGCAGCCTGCACTGGTAGATCAGATATGGCTGATAACATTGTATCATTTCACTTGGTCTCAGCTCTTTACAAAGAATCTGAACTTGAGTGCATTAATCCATCAGACTTGCTGTTGCCGGTGACCTCATTCTGGGAGGTGGCATAAAGGGTATATAAGATGAGGTAAGAGGTCAGTGGGAGGAGATTGTGCTGGGACTACAAGAGAACACTATGAGGAGTTTTTACAGACAGACTACAGAACTGCAAACTGATGACTGTGAAGAGCATGCAGGCTGGATTATTGTATTGATGCCACATGCTAAGAAGCCTCCACTGGGTTATTCACACATGACAGAGTATGTGTGAGTGTTGGACTATAGAGCCACCTCAAGGAGATGCGTGGTAAAGTAATTATTTCAATTTTAGTCCCTTTTATTTCAATTTTAGTCCCTTTTATTGCACTGTATCTTGTAACTAGTAACTGTTAATGCTTGTATATATCTGCATATCTCTTCTGAACTGCATGTGTTAGATGTTAATACCGACCCATTTAGGGGTTAATAAATATATAAAATTTAGAAAGCTTGTCTTGTATTTATCTTGTGAACCCGGCACTCACTGGCGGTGAGTGTGGTTTTTTATGAAAGAAGTCTCAGGTGTGGCCAAAGCGGTGTTGGCGCACTGAGGATCTTTCACACCATGCTATACAACAAAAAAGAGGGAACTAGCAACAAATGAATTCCCAGGGTCACCAGGATAGTTGCCGCACATTCTGTACTGTATATTTAACTGCCTTAAACACCATTTGAGTCAGTGAAAAATCGTGGTAAGTGAAAAAGTTGATTATTGGATTATTGATTTCCAACTCAATCCATTGCAAGATGAATCTACAAATAGAACGATATTTACAATTACATATGGCCTTCAGATGATAAAACATTACGGACTCACAATGCCCTGTAATGTTTTACAAGCTGAAGTCTATTTTTTCAGCAGTTGTATGATTTAATGTCAATGTTGAAAAGAAAATCTTAAGTACTATGAAGAGCCTGTTTTTTCTATTTGTAAAATATTTGTTATTTTAAAATTGCCTTTACTTATATAGAAACAAGTACTGTATAAGCATAAAAGTTGCATACTTATAAATACAGTCATGGCCGTAAGTGTTGGCACCCCTGAAATATATCACAGCAAATTATTGAAATTACACATGTTTTGTTATACACATGTTTATTACCTTTGTGTGTATTGGAACAACAGAAAAAAAAACAAACAAACAGGAAAAAAAGCAAATTGGACATCATATCACACAGAACTCCAAAAATGGGCCAGACAAAATTGTTGTCACCAAAATTGTTGGTAAATAACTTAGTTTCAAGCATGTACTCGTTCAAACTCACCTATGGCAAGTAACAGGTGTGGGCAATATAAAAATCACACATGAAACCAGATAAAAAGGAGAGAGGTTGACTCCATCTTTCCATTGTGTGTCTGTGTGTGCCACTCTAAGCATGGAAAACAGAAAGAGGAGAAGAGAACTGTCTGAGGACTTGAGAACCAAAATTGTGGAAAAATATCAACAATCTTACAAGTCCATCTTCAGAGATCTTGATTTTCCTTTGTCCAAATAATCAAGAAGTTTACAACCCATGGCACCATAGCTAATCTCCCTGGACGTGGATGGAAGAGAAAAATTGTTGAAAGGTTGCAACGCAGGATAGTCCAGATGGTGGATAAGCACATCCAATCAAGTTCCAAAGAAATTCAAGCTATCCTGCAGGCTCGGGGTGCATCAGTTTATCACAAACTATCTGTTGACATTTGAATGAAATGAAACGCTATGGCAGGATACCCAGGAGGACCCCACTGCTGACATAGAGACATAAAAAGCTAGACTGCAGTTTGCCACAATGTACATGAGTAAGCCAAAAATCTTCTTGGAAAATGTCTTGTGGACAGATGAGACCAAGATAGAGCTCATTCTATTGTTTACTGAAAACGGAATGAGGCCTACAAAGAAAAGAACACTACCAACAGTCAAATATGGTGGAAGTTCAAAGATGTTTTGGGGTTGTTTTGCTGCTTCTGTGCAAGGCATCATGAAATCTGAAGATTACCAATGGATTTTGGGTCGCAATGTAGGGCCCAGTGTCGGAAAGCTGGCTTTGCGTCCTAGGTCATGGGTCTTCCAGCAGGACAATGACCCCAAACATACTTGAAGAAGTACCCAGAAATGGATGGAAACAAAGCACTGGAGAGTTCTGAAGTGGCCAGAAATGAGTCCGGATCTAAATCCCATTGAACACCTGTGGAGAGATCTTAAAATTGCTGTTGGGAGAAAGCCCCCTTCAAAATATTAGAGACCTGGAGTAGTTTGCAAAACAAGAGTGGTCCAAAATTCAGGTTGGGAGGTGTAAGAAGCTTGTTGACGCTTATAGGAAGCGATTGATTTCAGTTATTTTTTTTCCAAAGGGTGTGCAACCAAATATTAAGTTGATTCCAGGGATACCAAATTTATATAGCTTTATTTACATTTTAACCCCTTAACAAAGATCTTAAAGTTTGCAAAAAATTTTTTTTTCTAAAAGTCGCCATATTTCTGTGTAAGGGAATGTATAGGGCATCTTTTTTTTGGGGGGGGGGGGGGGATTTCTATTGCTTTGATCACTTTTTATTCAAATTTTTATCACAGGCAGTTTGGCACTTTTGATTTTTTTTTTTCCCATTCACCATATGGAGAAAAATTTTTGTAGACCGGGCATTTTCAGTCACGAGGATACCTACCTAATGTTTCACAGTATGTAAGTAGTTTTATATGTGTTCTAGTGAAAGGGGGGTGATTTGAATTTTTAATATTTTTAATATTTTTTTTTTACTTTTAAATTGTTTTATTGCATTTCTTAGACCCCCTAGGGGTCTTGAACCCCAGGGGATCTGATCAGTAATGCAAAGCATTACAATGCTAATGCATTGCAATATATTGCAAAATATCTGCACTTCTATTAGATAGAGCAGCCTGCAATAGAAAGTAATGCCAGACAAGCCTAGGAACCTTCAATAAGCTCCTGAGTGCTTGCCATATTTAAATACTTGACATTCGCAGTACTATTATGATCGGCTGTCGGGAAGAGGTTAAATGAATTGGTATATTGTTTTGGGACATGGTTACAACAGACCAAAATACCATTGGCGTATGTTTATAAAATACATATAGTATGTACATACATTCACCAAGGTCTCTATATAGCTAAAGTTATAAAGATATAAATATAAGAAAAAACATAATATAAACATAATAAAAAAAAATCTTGCCCTTAGAAGGTCTTAAAATGACGTAAATACAACCTCAGATAAATAACACATAACAAAATATTAAATTCATCCAAAACAATGTGACAGACTGATAAACTCATACAGAAAACCATTACTTCAAGTTATTGCTAAGGTGGTTCTCCAACCTATTGATTTATTGGTTGTACTTAGCTTTAGCTTAGCGATACAGTGCTGGCCAAAAGTATTGGCACCCCTGCAATTCTCTCAGATAATACTCAGTTTCTTCCAGAAAATGATTCCAATCACAAATGCTTTGGTAATAATATCTTCATTTAATTTGTCTTCAATGGAAAACCACAAAAAGAATTGTCAAAAAGCCAAATTGGATATAATTCCACACCAAACATAAAAAAGGGGTGGACAAAAGTATTGGCACCCTTTGAAAAATCATGTGATGCTTCTCTAATTTGTGTAATTAACAGCACCTGTTACTTACCTGTGGCACATAACAGGTGGTGGCAATAACTAAATCACACTTGCAGCCAGTTGAAATGGATTAAAGTTGACTCAACCTCTGTCCTGTGTCCTTGTGTGTACCACATTGAGCATGGAGAAAAGAAAGAAGACCAAAGAACTGTCTGAGGACTTGAGAAGCAAAATTGTGAGGAAGCATGAGCAATCTCAAGGCTACAAGTCCATCTCCAAAGACCTGAATGTTCCTGTGTCTACCGTGCGCAGTGTCATCAAGAAGTTTAAAGCCCATGGCACTGTGGCTAACCTCCCTAGATGTGGACGGAAAAGAAAAATTGACGAGAGATTTCAACGAAAGATTGTGCGGATGGTGGCTAAAGAACCTCGACTAACATCCAAACAAGTTCTAGCTGCCCTGCAGTCCGAGGGTACAACAGTGTCAACCCGTACTATCCGTCGGCGTCTGAATGAAAAGGGACTCTATGGTAGGATACCCAGGAAGACCCCACTTCTGACCCAGAGACATAAAAAAGCCAGGCTGGAGTTCGCCAAAACTTACCTGAGAAAGCCAAAAACTTTTTGGAAGAATGTTCTCTGGTCAGATGAGACAAAAGTAGAGCTTTTTGGGAAAAGGCATCAACATAGAGTTTACAGGAAAAAAAAAGAGGCCTTCAAAGAAAAGAACACGGTCCCTACAGTCAAACATGGTGGAGGTTCCCTGATGTTTTGGGGTTGCTTTGCTGCCTCTGGCACTGGACTGCTTGACCGTGTGCATGGCATTATGAAGTCTGAAGACTACCAACAAATTTTGCAGCATAATGTAGGGCCCAGTGTGAGAAAGCTGGGTCTCCCTCAGAGGTCATGGGTCTTCCAGCAGGACAATGACCCAAAACACACTTCAAAAAGCACTAGAAAATGGTTTGAGAGAAAGTACTGGAGACTTCTAAAGTGGCCAGCAATGAGTCCAGACCTGAATCCCATAGAACATCTGTGGAGAGATCTCAAAATGGCAGTTTGGAGAAGGCACCCTTCAAATCTCAGGGACCTGGAGAAATTGGCCAAAGAAGAAAGGTCTAAAATTCCAGCAGAGCATTGTAAGAAACTCATTGATGGTTACCGGAAGCGGTTGTTCGCAGTTATTTTGTCTAAAGGTTGTGCTACCAAGTATTAGGCTGAGGGTGCCAATACTTTTGTCCGGCCCATTTTTGGAGTTTTGTGTAAAATGATCAATGATTTGACTTTTTTTTCATTCTCTTTTGTGTTTTTTCATTGCAAGCAAAATAAATGAAGATATTATTACCAAAGCATTTGTGATTGCAATCATTTTCTGGAAGAAATTGAGTATTATCTGACAGAATTGCAGGGGTGCCAATACTTTTGGCCAGCACTGTATAATATATATGTATATAAAAAAAATGTTTTTCTTTTTATGAATGTAAGAACACTCAGCAATGTGTATGTTCATTCTTCCTGCCACTTCCTACCAAGAGTTTTCTAATAACATTATTTTACAGAAGGTATCAAGAGCAGCTACAGCTACTTTGTTGTTTTCTGTGTTCACTAGTTTTACAATAACGGTATACACTGGGTGGAAATCTGTAGAGCGGCCGAATGTTCTGCCCAATGGATCAGAATCTAATGTTAAAAGTGTATAATCTCATTTTACATACTTGTGTTAATGTATAGTCTAATTAGGTTATAGCACCATGTAGTGGTCTTTCAGTTACATTACCTGTTGAATTCTCCTTATGAAGCTATTGCATTATGGGAGCTACAATGCACTCTGGGTAAAGCAAGGCATTCTGGGAGCAAGAAACCTGCCCACAAGACATTGGGATGCCATCTCTTGCACTACTCCACACTTGAGCTCCATTATCCTTGTGCAAGCATATCTGTTTTATCAGAACATATCAACATATCATATCAATATCATCATCACATTACCATATTTACAACCTGTTGACCAATAAATTCTTAGACTACAGAAAACAGTCTGTTTATTTGGAAGACAGAGAAGGTTTATGCTGTATGTCAGACTGCACACTGAGAGAACGTGTAAGAAGACAGAACAGTAAAACAGATGCTAGTCACAAGCAATAGTGGATTAGACTATACGGAGCCGCTATCACCCACATGGTCGTACATACGGGCATTGCAGCAGCCGCCATACAGTCACAAGTAACGAGTGTGCAACCCTCCAACACAATTCAGACCACGCTGAAATCTGTTTCTATCTGATTGAGGTGCACACAGAGACATTCAGTGGTCAGCAAGCAGACACGCAATGTCTATCAGCAGGGCACTTCACCAGGACGAGGTCCCGAACAAGCTGTTCCAGCAAGTCTTCAATAAAAGAATCTGCTGCCTCGCCCGGCAGAAGCTGAGGCGGCAAAAGTAAGATTGTCCTTTGCTTCACAAGAAATGCAACTGAAGCTAAGCAAGCAGATCAAGAAGCAGAGAAATCGCGCTTGCAAGCAGAAAAGAAAAGGGGAGGGGGGGGTAAGAAAAAGAGGAGACGCACGTTTGCAAGCAGATCGAGAGGCAGAGAGAGCACGCCTGCAGGCGACTCTGGAAAAACTGGCCGCAGAGAAAGAGGCAGCAGCCGCAATAGCCAAAGCAGAGTTCCTGGAAACCGTGGAGTTCCCCCAATCTGAGAAACACAGCAGTGTACTGGGGCCAGACCTAGATCAACAAGATCCAGCATGGCGCGTCTCAGAATACGTCCACCAGCATTCCGGAACAGGCAACAACCATGATTCACTTCATCAACCAGCCTATGCAGATTACAAGAGATCCAACCCTGATGAACTGCAGTACCGCAAACAGGAAAGTATGCAACAAAGCGATGTCGACCACAACTACCGATCTACAGAGCAGAAGACACAGCCTCAGCTACAATTAAAAGGGTCACCCTTCGCTTCAGAACGATATTATACAGACTATCCTAGACCAGAAGCTCCCAAAAGGTATGGTGATACACCTCACTCACACCACATCAGCACACCAGCTCATATCGGCAATAACCAAGCCTCCATGGACTTTGCTAAGTTCTTTGCTAAACGAGAGCTGGTTACCAAAGGACTTGTAAAGTTCACTGACCGCGCTGAGAGCTACAGGTCATGGCGAGCCTCTTTCCAGAACGCCATCAAAGACTTGGATCTTTCTTGTAGTGAGGAGTTAGATCTCATGATAAAGTGGCTTGGGAGTGAGTCTGCTGAACACGCCAAAAGAATAAGAGACATTAACATAAATTATCCTGACACGGGCCTAAAGATGGTATGGGAAAGGCTTGATGAGTGTTATGGGTCAATAGAAGCTATAGAAAATGCTTTATTTAAGAGAATTGATAATTTTCCCAGAATAGTGAGTAAAGGAGGTTACCAGAAGCTCAGGGAGCTGAGTGACTTGTTAATGGAGGTATGGGTTGCTCAAGCAGAAGGAGATCTACCAGGCCTGGCATTTCTGAACACTGCCAGGGGTGTCAATCCAATTGTTCAGAAGCTCCCATATAACCTACAGGAGAAGTGGATCATGCATGGATCCCGTTATAAACAGGTTAACAATGTACCATTCCCTCCTTTCTCTGTGTTTGTAGACTTTGTCAGACAACAGGCGAGAATTAGGAATGATCCTAGCTTTGATTTTACTTTGTCATGTTCCACTGCCCCTGGTGTCAAATCTTATAAAACACCGGTGGCAGTTCACAAAACTAATGTTACCTCCACAGGTTCTTCTTACAGAACGTTCAAGTCTTCTCAAGAAGAGAATAGACCTAAGGATCTCAGCAAGCAGTGTCCCTTACATAAGAAACCACATCCTCTACTAAAATGCAGAGCCTTCAGGGAGAAGTCTCTGGAGGACCGGAAGAGTTTCCTCAAGGAAAACAACATCTGCTTCAGATGCTGCGCTACAACGTCACACTTCGCCAGGAACTGTGAGGTCAGTGTCAAATGCACAGAATGTGGTAGCACAGAACACAACACGGCTTTACACCCTGGACCACCCTCACAGATGTCATCGCAAGCTGAGGAGCCATTAGTACAGCAGATGGACACTGACGCAATAGACATCCCGATAGTCAGCTCTCATTGTACAGAGATCTGTAAAGGATTTGTAGGAGGAAAGTCCTGCTCAAAAATCTGCCTTGTGAGAGTCTATCCGGCAGGTCACCGAGATAAGGCTATTAAGATATATGCAATCTTGGATGACCAAAGCAATAGGTCTTTAGCTAAGTCCACCTTCTTTGACACCTTTAACATAGTAGGCCCCGGTTCTCCCTACTCCTTAAGGACATGCGCAGGTACTGTCGAGACGGCGGGGAGAAAGGCGACTGGATACAAAGTAGAATCCATGGACGGTCAGACCTGTTTATCTCTGCCAACCATACTGGAGTGCAACCAGATTCCCGACAACAGGTCACAGATACCTATATCGGAGGTAGCAGCACACCACCCTCATTTGAAGCGTATAGCTCACCTGATACCACAACTGGACCCAGAGGCTCCAATAGTCCTACTCCTCGGAAGAGACATACTACGAGTCCACAAGGTTAGGGGACTAATTAACGGTCCCCAGAACGCTCCATATGCCCAGAGACTGGACCTAGGGTGGGTCATTGTAGGAGATGTCTGTCTAGGAGGAGCACACAAGCCGACTTCAGTCAACAGTATGCTCACTTGCACACTTGAAAAGGGACGTCCTTCTCTCTTCCAGCCTTGTCCGAGTAGTTTCCTGGTAAAAGAGTTGCCACACAGTGCTCCCCTGCCTTGTCCTTTCGCAGACCTTTCCTGTGAAGGCCATGCCTGTGATGGTGAGCCAGATCACATAGGGTGTACAGTTTTCCATAGGACAAGAGAAGACAACAGGGTCACAATGTCCATAGAAGACAGGCTGTTCTTGGACATAATGGATCAGGAAATGGTGAAAGACCAGTCAAAAAGTTGGGTCGCACCTTTACCATTTAAGCCCCAGAGACGACGCTTACCCAACAACAGGGAACTTGTCTACAATCGATTTGTCTCTCTCAAACAGAAACTTCAGAGGTCACCAGAGACAAGACATTTCTTTTCCTTCATGGAGAAGATATTTAAGAACAACCATGCAGAAATCGCACCTGCGCTTCAGGATTCTGAGGAGTGTTGGTACTTGCCCATATTCGGTGTGTATCATCCAAAGAAACCAGGTCAGATAAGAGTAGTATTTGACTCAAGTGCCAGGTGTGACAGTATCTCGCTAAATGATGTCCTACTATCAGGTCCAGACCTCAACAACAGACTTCTGGGAGTGCTTCTCCGCTTCCGCAGAGATTCGGTGGCATTTATGGCTGACATACAACAGATGTTTTACTGCTTTCTTGTCAAGGAGGAACACAGAAACTTCTTGAGGTTCTTTTGGTACCGTGACAATGACCCTTGTAAAGACATTGTGGAGTATCGAATGAGAGTGCACATCTTTGGAAACAGTCCTTCCCCTGCAGTTGCGATCTATGGTCTCAGACATTCAGCCCGAGAGGGTGAAACAAGGTATGGGTCGGACGTCAGATCCTTTGTGGAAAGAGATTTTTATGTGGACGACTGCCTGAAATCCACACCCACAAGTGAGTCTGCAATCAGTCTCCTCAAAAGGGCTCAGGAAATGCTTGCTCTGTCTAATTTGAGGTTGCACAAGATTGCTTCCAACAGCCACGAATTAATGGAGGCCTTTCCCTCTCAAGATCACTCAAGTGACCTAAAGGACTTAGATCTAAGCACTGATTCCCTTCCCATGCAGCGGAGCCTTGGATTACTCTGGGATTTAAAGGTAGATGCATTCACCTTCCAAATCAGCAAGGAAGAAAAGCCTTTCACACGCAGAGGTGTCTTGTCTATCATAAACAGCTTATATGACCCTCTGGGATTTGTAGCTCCTGTTACTATCCAAGGTAAATGGATGTTAAGAGACTTCACCCAAGAGAAATCTGATTGGGATGATCCTCTTCCTGTAGGGAAAAGAGACCTGTGGGCAGATTGGAGGAAGTCTCTGGAAGCTTTGTCCAGCCTTCATGTGACACGACCTTATGCTTCCGTGCCATCAACAGAAGTCAAAATACAAAGACTCTGCATCTTCTGCGATGCTTCAGTCAAAGCGATTGCAGCAGTGGCATACCTAAAAACTATAGACGTTGAAGATCAATGCCATATAGGATTTGTCATGAGCCGGACAAAACTGGCGCCACTCCGTGAACACACAATACCCAGGCTAGAACTCTGTGCTGCTGTGCTTGCAGTGGAGTTGGCTGAACTCGTAACGACAGCAATGAACTTGGAAATCAAGGAAGTTGAGTTCTACACGGACAGCAAGGTAGTCCTAGGGTATATCTGCAACGAAACCCGACGCTTTTATGTCTATGTCAGCAATCGGGTTCTAAGGATCAGGAGATCCACTTGTCCTAAGCAGTGGCATTATGTGCCTACACATCATAATCCAGCGGACCACGCGACCAGATCTGTCATGCCAAGCCACCTTAAAGACACAACATGGTTTACGGGTCCTAGATTCTTATACCATCCAACATCCTGCGTTGCCAGATCAGATGCATTTGAACTAATAGAGCCAGACGCCGATGAGGAAATCCGCCCTCAGGTATCCGTTTTGCGCACAGTGACTTTGGACAAACACTTCAAATCCCATCGTTTCAGCAAGTTCTCAACTTGGAAGTCACTTGTTCGTGCGGTTGCTTGTTTAGTTCATATAGCTGAGTCTTACAAGTCGACCTTACCTACGGGACAGAAACCCTGCAAAGGTTGGCATCACTGTAGACATGCTTTTACTGCTCCCAACTTAGAGAGGTCCAAGAACTTGATAATTCGCACAGTACAACGTGAGTGTTATGCCAAAGAAATAGACCACCTCAATAAAAAGCAATCCATTCCTAAGGACAGTGCTTTGAAGAAGCTTGATCCAATCATCGACCAAGATGGGTTGCTCAGGATAGGAGGCCGTCTTCATGAAGCCAAAGTGGAATTTATGGAAAAACATCCACTAATAATTCATGGACATCATCATGTCACAACGTTGCTTGTGCAACACCACCACATTCAAGTGAAGCACCAGGGCCGATTGTTTACTGAAGGGAATCTACGAGCTGCTGGACTGTGGATAGTTGGAGCAAAGAGATGTGTGAGCAAACTTATCTTCAACTGTGTTACTTGTCGCAAACTTCGTGGCAAGTTTCAGAATCCGAAGATGGCCAATCTCCCACCTGACAGACTCAGTACAGATCCTCCTTTCACTAACGTAGGTCTGGATGTATTCGGTCCTTGGTCTGTAGCTACACGGCATACTAGAGGAATCCATGTCAGTGCGAAACGCTGGGCAGTTCTGTTTACTTGTATGTCCAGCAGAGCTGTCCATATAGAAGTGATTGAATCGATGGACACTTCAAGTTTCATAAACGCACTTCGACGGTTTATCGCCATCAGAGGGCCTGTAAAGCATATTTGTTCTGACAGAGGTACAAATTTTGTTGGTGCAGTGAAAGAACTTCAAATTCCCTCCAACTTAGACACTACTAATGTGGAGAGATACTTAAGTGAGCAAGGATGCACCTGGACTTTCAATCCACCACATTCTTCTCACATGGGAGGTGCCTGGGAGAGAATGATAGGGATAGCACGCAGAATCTTGGACTCAATCTTCTTGCAAGTGGGGAGTACAAGACTCACCCATGAGAGTTTAATGACATTCTTGGCAGAAGTTTCAGCCATCATGAATGCCAGACCATTAACTACGCTATCTAGCGGCTCTGGAGATTTGACTATTCTCACTCCTGCCATGTTGTTGACCCAGAAAACCAGTGTTCTGAGTGCACCATCTGGAGATTTTGGTGACAAAGACCTTTACAGACGACAATGGAGGCAAGTGCAAAGTCTCTCCAATGCTTTCTGGGACAGATGGAGGAAGCAGTACATCTCTACCTTACAACCAAGGAGGAAGTGGCAGACTAACAAGCGAAACATTAGACCTGGAGACGTCGTGCTCATGAAAGACAGCCAGTTGCACCGGAATGAGTGGCCACTGGGCCTCATCACTCAAACGTTCCCAAGCAAAGATGGGAATGTACGTAAAGCCGAGGTCAAAGTGTGGAAGCTTGGCGAGAGTAAGCTATTCCTCAGGCCAGCAGCTGAGCTTGTTGTATTGTTTTCACAAGAGGAGCCTAATAGTGGCATCTCTTGATACCAGACGGGGAGTGTTCTGCCCAATGGATCAGAATCTGATGTTAAAAGTGTATAATCTCATTTTACATACTTGTGTTAATGTATAGTCTAATTAGGTTATAGCACCATGTAGTGGTCTTTCAGTTACATTACCTGTTGAATTCTCCTTATGAAGCTATTGCATTATGGGAGCTACAATGCACTCTGGGTAAAGCAAGGCATTCTGGGAGCAAGAAACCTGCCCACAAGACATTGGGATGCCATCTCTTGCACTACTCCACACTTGAGCTCCATTATCCTTGTGCAAGCATATCTGTTTTATCAGAACATATCAACATATCATATCAATATCATCATCACATTACCATATTTACAACCTGTTGACCAATAAATTCTTAGACTACAGAAAAAACAGTCTGTTTATTTGGAAGACAGAGAAGGTTTATGCTGTGTCAGACTGCACACTGAGAGAACGTGTAAGAAGACAGAACACCTCACATCAGCCCCTATCAGTGTAGGGGGAAATGTACAAATGTGCCCTCTCTCCCCTTCCGCTTTTTTGTGTTGAGGGTAAAAGTTTAAAAAAACCCCTTTTTCCTCACCATTAGACACATACCACTTTTTTTTATAAAAAAAACCCCAAAACCACAACCCCTACCACAAAATTAAGGGAGAAATATAAAAAAACCCCCATTGCGCGCCCCTGATTGGCCCACCTTGAGTGGCGTGCTTTTTTTAGGAGATTTAAAAAAAATGGAGGACCCTGACCCCCCCCCCCCCCCCCCCCCCCCCCCCCCCCCTCCCCCCCCCCTTTTTCCTTAAAATATTTGATCAGAATATGGGAGAAAAAGGCACATTGGTGTGCTCCGAAACCTCCCCCCCCCACACCTCTGTTACTCCCCCAACCGAAAAGATCAAAAAAAAAAAACTTCAACATTACTTTTACATTTTTTTTTTTTTCAGTGGTATGAGTTAAATTTATGAATCAGAGATTATAACAGTTTTCCTGTTCCCCACCCAGACCTTCAGGCAGTATATAGCTGCAGGTTCCACATGGAACCAATGAAAGCCACAAAAATGCCTGGAATGGGGTGGGTTTTGCGGTGTTAGTCTGGTACTTTCAACTTTGCAAATGCAATGGTGAAAATCCCCAGGATAAACTGACATGGTGGGGTTTGATAACCTGCAGCACAGCTAAATTTGCAAAGCAGCTTTTTTTCACATTGTTCGGATTTTTTTTCGGTTTCGGAGATTTGGTGAAATTTTGTTTACTTGAATACCACTGTACAGTACAGTACATTGTAGTGGCTAGAATCTGGCAATAGCATCCTGTGTGGACATACTCTTAGGAAACTGCACTGACTGTGGCTTTACACTAGTTTTGCAAACAAAACAGTAGTCTAAAACCTTGCTTTCAAAAATCTGTGTTGGCTAAGTAGGATTTCAAATGCTAACACTTAAACCCTGTTTCTTCAGTGTACACTTCTAAATATGCACTTACATTTTTATACATTTTGCATACAGCATAATAGTTTTTTCTTTTTCAAAGATAATACATTGTTACTGTATTAGCAGTACCATAAAATGAAAGTCCTCAAAAAACACAAAACTCCAATGAAGACTAAATACAGGCCACATATGTACATATCTTACTGAAGAATAATAATGTGATAAGGACATGAAGCCATGAAAACCTTATGACCTAGAAATGATGAAATAATAGTATAAGGCTGTACATATACGCTGCCCAGGAGAGCAGGCTCTTTGTATCACATACCACCATGGGATACTGCAGAAAACTTCAGCATATCATCATACCATGACAGGTCTGCAAAATGCTGGCTCACAGCAATGTACTGTATTCATTCATGGGTTTTCACACTGGGATATGGGGAATATGATCTTGGCATGTACAAAAAAAGATAAGTGGCATCTTATTTTGCTGTACAGTATGTTTTAAACATCCTCTATTTTCAAGGTGAAGAATACACAAGTATTTAGTATAGACTACTGTATATCAGTAACTACATTGTGAATGCAGTTGTCGTCACTCTAGGTATCCATTTTTCCATCTTTGCTGCTATTGTTACATATGTGCACATTGTAAAGTTTGACTCATACTTATAATTGTAATCTTTTTAACCGTGCCCAGGTCAGAGCTGAACCTGCACCAGATGGCAGACTGCCACTCCTTAGGGATCATGCCATGTGTGAAGGTAGGAACATCTTTGTTTTGCAAATATACACTGTCATTGGTTTCAACAATTTTCTTCTTCTTTTGTTCCATATAATCTGACCATACACATCAGCCAGGTGCACTTCACTTTTCAACTGGATGTAATAAAGAAACATTTCAGAAGCTACATGGTGCCAATCTCCCTTGTCCTATTAATTTTGAACTTTCCATTTTGGAACTAAAGCTGAACAATGTGACGTACAGTATGAAATAGGTCAATGAGGTTAAACAGATCTGTGGATTTTATTCGTAGTTATTCTATTTTCAGAGCAGCATTGTTAATTTAATAAGCACTTTTACCAAGTTTAGCAGTTTTGCTGATTTTTAGTAATCTGACCAGTAGGAATAGGGACAGTGATCTAATATTTCAACATGACCAATATATTTTCTTCCACACCAGGTGACATTAAATCCTGGGTCAGGACCATTAAACTATTTGGATACCAGCCACTTATTCATAGCTCTGAATTTTCCAGGGTTTCATTTTTTTACTTGACTAAAACGAGTAAATGTATACACTTCCAGAGCATATGTAGTGCACTATTAAATATTATAATGTATGTCAAACACGCACTTATAAGATTGAATCGTTCTTGCTCTATGTGTGGCTGCCTTAAAACTTTCCAATGAGGAGTTTATAGGTGCTATAGGCAAAGGATAAGCAATAAAACCTGTTAATGTGTGAAATGATTCATGTGAAAGGTTGTTAGTAAATGTAGCATGAAAGACAGCTCAACTGCCTAGAGCAGCTCTTGCAAAATTTCCTTCTTGACTCTTTGAGTCACTCAGAATTATTTTTGTGCGTGATCATTTCACATGACAAAGCACTAAATAGCTGGAAGTGCTCTTCGGATACCTGTCAGAAAGAAATGCTGCTGCAGAATTCACTGTTGCGAAGAGGTTCAGGCTTAATTTGAGATGCCACTTTGTAATTGTTACAGATGCCAGTATGGCAGTCTCTAGGTAGAATTACACCAATTTGGAAAGGTTTTGCATCACTAACTAGGGTGTAACTGGGCAACTATAATGACTACTAAGTATAGTTCCATATAGTATTTGTTATTTTTTTTTTATATTTCAACCCTAGCTTTTAATAAATATGGTCTTTGTAATGGTTTGCTTGCTTCTAAAATGCAGTGTATTGCAACAAATACCCTTCATCCTTGAATGGATACAACCAGGGTAAATAGCCTTATTTACTAATCGTAATCTATTTTATTGAGGAACCCAGTTTACCCCTAGACACTGTTTTCCCTTTTTTACACTAGGAAACAGAGAACGACAAGTGACAGCAAGTCAAGGCAATCCAGATTGGCTTATAAGAGGATAATAAACTAGGCATAGTGAGGGCCATCCTTAGATAGGGCCATCCTTAGATAGGGCCATCAAAAGAGGCCAGTATGATCATGTCTGGACTATCCTTAAAATACAGCTCAGGCATACAAACGCCATCAGTCCACATACAATATACCACCACTCCATATTGTGCAAATATTATGATGCAAAATGCATGCTGTGGAAAATATTTTATTCACAGGGGACAAATTGAATCTTGCTAGTCACTGCTTAGTAAATAGCTCAGATAAAAAGTAAATCTTTATTAATATGCATAAAAAATACAAAATTCCAGGTATAAAAATGAAAAAACACAATGCCCAAATAGGTAATAAAGCAATCCTTGTGACGCATCCTATTTAACATTGGCAGGTGGGTATAAGGAATTAACCCCTCCAACTCTAAATGTACTAAAGGGCAGAGTCAATGAGGATAATGCCTCATATCTTGCAATGAGCTATACATGTAGAAATAAACACTAGAACCAGACCAATGTGTGTGAGGGAAACGTGTTGAGAGATAGCGATACAAAAAGAGAAGACATGTGCATCATATTCTCTGCTTGCTGTCAGTGAATATTAGTGTTTGTTTCTCTTGATGTGCCTGTTTTTGTTAATTCTTGTAATGTGCTTGCAAGGGGTATCGTGCATTTTTGGTAGGCATTTGGTGCACAAAATACCTACCCCCTCCCCAGCAGCACAAAACAGATATCACAGTGCAGCACATAATACCTTCCCAGAGGCAACAAATACAGTAGCACGATGCAACATGTAATACATGTAACATTCCTCCCCAAAGCACCAAATACCACAGTGATGTAGGAAATACCCCCAGAAGAACCAAATACCACTATGCAACACAAAATACCTTCCCAGAAGAGCCAAATACCACTATACTGCTCAAAATACCTGCACAGAAGAGCAAAATACCACAGTGCCCCACAACATGTGTCCATAGAAGCAGCATGTCCCCTTCCTATCCCTCCTTCAGTGACTGCAGCATTGTCTCTTTTCTGACGACTCCTTCACTGACAGCAGTTTTGTCCTCCTTCTGACCCCTCTCCCACTGATTGCAGCATTGTCCCTCTTCCCACCACACACTCAAGGTGGCAACATTGTTCCTCTTCTCACAACTACCCCTATTGACAGCAGTAATGTAGAGCTGGCATTAGCAGCAGTTTCTGCTGTTTTAATGTGGGCGACGACCAACCAATTGGCTCACTAAGAATTCATCTTGTAGGACCAATTGCTCATCAGTAAGCAGAAATGTTACTCAGAGGCAGGTGTTACTGGTGCACACCATGATGCTGCTTCCCACAGAAATGGGATGGTGCACAACATGGCACTCACCTGGCTGCGCCCATCGCCACAATCCCCAGGGATGCGGCACCTGCCTCATGAATCTGTATTACTGCTAAGCAGAGTCTGGCTAGTGCCCTGGTTCCAAGAACAAGCCACCAAGTCAGGGGTGCCAATGTGCCTCAAAACCACATGTTGACCAGGCCCTACATCTAGCCCTCCAAGCAGTAAGCCGCTCTTCTGACAGCTGCCCAAATCTCCACGTCCTCCGGCAGCACAGGAGCAGGACCTTAAATAGGATATCCCTTCTTGCCATGGGTAACCAGGGCAACCCCTGACATCAGTGGATTGCACCGTGGGAGAGCAACACACAACTTTCCCTGCGGTGCAAGTCTTAGGCATGACTACATTCCATCTGTCTAGGGCCTTTGCTCAATCTTGCTTCCAGAAACCTCCCAGAACATGACCACAGAATCTACCAGCTGAAGTGACACACATCAATTACTACATTTCACAGTGCAAGTTACATATCGGCAGAGTCTAATATGCCACACAACCTAAGAACAGCTAGTGTACGCCTAGCCATATCACACTGTGCTAAGGCTGTGCCTCATTCAAAATGCATATGCAGTGTGAACAGTGGCTAAATCCCTCCACTACCTATCTACATGAATTTATATAAGAAATATAATGCAACAACAAAAGTAGAAACACAAGCCAATTCAAAGGATAAAGAAAAAAGGTTTACATAAAAACAGTCTCAGGATCAGGCAAAAAAGTAAATGGAGAAAGCTACAAAATCTCAGTATAGTCATCTTGTATACGTGATTGTGAATTGAATTATTGAATTACTGAAATGAATGAACGTTTCAAAGATATTCTAATTTATTGAGATGCACCTGTATATCCTGCATGGCATCATGTCTAACTGTGGTGACAATGCACGTCCAATAGCTCAGACCCACACATGTGAAGAGTCCTGATGGCACTCCATCTTGGGATCCTAGCCCCACTGAGAACAGCATCTGATAGTGGTACCCCTATAAATAACAATGGGGAACCACAAATTAATTGTATGTGGTATTATACTGTACACAGACAGCTGTACATGAGGCACAATTTCCTAGTGCATACAACTCCAGAATGAAACCTTATACGGTAAATATTAAAGACACAATCTAAAATAGCCTTGGTATTCAATATAGCACAAAAATAACAATTCGGTTTGTATTTCATTGGACAGAATTGTATAACTGATGCATACTGTGCTATACTTTCTGGTTAAAAAAAATTCCATTTTTTTGCCTGCATTAATCTGTAAAGAAATTGGATGGTGTATCTGATACAACTGTGTGACTGTTGCACAATTCCATTCTAGTAAATTATAGCAAATGAAAATAACGCAGATCCTGTCTTCATTTTTTCTATCTGGATAGCTTTGAAATGATAAACTACCAAGTGTTGATTGAAAGAAGTCTCCTATGCTCAGGACTTTGTGCTTATCAGACGTCACACAGTGCATTGTACCCAAGTTCTTCCTATTATCAGTAACAATGTGGTAGCCCTTAACCTGCAACCTACACTGATAAGGGTATGCTGCCTGTTGTTCAGATCCTGTGAAAATCTTGTCTGTTCCTTTCTTCTCTGACTTATTTCTTTTTAGTGCTTGGAGCTTCTGCTTTCTTGTACTGTATATGCTAAGCCATTGCCAGGTGAATTTATACCATCTAACATGAGCTGTCGTCATCTGCTGTTTTTATGCCTATATCTTCATATACAGATATGTCCTCCCGAACCTGTCCTCTTGTCTGTAAATGCCCAGATATATGTATTAGAAGTTAATCTGCATTTCCTAACAAAACATGGTTTTGTGACAAGTTATCACAAAGTGATGTGTAAGCTATTCTATTTGTGTTTATGTGAGACCATCCACGGGTAAGGGTGAATTATAGCCTTTCAAGACTTTTTGTTCGCAGGTCATGATATTGTGTTGAATTGCTTTCATGATAAATTGGAATCTTTAACCAATTTGCAGATAAGTTTAAGTGTGGACATATCTTTAATCCATTTATTTTTTATTATTATTATTATTATTATTATTATTTTTAAGCAGCATTTATTCCAGGGTTTAGGTATGTAACAAGGCAAGTACAATAAACAAACATACAACATATACAACTAAATATAGGAAAGAGTGGTACAGAAGGAGAGCGGACCATACCCACAAGAGATTACAATCTATAAGGGATGGGGATAACGAGAAACTAGATAATAGCAGTAGCTTCTATAGGGCAGCATGTGGCCTCAGTGGTTAGCACTGTAGTTTTGCAGCGCTGGAGTCCTGGGTTCGGATCCTGCCAAGGACAACATCTGCAAGGAGTTTGCATGTTCTCCCTGTGTTTGCATGGGTTTCCTCCCACACTGCAAAGACATACTGATAGGGTATGTAGATTGTGAGCTTAATATGGGACAATGACTGTAAAGCACTGCGGAATATGATGGCGCTATATAAGGAAGCAAAATAAATAAACAGTAATATCTCTAGTTATTCCAAGATGTATACTTTTAGGAATGGTGAGTATTTAGGTTGCTTTTGAAGGCGGGTGAGAGTTTATTGTTTGGGATAACAGGTTACAAAGTATGCGCAATGCATGGGCGAAATACAGTGCATTACTACACTCCTGTACTGTAGTAAACTATTACATTTCCTTCTAGAACTAATGCACACTTGCAATACTCCACAGTTTCACAAACATGTGGCCTGTGTTAAAGTAAGCATATTATGACTTGCACTATATAGAATACAATGAGTGAGATTTATTATTACTATTTTAATACTAGGCAAGGCAGGGAGAAACTGCTGCAAATTAAACACACTAGCTCATGCTGTATGATACATATTATGCATTTTTCCAGTTTTGATGCATATTGCCTACCCCTTCCATATGTGGTATTCTTGATAGCAGCAGTTATGGGCGTTACAGCAGTGTCCTATAGATTTGCATGGGACCTACAACTGTCATTATCAAGACTACAGCTAGTAGCTGCTGATCAGCAGGGGTCCCAGTTGTCGGACCCCCCCCTCCTTCCCACTGATTCAGGACCACAGACCTAGGCCCACTTCCAGCATGAGAACCTTCTTTCCTCACTCTGCCATCAATCCAGGGTTCAGTGAAAGACAGATTACCCAAACACTGTCTTTTCTAGAATTACATTACTGCAGCAGCATCAGAGATTGAGCCTAGTCCATAAGAGTGGCATGAAGCTGTAACTACAGGAGTGGTGCCCACCAAATCATGTGTGAGCCCTGAGTGATTGAGGTTACTGGTCAGCATGTGTGATCATTATTTGTCTTGTTAACTGCAAACAAGATTAATAAAGCTTTGGCTCCAGTATTGTGTGGTTTTCTTTCTAACAAAACTTCACTATAACACCAGGTCTGTGCAAGGGTTCTAGCCAGTGGACCTACAGCTGACTGGGATACAGTATTAAAGTAACAGGGAGGCGTTACAAATGTTTTGTGCAATGTGAACCAGAATTCTTCCTCATATAGTTTAGTAAAACTTCACAAATCTTTAACTGCCTTAAATCCAGAACCAACCAGAAAAGCTGCTGCCTTTATTTTTATTCTAATTATGACTATTATAAATATAGCAACAATTTAAGAAAACAGAGATGTGCATTATTGCATTTCTTTCCTCTCCTCTCTTTGTTGGCAATAGGTTCTCTTTGGACTCTGGAAATGTGTGGCTCTTTAGCTGATTTACACAGATGTATGGGATTTTAATGCCAAAACTATTGAAAAGCCAAATGAATTGTATCTTACAAATATCTTTGTTTGCATGGATTATTGATGTATCAGCCACTGAAATAAATAAAACCATAAATTATTGTCTAATCCTAATCGCTTACTCTTGCATGGTATTTTATCGCATGAAACATCAAGACAAAGTATTTGCTACAAACAATTGATCATTTGGGAATCCAGTAAGACGAGATTCCCTCTCTGTTCGGGAAACACATTACCAATCAATGTCATTTCTGTCCTCACTAATGAGCTCAATTACATACCGGAGCTGGGCTGTCTAAGGACAAAGCCAGGCATGCAGGATTGCATTACAGTTTAGTCACTGTCCATTGACTTTACATGGATTCCATTTCAGCAGGTTCTAGCTACACACTGGAAAAAAATAGTTGTAAACATACACCGTTGTGAGCACATAGCAGGTTCATATGGATTGAACCATTAAATACTCTAAATTAGGTATGCCATTGTTCGTGCATAACAGGTTCATATGGATTGTATCATTAACGGGGTAGTGCTCTTAAGGACATTCGGGACCCCAGCGATCAGGAGAATGGGGGTACAGAAGTCTCCTTAAAGCCTCCTTGTAAATGAAGAGGCAGTGCTTTTGTGTGAATGGTGCTCCATTCACTGTTATGGGGCTGCAGAGACTGTAATGGTGCACCAGTCACACACCTGCACTGGTGTTCCATTCACAAAGAGGCTTTAAATGGACTTTCAGTTCCCCATTCTCCTCATCGCTGGGGAGAGGTGGGAGACTCCCTTTAAAGTCTGATCTATAAATGGAAGGCGGGGGAAGGGGGGACTTACAGGGATTCTATCACCAGAACCGAGCATGTCAATACTGCTTATAGATAGGTTAGGTTCTTCTGAACCAAATGGTGTTTTCCCCTTGTGAATTGGTTCCTCCATTGGTTGGCAGTGGGAGACTTCCAGTCCACACCCCTAGCCCACTACGGGTTTTTCCCTACTCCCAGGTGTTCTCAAGTGAGGCTTCCTGATAGTCATTACTGGGGAAGGAAGCCTGGTAAAATGGAGGGCTGACAAGTTTTGCAACCTGGGAGAGAGAGCACCCCTGGAGTGGATGTTATACACAGTTTGCTACTGTGTTTGGTGACATGTTTTTGGCCTGCACTAGGCTAGTGAGGCATGCTGCTCTTTAGTTTAGAGCCGGACAGGCTTAGGTTTTTGTTTTGTTTGTACGGTGTTTTTTTTTTTGTGCTGAAGCGCCTAAATAATAGCACCCTTGGAGTTTGAAACCCGCTGCCTGTGTGAGCTCTATCATTGCTGACCCCCCACCGTGTGAGCTGTTCCCTATAAGGGTGCTAGGTGAGGGGAGAGTATCAAAGATTACAAAATTGCTCTCTCCCACATAAAACAAGAGCAGTTTTGAAGATTAAATGATGACAAAGTAAAAAGGTTTTCTGAGGCCATCTATAAATATATAGTGTATGTAAATGTACAATCAGTCTGAACAACCAATTGGACTAATGATGGTGTGGTGCTATTATTATAATTTATGCTTTGCTATAGCTTGTAACACTATAGTAAAATGTGAAACAAGCTGCATGTGTACATTCTATAAAATGTACTCTGATACTTCTGAAAGAAAGAATAGTTTAAATTGCATAGAATAATGTTTTCTATTTTTGGCGAGGCTGTGAATCTCCGTCACAGTATGATTCTTATTGGTCTTTGTGTTCAGCCCTAAGCTAATAAAGAGGATCTTTGTGACATCAGTGCTGCTATAAATACCACTTTTCTGAAGAAATAATTATCTGCGGGTTAATTATTCTCAAAGACACGATGTACCGTATAACTACTATATAAAGAACTCTCCGTATATATCACCGAACACATGAAAGATATGAAATTGGGAGCATTGACTGTAAAATATTAGGCAAGCTTCCACTTTTACTAATTATAATTTCAGTACAAAGCTGCTTCTACACTAGACACGTAAATTCCTTTCCTACACCATATTATATAATATATTTTCAAAGTCTTGGAGGAAAAAATATGTACAAAATCCTTTATCCAAACCTTAATTGTTTTCTAATATATCGGGAGGTGTTTACAAAAATGCAAGACTGGATTCAATGTGGGTGTTACATTACATTAGATTGATACCCTATCACCGCAAGTAGTATCAATACCGATATTTCTCTATTACATACAGTTCCATTATGAAAAAGTATTAAAGCCAACCCATTACTGAGTCGTACTTATAGGAGACCTTCAATGTTCTGACTCAATAGCTTGGCTGCAAGTGTGAGGTTGTGAGAGTGTCCTGTAGTCTCTATGCTAACCAGCAATTTACACCAAGATATCTATCAGATAGTGTTCAACTCAACTGAGGAGGCGTAGATAAGATTTCAGATGCTTTAATCCAGGTAAATCTTGTAAAACCTCATACAGCAGTAGGTGAAAAATGATGAAATACCAGGAGCTGAGCAGACATGTTGCTTACAAAGAAGTGAAACTAAACTGAGAGAGAGAGAGAGGAGGAGCTACAGCATCACAGCTAAGGATACAGAGAGAGAAAAGGGACAAACTTCAAAGACAAACAGTATCACAGATACATGTCAGTGAATTAAACCAAGTCCTGGGACATGACACTCCCCGCCTGAAATCTTTAGATTTCAATGAAAACAAACATTAAATGTCCTGAGATGTCCATAAAGTCCTCTTCAAACATGAAAAACAAAAAAGAAACATGCACAACAAACAATAATCAACAGTTAGTCCAAATAAACCAATCTTCAGGTCGGGAAGCCGCAATTTGCCAACACCTCCACCGACCCACACTGTAATCCACAAGAACACGGTTTTAGTTCATGGAAGGAAGCTCCCCACCATGAGCTGTGAATGGTGTCCTTATCTTCTTTTATGTGACGTCTCCTCTTGGAAGAAGAAGCACCAGTTCATTAATTGGGCGGAAGAAAACTCGCACTGAGCCTCCCTTGGTTACCTTGACCTCCACTTTCCGAGTCTTCCCATCATCACTAGGGACAACTTTAGTGATGAGACCCATAGGCCATTCATTCCGATGGACTTCTTTATCCTTTAGAAGGACGAGGTCACCCACCTGGAGATTAGGTTTTGAGGTCTGCCATTTGTGACGGCTCTGTACCATGTGGAGGTACTCTGTTTTCCAGCGGTGCCAGAACACATTGGACAGGTGTTGAACTTGTTTCCATTGGCGTCTGTAAATGTCACTGTGATCTAAGGTACGTGGAGAGGTAGCAGCAGTACCAATTTTCTGAGTAAGAAGCGTTGCTGGGGTTAAGATAATTGGAGATTCAGGGTCTGAAGATACTGGGACAAGTGGCCTTGCATTGATTATCGCAGACACTTCAGCAAGAAAGGTTATTAACGTCTCATGGGTAAGCAGTGTCGACTTGTGGTCCATCAACATAGAGTCAAGGATTCTGCGTGTGATCCCAATCATACGTTCCCAGGAACCTCCCATATGGGATGAATGTGGAGGGTTAAACGTCCAAGTGCACCCATTGTTGGATAAGAAGTTGTCTAACTGCAGTTCTTTGCAGGCTCCAACGAAGTTAGTGCCACAGTCAGACCTCAGTTGTTTCTCAGCAGGCAGTGGAGTGTCCCAGTCCATGTTCTCAGTGGTAAGCTATCTTAGTAGTAGCTTGCCTTGAATGGTGATGGGAGCAATGAAACCAAGAGGATCATAAATGCTGTTCACAACAGATAAAACTCCTCGTTTGGTGAAAGGTTTGTCACAAGAAGACACTTGGAATGTGAATGTGTCTTGTTCAGTGTTCCATAGCAATCCTAGGCTGCGTTGCATAGGAGGAGTATCAGAACTGAGATCAAGATCCTTCAAGTTGATTGCATGATCATCAGAGGGAAATGCCTTCATTACCTCCATATTGTTGGAGATGATCTTGTGAAGTCTGAGGTTAGCTACAGACAGCATTTCCTGTGTTCTAGAGAGGAGATCAATCACTTCTTCACATGCAGGTAAGGATTTAAGACCATCATCAACATAGAAGTTCCTCTCAACAAACTGACGAGCATCAGAGCCATACTCTTTCTCACCTTCTTGGGCGGTCCTTCTCAGTCCATAGATCGCTACTGCAGGAGATGGGCTATTGCCAAAGACATGTACCTTCATCCGGTAATCTATGACTTCATTGTTGACATCATTGTCCTTATGCCATAGGAACCTGAGATAGTTTCTGTCATCATCCTTAACAATGAAGCAATGAAACAGCTGTTGGATGTCGGCCATCACTGCAACTGGTTCCTGTCTGAAACGGATTAAGACTCCTATGAGGCTGTTGTTTAAGTTAGGACCAGTGAGGAGCAGGTTGTTGAGAGAGACGCCTTCATACTGAGCACTAGAATCGAACACGACCCTGATTTGGTCAGGTTTGCGAGGGTGATACACGCCAAATGATGGAAGGTACCAGCATTCTTCTCCTTCCTTTAGTGGAGGTGCAGGTTCTGCATGATCTCTCTCAAATACCTTCTGCATGAAACCTACAAAGTGTTTCTCCATCTCTGGTTTCCTCTTGAGGGTACGTTTTAAAGAGGAAAATCTAGAAACTGCTTGCTTCAGATTGTTTGGTAGTTTTGATCTCGGGGAGCGGAAATGTAAGGATGCTACCCAGCTGTTGGAATCATCTTGAATGAATTCCTTGTCCATAAGTTTGAGAAATTCCTTATCAGCTATAGCCGGTGCCAGCTTGTCATCACTTGTTGTATTGAACACTGTTAATCCAAGGGTGTCGTCCCCAGGCAGGAAAGTATTCACGTTGTCTCGGTGATTATGCAGCCACTTACTGTTGCTTATCTTCTCTTTCACTTGGTAGTGATGTGGACATGGCTGAAAACAAGTGCTGCGACCATTTCGTAACATATGCGTCTTAAATGAAGAAATATTGGTGGGCCTTTTCATCCTACCTATGCAGACGTTGCCAATGATTACCCATCCTAGATCGAGGCGCTGGGCAAATGGTGCATCATGTGGTCCATTAATTTGCTGGCGTATTTTGTGCAGTCTGAGAATGTCTCTACCTAGCAGAAGTAGAATGTCTGCATTTTTGTCAAGGGATGGTATTTCACTGGCTATTGCCCTTAGATGAGGGTGCTGGAAAGCCGCCTCTGGTGTGGGTATCTCTTCTCTGTTTGATGGTATCTGGTTGCACTCAACAAGTGTGGGCAAAGGTATCTCCAAATTGCCCTTGAGAGAAGCTATTACAAGACCACTGGCCCTTCTTCCAGAAACCTCTGATATGCCACTACAAGTACCCAAGGTATATGGATAAGTATCACCCTTTAAGTTAAACAGATCAAAGAGTTCTGACCTTGCAAGTGAGTGGTTGCTCTGGTCGTCCAAGATGGCGTACACCCTCAGAGCCCTTTCTGGTTGGCCCTTGGGGTATATATTGACTAGGCATATCCTTGCACAGGACTTGTCACAAAGGTCTTCTCCGCAGACTTCTGTACATGAGGAAGATACTGTGGTAGTATTTGCTGATTGATCTGTGTTCTCCCCGCCATGCTTAGTTGGGGAAGGGGAACCTCTAGGCGGTGTGGCACTAGGCTGGGATGGATGAAGAGCTTGTACATGGTTCTCACTGCCACACTCTATACACTTAATAGCAATTTTACAGTCTCTAGCAACAAGTTCAGTAGAGGCACAACATTTGAAACATATCCCTAGTTTCTTTAGAAGCTCTTTACGTTCCTGTATTGGTTTCCTCCTGAAGCCAATACACTTCTTGAGGGGATGAGGCTTCTTGTGAATAGGACACAGACGGTTAGGATTTTCTACCTTTTCGTCTTGGTTGCTGTTGCAACTGCTTTCTTCTGGTGCTGATGTAGGTATAGGAAGAATATCAGTCTTTTTCACCGAAACTGGGCCTCTGCGGTTTCTGTAGTTAGAATGTGAGCTGTCATACTTAATAAGAGGTGAACCAGGAACACTGGGATCCCCATAGGAAAAGCTTGGGTCATTCTTGGATTCTGCAATGTTCTTGATAAACTCACATAAGTAGGAAAATGGAGGAAAGGAGACTCTATTCTCATTTTTGTATCTTGACCCAACTGTGGTCCACCTTTCTTGAATATTATATGGCAACTTGGTGACTATCGGGTTTACCCCACGAGCAGTGTCCAGGTAACTGAGGCCCGGTAGGAGAGTGTCCGCCTTAGCCAGTAGGAGCTCCATGAGTAGGTCACTAAGTTCTTGAAATTTCTGATGATCCTTACCAGATATCTTTGGAAACCCTTGCAACCGTTTGAACAGAGCATTCTCTATTGCTTCAGGACTGCCATAGGTTTTCTCCAGTCTTTCCCAAGCAGCGGTAAGGCCTGCTATGGGGTTGTAAATGTGGACGGATCTGAGTCTTTTAGCACGTTCTGTGGACTGTGGGCCAAGCCACCGGATAAGCAAATCTAATTCTTCAGCTGCAGTAATGCCAAGGTCACTAATTGCAGTTTTGAAGGCACATTTCCAGCCTCTGTAGTTCTCAGGTTGGTCATCGAACCTTGTGAGTCCAGTCTTAGTAAGCTCACGGCGAACCATGTACCTTGCAAACTCTGACATGTCTGTTCTCTCTGACTTTAAATATTGAGTTGCTGGCTGAGTAGCGGTGATTACGTTGTTAGTGGGGTTCTGGTTAACAGAGGTAGGTAGTGTAGGGGCTGCGTAGGCATTCAGCCTAGGAGCTAGCTTAAAGTCCATAGGTTTAGCCACATATGGATGTGAGACTGGACGGTTGTTTGCAGTCTGGTAGTATGGTGTCACATTGGTGTTTACCTGAGTATCAGTATATTGCATTTGCTGAGGTGCAAGGCTTTGGGAATCCATGAAGGAAGAAGAAACTGGATGCTGGACAGGCAGGGCATTGTATTGACCTTGAATGCGGTGTGCTTCAGAAGATACTGTGCCCTGTTGCACTGGAGAAATGTTGTCCCTGACAGGAACATTTGTGGCAAATAGGGATTCACTGCTTTGGCTTAGTACATAGTCTCTTGTGCGCTTGAGGGGATCCTCTGCTTCCACATCACACAAACTGGTGCTGTCGCTTTCACTTCCACTGATGGCCTGTTCTAAAATGCTTAACCTTGCCATGGCTGCAGCATGCTCATACTGTTTCTCTAGAGCCTCTAGTTCTGCCCTTTTTTGAGCTGCATTAGCTTCCATTTCTGCTTTCTGTTGTGCAAAGGCTGCCTGTATCTTAGTAGCTTCCGCCTCTGCACGTGCTTTTATAAGTTGCTCACTGAGTGTGGAAGATTTTGAGGAACGTGACTTAGATGTACGCTTTGAACGCTTGTTAGACTCAGAAACATGGGATGCCATTTCCTGCAGTTGCGCAATTCTTGCCTCTGTCCTTAACTTAGTTTCATGTACTAAGCTGTCTCGTTCTGAATTGAGATGCTGGAAGCTTTGCAATTCAACTAAGGAATCGTCTGTATGAAGTTTCCTCAATATGCTTTCATACTCCTCAGCTTTCATTTTATAATGTCCATGCATAGAACAAAGCTGTCGCAGAGCTCCCTCTAGTGGTGATACATGGTATGCAGGCAAGCACATGGCAGATATCTTAGTCTGTATTTTCTGCCACCATTTTGAGAGTTCACAGGAAAGTTCATGCTTTAAACCTTCTAGATTGTCTCTAACCTTCCACGTAGGTTTAATCAAGCGTCTAGCCTTCTCACTGGGCTGCAGACTGAGGTCCATGCTACCTTGTGCTTCAGGGTGCCCTTCAGCCATGATGCAACACAAACAGGATAAATATAACTTTGCTGGAGTAAGATGGCTGCTTGATAGAATCTTCTATGCTGAGGGGGTCTGAGCTGCAGATGCAACTTACACAATGCTGATTCCTTCTGGCTTCAGGTAACTTGCTGTGACTGACTGTATGTCAGAAGTTGGTGAACTGTCTTACAGCTGTATCTGGCAGTCTTTATGCATCATTTTTCACTGTTCTGACTCAATAGCTTGGCTGCAAGTGTGAGGTTGTGAGAGTGTCCTGTAGTCTCTATGCTAACCAGCAATTTACACCAAGATATCTATCAGATAGTGTTCAACTCAACTGAGGAGGCGTAGATAAGATTTCAGATGCTTTAATCCAGGTAAATCTTGTAAAACCTCATACAGCAGTAGGTGAAAAATGATGAAATACCAGGAGCTGAGCAGACATGTTGCTTACAAAGAAGTGAAACTAAACTGAGAGAGAGAGAGAGAGGAGGAGCTACAGCATCACAGCTAAGGATACAGAGAGAGAAAAGGGACAAACTACAAAGACAAACAGTATCACAGATACATGTCAGTGAATTAAACCAAGTCCTGGGACATGACATTCAAGATTTGATCTTCCTTGCTGTTCACAGGGTCCCTACAGTGCTGTCAATGAGTGGATAGGACTGACATGCAGAAAATACTATAGTCACTAGCACACATCTTTTCAAAGGAACATGGAAAATTTGAAGAGTAAATAAAAACACTGATGCCATTTATTGTTCAACAAGCTAATTTATAGATCGTATTAAAATCTCATAATACAAATTAACAGAAATGTTAAGGGTTTTTTTTCTGGAATTTTTATACTGATGGCTTATCCTTCGGAATATCATCAATATTCATGTATGGCTCCTGGGTAAACAATGAAAAAGATGCAGTACTCCTGAAGTCCTGTGGGCCCTTTGTGCTGCTCATTACCACGGATGGTGAGACCTACATCAATCATATCGTTAAATATCTATCAATATAAAAGCCTGTCAGACTCCTTGAATATGTAGCATGCAGTTTTTAATGTCATTATAAGTCAGTTACAATTTATAGCTATGAATAGACAAATAGACATAGGGGTGAAGTTTTTAAGACTGGATCTTTGATGGAAGTTGGTGCCCCACCTTTACCACTTTTGTGGCATGTCATACTAGTTGACTGAACCACCACATCAATTATTTGAGTTTCTGCACAAATTTGTGGTTTTATGATAAGTAATGAGGTACTAACTCTTCCCAGGTGAGGACTAAGCAAATAATAGCATCATTTCTAGATAATTTCTGTATCTCCGATGTGGACTGTTAGATATCAAATACAGACAGCACATACAGAATCTCCAACTTTGTAATGACTGGGCTTGGTTAATCCATATGCAGAATGAATGGAAACAACAGGCAGAGATCTACTCATAAATTCATCACTTTGTCAGGATAGTTCTCATAATTAGGTGGAAATATTGTGGAATAAGCATATACTGTGACCTACTGGTATATGGCTCTTGTAGGCAGCACATCAGACTTTAGATTAATATATGGATTTTAAAATGCTGCATAACAATAAATAACCAAGTGCCTGGTGACTGCAAGGACTGTCACAACCAGATTGGAGATAGCACTTCGCATAGAATCTCTATCTCAGAGGTATCCTATGCCTAATCTAATATGCAAATTTTCTTTGTCATCTGCAAGATAATATGAAGAAAATAAGTTAATCTAATTGTTTAGCAATGAACTCCTTGACCTCCTTCACAGGCAATTTTCCAGTGTTTTTTTTTCAAGATATGACATGAATTTTAACCTTTTATTGTAGCATTTTTTGTGACTTTTTTACAAATTTTTTGGTATATTGTAACATAGATTTTATATTTAAACTCCTATAGGAAAGCCTATGGTTAAAAAGCCAAAAAAGCCAATTCAAAGCATGCTGCATTAAAAAAGGCCACTGACTCCCAATAAACATTGCATAAAAATGGCTTTGTTGTCATTAAATTACTTTTATAGGGATAAGGATCAATGTGTACGTAATTATTTTGCACCAGCATCTATAAAAGGGGTTGTGCCAAGTTGACAACTTATCACCTTATCCTGTGAATAGGTGATGTGTTTGATTGGTGGAGATCCAAACACTGGGACCCTCACAGTTCATGGTAAGGGGAGTTCCCTTGAACCACCATCTGAATGGCGCAGCAGTTGAGCAGATGCAATGTGGCTACTTTCATCTCTATGACACTGCTGAAGAGAAAATCAAAAGAAGCTATTTCCAAAAAGCTACTAGAGATGAATGGAGCAGTAGGGAGCCTGCGAGAAGGCCTTCATTTAGATGGTGGTAGAAGGGACCGCTGTTCTTATCATCAGTGGGGATGCCAGCAGTCAGAACCCCACCAATCAGACACTTAACACGTATACACTCTTGATGGTTTCCAATGTTCTAGTCCACTCTTCTATAAGTAAGAAAAAACATTTGCATTTCTAAACTTCCGCTACAATAATGGAGACCGTTGTCATCTTCTCCTGCAGTGTGAAAGAGTAGATGCTAGTAGTGCTAGTGGGGTCAATGCTGTATAATGATAACCACATAGAATTTACACAAGAGGTTCACCGCTGTTATCTTATTTGTTGGATTGAAAGCGTAGAAATTGATAAAATGCTGTAAGTGGTGGGTGCTGGCCATAGAACTATGAATGCCTTGAGAGGTAATCATATAGAAAGAGAATGGTGCCCCACTCGCTCTACGTGGGTAGGGTTTTCCATCCCAATAAATATTTAGCGCAAAACCACGGCACACACAGATATTTGTTGCAAGTTTCCATGTACAATTTATTTGCTCAATAGAGCTTCAGTATACGGAAAGTATATACCTGATAAACAGTTGTGCGGAAAAAAAAATATTGTCAGATCAAAAGGCAATGTTTTGGTCTACAGAATACCTTTATCAAGCCAGATCTGTGTAAAAAAAAAAAATATAATATAAATAATACAGATAAAGTGCACATAACAAAGAAATGGTTAAGGATTTTCAGGTTCTTGTATAACACCATGTCTGATGAAGGGAGCTAGACTTCCGAAAGCTTACTTATCAAATATACTCAGTTAGCCTTTAAAAGGTATCACCTGATTTCTTCACTCTTCCATGGTTAAGGATTAACACTTAAACTAACAAAGAATATACATATATTATTACATACAAGAAAAAGTATGTAATATCAATGTGGCATATGGATTGAAGCAAGTTGTCCTAGGAGGGCCTGGTGGGCAACGGATCAATGGAATAAAAAGACAAAGTGTCATAGTGACAAAAAATTGCATACTATGAAATGATGCCATAAGGCTAAACAATATATACATATGGTAGAATGCATCACTGGCAAGAAACATTGTATTAATCTATAGTATAGTATATAACTATTACAGTATAAAGCATGCAAGTAACATAGCATAATAGGGAGCATGTATCATAATGTACTTAAGAGCATAGTATATATAACATATGGGACTAATTAAATGCAGTGCTCGGAGTATCTAATAGGCAAGGATCCAATATGATATGTCACAAACCAAGGCATATATTGACATCTTAAACCTTATTACCAAAGTGGAAAGGTCCAATGCAGATGTATAGGGGTAGATGAGATTAGGCAAGGATTACCTGATACGGCGGATTGTAGCTGACGGAGTTAAGGTAGGGAGTCCTCAATTTAATATCTGGTGGATGAGTGAATATAAGCTGAAGATGCCATCTGTTTTTATATACACTATAAGAACTTACAATATATCACTTGCAGGTTGGGTGGTAGCGGCGCTGGCGTCATAGTCGCATCACCGCACCATCCAGCTCCACTCTGGAGTAAAGTGTCAGAGAGTATCCAAGCAGAGCGGACACATGATTGCGCACAGACACAGCAATCATGTATCCACCCTTACAGAAGAAGCAAGGGCAGTTTGTTGATAGAGCATGCAAGCCATGCAGGAGGGTCGAGAGAGAGCAAAGGGTTCACATGACTTAGCCAGGTCAGTACATGTAAGCTGACCGTAAACCACAGACAACTACAACTAAATGAAAAAATGGACAGTGGACATACAGTGAAAGAACATGAATATGTTTAACCTGATTTAAGAAAAAAGAAAAAATACTAGGAAATGACAAGATTAGTAGAAACAAAAAGGGTAAATACAGACGTGGACAAAATTGTTAGTACCCCTCGTTTAATGAAAGAAAAACCCACAATGGTCGCAGAAATAACTTGAATCTAACAAAAGTAATTTGCCAAACTACATGTTGACAAGCCACAAAGCTTCTGGGAAATGTCCTATGGACAGATGAGACAAAAATCTAAATTTTTGGCAAGGCACATCAGCTCTATGTTCACAGACGGAAAAATGAAGCATATCTTGAAAAGAACACTGTCCCTACTGTGAAACATGGAGGAGGCTCTGTTATGTTCTGGGGCTGCTTTGCTGCATCTGGCACAGGGTGTCTTGAATCTGTGCAGGGTACAATGAAATCTCAAGACTATCAAGGGATTCTAGAGAGAAATGTGCTGCCCAGTGTCAGAAAGCTTGGTCTTAGTCGCAGGTCATGGGTCTTGCAACAGGATAATGACCCAAAACACACAGCTAAAAACACCCAAGAATGGCTAAGAGGAAAACATTGGACTATTCTGAAGTGGCCTTCTATGAGCCCTGACCTAAATCCTATTGAGCATCTTTGGAAGGAACTGAAACATGCTGTCTGGAAAAGGCACCCTTCAAACCTGAGACAACTGGAGCAGCTTGCTCATGAGGAGTGGGCCAAAATACCTGTTGAGAGGTGCAGAATTCTCATTGACAGTTACAGAAATTGTTTGATTGCAGTGATTGCCTCAAAAGGTTGTGCAACAAAATATTAAGTTAAGGGTACCATCATTTCTGTCCAGGCCTGTTTCATGAGTTTTCTTTTTTAAAAAATTCTGTTGAAGCATGGTTGAAAAGCAATGTCTGACTTTCATTTGTTCATTTTCATAGAATTTTTATATATTATTACTTCTGTCAGATTCAAGTTATTTCTGTGACCATTGTGGGTTTTTCTTTCATTAAATGAGGGGTACCAACAATTTTGTCCACATGTGTATATCAGTTATACGGCAATAATGGTAATTATGGACTACATGGATATTATTAAGTATAAGAGAAAAATAAAATAGTATGATTATAATATGGCAAATAAGGTAATGAATACTACAGGTACTAATAAAAATAGGATAAACACTATCTATACTAGGGCCATACTATACCTGGATAAGATGATAGGACAATAAAGACAATGTCATAAAAAATAATACATAAGAATATGTTCTGGATATCAGTTTATAGTCTAAACGTGCAATCATAGGCTCTATTCAGCCCCAAAGGTTCAATAGTTTTCAGTGTATGTATCCAGAATGCTTCCCTTTGCTTCAGTAATGCAAGATGCTTACATCCACTTTTAAAGGCTGGTACATGCTCGATTACTTGGAAGGGAAGTTGTGAGATGTTGTGCTCATACCATTGAAATGAGCTGGAATAGGCAGGCAATGTGTTGATCTCTTTTCTTATCGCAGACTTGTTTTTAGATATGCGGTCTCGTATACGTTGAATAGTTTCCCCAGCATATACAAGACTGCATGGACACTTGATGAGGTATACAGTGGGGAAAAAAAGTATTTAGTCAGCCACCAGTTGTGCAAGTTCTCCCACTTAAAAAGATGAGAGAGGCCTGTAATTGACATCATAGGTAGACCTCAACTATGAGAGACACAATGATAAAACAAATCTAGAAAATCACATTGTCTGAATTTTTAAGAATTTATTTGCAAATTATGGTGGAAAATAAGTATTTGGTCACCTACAAACAAGCAATATTTCTGGCTCTCACAGACCTGTAACTTCTTCTTTAAGAGGCTCCTCTGTCCTCCACTCATTACCTGTAGTAATGGCACCTGTTTGAAATTGTTATCAGTATAAAAGACACCTGTCCACAACCTCAAACAGTCACACTCCAAACTCCACTATGGTGAAGACCAAAGAGCTGTGGAAGCACATCAGAAACAAAATTGTAGACCTGCACCAGGCTGGGAAGACTGAATCTGCAATAGGCAAGCAGCTTGGTGTGAAGAAATCAACTGTGGGAGCAATAATTAGAAAATGGAAGACATACAAGACCACTGATAATCTCCTTCGATCAGGTGCTCCACGCAAGATCTAACCCTGGGGGGTCAAAATGATCACAAGAACAGTGAGCAAAAATCCCAGAACCACACGGAGGGACCTTGTGAATGACCTGCAGAAAGCTGGGACTAATGTAACAAGGGCTACCGTCAGTAACACACTGCGCCGCCAGGGACTCAGATCCTGCAGTGCCAGACGTGTCCCCCTACTTAAGCCAGTACATATCCTGGCCCGTCTAAAGTTTGCTAGAGAGCATTTGGATGTTCCAGAAGACTATAGGGAGAATGTCATATGGTCAGATGAAACCAAAGTAGAACTGTTTGGTAGAAATACAACCTCATCATGTTTGCAGGAGAGTGAAGGCTGAGTTGCATCCAAAGAACACTATACCTACTGTGACGCATGGGGGTGGCAACATCATGCTTTGGGGCTGTTTCTCTGCAAAGGGTCCAGAACGACTGATCCGTGTACATGAAAGAATGAATGGGGCCATGTATCGTGAGATTTTGAGTGCAAACCTCCTTCTATCAGCAAGGTCATTGAAGATGAAACGTGGCTGGGTCTTTCAGCATGACAATGATCCCAAGCACACCGCCAGGGCAATGAAGGAGTGGCTTCGTAAGAAGCATTTCAAGGTCCTGGAGTGGCCTAGCTAGTCTCCAGATCTCAACCCCATAGAAAACCTTTGGAGGGAGTTAAAAGTCCGTGTTGCCCAGCGATAGCCCCAAAACATCATTGCTCTAGAGGAGATCTGCATGGAGGAATGGGCCAACATACCAGCAACAGTGTGTGCCAACCTTGTGAAGACTTGCATAAAACGTTTGACCTCTGTCATTGCCAACAAAGGATATATAACAAAGTATTGAGATTAACTTTTGTTATTGACCAAATACTTATTTTCCACCATAATTTGCAAATAAATTCTTTAAAAATCAGACAATGTGATTTTCTGGATTTGTTTTCTCATTTTGTCTCTCATAGTTGAGGTCTACCTATGATGTCAATTACAGGCCGGCCTCATCTTTTTAAGTGGGAGAACTTGCACAATTGGTGGCTGACTAAATACTTTATTTCCCCACTGTACCACAAATAAAGATGTGAAGAATGGGAAAAACTCGCTAATGGGATATCTCTGTCCTGTTTTGGGGTGATTGATATAATCCCACTTGATTACTGTGGAGCATTGTATGAAATACAAACATGGCAAAGTGGCCTTCTTCTAAGTTGAGAGAAAGGTCTGTCGGTTAAGGCTGCCAATATCGCCGTTTACTAATTTGTCCCTTAAGTTCTTTTCACTCTTATAACAGATTCTTGCAATTCCTCAGTTTCAGGAAATGCCCATTGCAATGTCGGCAAATGTCTATGTATTATGTAGGCTAATTTGGGGGAGAACAGATAATACTTGTGTGTGAACTGGATCCTTTTAGCACGTGGAGATTGATTGAAAGTATTAATGGTGGACATATCATTAATAAGTTTCTGTTGGTTATCTGGATTGGTCACTAATTGGGGCACTCTTGTGAACTGTAATAGAGGGAGTGATTTTTTAGAATTGGGAGGGTGATTAATGGTGTAATGGAGGAGACTGTTACAGTTCATAGGTTTCGTGTAGAGATCAAATTCTATATGTCCCATGTTATTTCTGAATATCAGGGTGTCGAGGAAGTTCATCTTTTTTTATCATGATGCAAAGTAAATTGAAGGGAAAATGTTATTTAGTATGTCATGGAATTGTAGGTGTGAGTCTATTGCCCCCCCAACACAAAAAATCATCAATGTAGTTTCGCCAATAAATGGCGTGTTGTCAGAAGGATGGAGGATATATAGTGTGTGTTTGTGTATATATATATATATATATATATATATATATATATATATATGTGTGTATATATATATATATATATATATATATATATATATATATATATATATATATATATATATATATAGATATATATATCTATATATATATAGATATATATATAGATATATATATAGTTCATCCACCAGGTTCATGGTCTGGTTAATGGAAGAAAATGGATTTCTTTGGAGCTAGCAGGAATTGTATTTCCTCAATATAATCATGTTTGTCCATCACTACCAGGGCACTGCCTTTGTCGGCTGGTTTTATTATAAGGTTGGGATTAGTACAAATAAGAATTAGATATACTGGGGAATATTTATCAATAGAGGTCTGACACTTTTTGGTCTACTTTTGCGCCAAAATTTTTGGTGCACAACATTTATGCCTTATTTATGAATAGTGTGCACCATAAAGAACAGAAAAATACGATGCAACAGAATGGGTGTGGTTTAGAAGTGTCTAACTTTATGATACATTTATGAAATAGAAAATAACGAATATGGTGCAGATTTCCTGTGCAAAGTAGACCAAGTTTAAAATAGTGTAATGAATTTACGACAATTTACTTCATGCGCCATAAATTCCCATCGTTATAACGTGCCAAGAATTATAGGGTCTTTGATGCGTGTGCCAAATATTGCAGCCTGCAAGTTGTTTTTTGTCTGCATGTTTTGCACCAAATATTTGCCAATTTTAGTCATATGGTATTTGAGTCAGAATTTCGGAGCTTCTAGAAACATTCCATATTTATGAAGGTCCGTGCGACAGATTCATAAATATGTGATTCATAGTTTAAGAAAGTGAAAAGTTCGACAATATTGATAAATGTGCCCCACTGTATCTATCTAAATATTTATAGATATTTTTTTTTTCAGATTATAGAATAATATTTTTTACTTTCTCGTTTCACAACCCTTTTAAAAATTAAAAATAAAACTCTATAGTCAGTAATATATATTAGAAATGTGCCCAAACTTAACTAATCTCCAATTTGGTTAAAACAAATGCATTGTCATTTTTTAAATGTATTTATTAAAACCAGATATTGAAATATATCACTTTTTATCACAACTGTAGATATTTTAAATTGTATTTGTTGTACATGATTATGGGGCCTGCCATCTTGCCTGAGCTTCTCTTCAGCTCTGTTAACAGCATTTAATGATATACTTTACAGCATAGTCATGGTCACAGAGAGCAATAGTCTGGAGTCAACTCATTGAGGTCTATGGGATCATCTAATGTCCGTAGTGGATACAATATTGAGTCAGCAGGTTTATCTATAGAAGTATAATCATCTTTTGTAATCATGTTTGTGATGGTGGCGGCTGCTGCAAAGAAAATCCCTACAGAATTATTGGCACGTGTCATTCTATTGTTAGGATTAATGGTCAGAGTGAAAATTGCAAGATATAGTACTTAAGTATAAGCAGGGACATGGAATATTTAAAAATGGATCAAAAATTCTTTAAACATATATTCACATGGCTTAAAAAATGGGTAATTTTCTGGTGATACATTTCCTTTAAGGATTCCAGATTCTCATGAAAGTAATTCAACACAATATCATAATGATATGCTATCAAAAGCCTTAAAACACTGTAATTCTCCCTCCCCTACTGGGTGGTCACACACAGACACAAATAGGATTGCTAATGTAGCGTATCACCTTGTGGTACGTTGTCATAAAACGTGGTGGAAACAGTCACAGCAAAGTGATTGGCGAATCCCATCCCCACTTTGCTGTAAAAAATGCGCAGCGGAGATGCTGCGATCTCCAAAACTGTTGCGGTTTTGGAAATTGCAGCATGTCAATTATACTTACGGAAATTCCAGCAGTTTCCCTATAGGTACAATTGAAGCAGAAAATCCACAGAGGAGACCTCTGCTAACTTTCTGTGCAAAGCGCTGTGGGAAGAACCGCGATTTGTTGCCGCCGCGGTTTTTCCCGCAGCGCTTTTTTGCTGTGGGACGCCACATGGGGCCTTAGCCTAAAGAGGGCTGTTCACCACCTCCACCCATTCAAATTCTTATCATTTGGTAACTGATTCCAGTGCAGTCTGAACTTTCTAGTCTCCACCATTCCCAAGCAACAAGCGCAGGTAGTCTTGATGCCTGATTTGCTATTTCTGTAATGTCAGAAGGGCATTGTCAGGCTGGGGGTTTGACTCAGAGCTCCTATAAGAGGCAGCCAGTGTCAGAGCTCAGAATCATGCCCTTTGCCTGTTCCTGCCTGACACCGCCCTGACAGTACAGAGACTAAATAGTATATCAGGCACGAAAATTAACAGCATTAATTGCTCGGTAACAGTGGGGACTAGAGGAAAAATTCCAACTGTGCCATAGTCAGTGGAAAAGCAGCTATTAATTGATGTAAAGAGCTGTACTTGTTGGAAATGTTGAAAGGTCCTCTTTAACTTGTGACACTCATGCCTGGACATGTTCAGCGAAGAAGAATGTAAGAAAGGATATCTGCATAAACTGAGGAGCCACAAATATACAAACCTTAAAAATTGCCCCTGTCAATGCTATATGGCCTATCAAGTAAAATGCCACTTATCATCTCCAGTTTGCCTTCAAGCCAAAATACAGAAATAGTCATGGATAACCAATGTGTGACAAAAGAAATAGCAAAGAAGTGTATGGTTATACTGAGACATAAGCTCCTACTATGATTTTTTTTTTTTTTTCTGTAAGGAGTCCCCTTCCTGTTAAGATCACTCTAGTTGAAAACCTTTTTTGAGCACAGTTTGTATTTACTGCTGCTTGAAGTTGCATTGGCCGACCATGATGATATAAATGAGTAGGTCTGCTAGAGCTGAGCATATATTGAATGAATGAAGGTGACAGTTCACACCGATCCTCCCAGTGCTTTTAGCGTCTTGAACTGCGGGGAACTATTTCTTTGTAGACTTGGTTCTCACTGACATCAGTCATCTCATTGATTTTTGATTAAAAAGATGGAACATTGTTCTTTACTTCAGTATAAAACAGATGCTAACATTTGATGCTGCTTTTATTTAATCCAAGACTGAAATTTACACTATTATATATTCTTGGCATCCATCAATGAGGATCAAACTCCATACTCCAAACGCTCATCTGCGGAATCTGTGGAAATGAATAAAGTAGGAATAAACAACCACTATAATTATACTAAAAGAACCTTTCTCCCTGCCCAGCGTCTATTTATCACATCCAATGTGCAGGTGACTCTGGCTCTTAGGGATACATGTTGAATGCCAATTCTTTTTCTTGGCAAGATACCAAATAATTGCTCTTTTCATAGAGGTTACACTAACACCTTTGCTGTTTGTGCTTGGCTTCAGTCCTAGAAGCCATTCATTGCTCTTTTCTTAACCTTTCCTTTTGGAATCATAATACACCAGCAAGTCTGTCATTAAAAACAGCTTTGTCTGGTGGAAAAATACACAGTGTATCGTCCTGCCGCACATCTTGCTGTTCCAGTCTGTTTAGGAACAAACAATTGTACATCATAAGGCCCACACACAGCCATGGATCATACAGAAATGCTACAGTTAAAGGGGTTGTCCAATGTCATGACTTGTTTTTCTATAAATAGCGTACAATGTTCTAAAATAACAAAGACGTAATGGCGACACTTCCCCAGTTGCCCACTGGTGTCTGTTTACAGGGCTTGAGTGATGACATGCCAAGTATTCCCCTCTCAGACACCTCTGAATGCAGCTTATCTCCTCAAGGGCAAAAAAATCAGGCAACTTGAAAACCAATTGCCTGATCCTGCTCTTGTGAAACAGTTGCTAGGCTTCCACACACATTAGATGTCAGCCAAAGTAATCCAGAATTCCAGCTTTAGTCCTAGTGTTAGTTCTGGACATTTTAAGGCATGTGTAAAAATATCATAGGGTTGGACAATCCAATTCAAAGAAATTGTTCAGCAAGAAAAATCCCCTTCCTAAATGCAGCCCCCTGGAAATTAGTTCTGGAAACCCCATCATTAGCAGTTTTGTATGGGGAACCTGTCTACATATACACATTTACCCTCCAAATTTTATCACTTTTATCACAGTGCCCATTGAAGTCATTTGGTGACCATGTGATATCCAATAAGCCCTCCTCCAATAAGGCATATGGACAAGACTTGTACTACACAATGACCCTTCAAACAAAGAGACATTCCGTTTTAGAGTGGTCAGCATGTCTTGAAAAAACAATATTGATAGATGTTTGTTATTTTATGAAAAAATATGAAAATTATTTTTAGAACATTACTTCTAAATGAGTTTTTGTGTTGAGTCAAGATGTAGTATAACCAATTGGAAAGGGTTGTGGCTAAATGTCAGATGCCATATACAAAACACATCTCATGAACACTAATAACCCTTATGTAGTTATTAAAGTGTAATGATGTTGATCATGTCAAGCTAAAATGTAAGTTTGCAGAAGTCATCAAATGTACAATACATGTGATTTGGCATGAGGGCATTGAGTGTCAGGTTCCTACTTCCACTGAGTACAGAAGTCATAGAGACCAGTGGTGAACTTTGAGTCTTAAAGACAAACGTTTCCATATTGCTGTTACAGTTAAAGATTGGAACTTCTCTGAAATATCTGGTGGGACAGTGATATTGATATAACTAATAAATATATATAAAATAAATATAAAGGACCAGGTTCAGAATAAGGTCCAACTTATTGCATGCTCTATATTTATGCTGGACTGAAAGAATTAACACACATTGGATATTAGACATGAATATGACATTGTGCTAAAAAAAAAAAAAAAACAGTCTCCAAATTAGAGATGAAGAACAACATGCCTACTTTGTAAAAATTTTCTGTCATACATGAAAATATAGATTTACCATTGAATTCAAACTTTTCAACACTTTAGTTTTAATCCATGACCACAGTTGACCTAGGATAAAAGGCAAAATAATTGTATGAGGCAGAATCAAATGTGGCCTAAAATGTAACTAGCTAAAATCTCAGAACTAAATTTTGCTTACAAATACATATTCTTCTATGGTGCCGGATTACATGTCTTTGTTATTTTTGGCAGTATAAAAGACCAAAAATCCAAAACTGTGAACATTAAAACATAATGTTTATTAATAATAATCTAAAATATGTGAATTCTTTAATACTCTCAAGTGTAACAAGAAGACATCAATATGTATAAAACATCTAAAAACACCAGAAAACGGCCAAAATGACAAGAATACAGTGCCTTGCGAAAGTATTCGGCCACCTTTGAACTTTTCAACCTTTTGCCACATTTCAGGCTTCAAACATAAAGATATAAAATTTAAATTTTTTGATGAAGAATCAACAACAAGTGGGACACAATTGTGAAGTGGAATGAAATTTATTGGTTATTTTAAACTTTTGTAAAAAATAAAAAACTGAAAAGTGGGGTGTGCGATATTATTCGGCCCCTTTACTTTCAGTGCAGCAAACTCACTCCAGAAGTTCAGTGAGGATCTCTGAATGATCCAATGTTGTCCTAATTGACTGATGATGATAAATATAATCCACCTGTGTGTAATCAAGTCTCCGTATAAATGCACCTTCTCTGTGATAGTCTCAGGGTTCAGTTTAAAGCGCAGAGCGCATCATGAAGACCAAGGAACACACCAGGCAGGTCCATGATACTGTTGTGGAGAAGTTTAAAGCTGGATTTCGATACAAAAAGATTTCCCAAACTTTAAACATCCCAAGGAGCACTGTAAAAAAGATCATATTGAAATGGAAGGAGTATCAGACCACTGAAAATCTACCAAGACCCGGCCGTCCCTCTAAACTTTCATCTCAAACAAGGAGAATACTGATCAGAGATGCAGCCAAGAGGCCCATGATCACTCTGGATGATCTACAGCTGAGGTGGGAGAGTCTGTCCATAGGACAACAATCAGTCGTACATTGCACAAATCTGGCCTTTACGGAAGAGTGGCAAGAAGAAAGCCATTTCTCAAAGATATACATAAAAAGTCTCGTTTAAAGTTTGCCACAAGCCACCTGGGAGACACACCAAACGTGGAAGAAGGTGCTCTGGTCAGATAAAACAAAAACCAAACTTTTTGGCCACAATGCAAAACAATATGTTTGGCGTAAAAGCAACACAGCTCATCACCCTGAACACACCATCCCCACTGTCAAACATGGTGGTGGCAGCATCATGGTTTGGGCCTGCTTTTCTTCAGCAGGGACAGGGAACATGGTTAAAATTGATGGGAAGATGGATGGAGCCAAATACAGGAGCATTCTGGAAGAAAACCTGTTGGAGTCTGCAAAAGACCTGAGACTGGGACGGAGATTTATCTTCCAACAAGACAATGATCCCAAACGTAAAGCAAAATCTACAATGGAATGGTTCACAAATAAACGTATCCAGGTGTTAGAATGGCCAAGTTAAAGTCCAGACCTGAATCCAATCGAGAATCTGTGGAAAGAGCTGAAAACTGCTGTTCACAAACGCTTTTCATCCAACCTCACTGAGCTCGAGCTGTTTTCCAAGAAAGAATGGGCAAGAATTTCAGTCTCTCGATGTGCACAACTGATAGAGACATACCCCAAGCGACTTGCAGTTGTAATTGCAGCAAAAGGTGGCGCTACAAAGTATTAACTTAAGGGGGCTGAATAATTTGGCACGCCCCACTTTTCAGTTTTTTATTTTTTACAAAAGTTTAAAATAACCAATAAATTTCGTTCGACTTCACAATTGTGTCCCACTTGTTGATTCTTCACCAAAAAAAATTAAAATTTTATATCCTTATGTTTGAAGCCTGAAATGTGGCAAAAGGTTGAAAAGTTCAAGGGGGCCGAATACTTTTGCAAGGCACAGTAATTAGATGATTATCGATAAAGGTGCCTTACAGGATCTCACATGTCATAGAAACTTGATCATGGATCTAAAATATCCCAGTATATGTTGGCCTGATGCAAAACAGGACTAGTGCAAGATGAGAGAGCTGTGGAGTGGGCTGGTCTAGCCTAAAACATGTAGGTCTTAGATGCACACACTCACCCTATTATACCCTACAAGTATTTCTATTAATGCCCTATGATTTCTAACCTCGGGGCCACAGCCCTAGATGACTACCTCCACGACTGGAACTTGTATCTAGCTAGGAAGGCCTATAAGGCTCTACTTTGCTAGTGCTTCCCAAAAAAGAGTGATCTAATTCTCACTGGTGGTCAAAGCATTGCATGTTTGTGGATACAAGTTACAAGTCTCATGGTCAAAGCAATAGGTCAGTCTCACCTGAATGTAACACCTTTTCCCCATGAAAATTTGTGTCTGCATTGCTGAGAGATTTTTTATTTCACAATATGCAAATGAGCAATCTGAAGCACCATGGACGGCTCCATTGCTCCAAACTGCTATTCCTCACACTGCTTTAATACATCTTCTTTGAGTGACAGAGCCAGATAGCTGTGCTGAAATCTAGCCTGGAACAGTGTGGGGCATAGCAGTTTGGAGCAACAGAGCTGCCCTCGGTGCTCCAGACTGCTCATTTGCATATTGTAAAATAAATTATCTCAGCAACAGAGGCACGAAGTTTCATGGCGAAAAAGGCGTTACTTTTAGGTGAACCTGACCAAAATGTGTTCCTGGTTTAATATGCTTCACCTTGGTGACAGACTCTCTTTAATTGACCTGCTATATATGTCACAATAACCGTAGCTACCACGGATGCTGTCATAATAGTCCATATACTGTAAACAATCAATCAATGAAAAGAAAGCATCATACTACCAGTACCCTACTGATAATACACTCAGTACAAATGGTCACATATCGAGGGGCCAATAGGTACGGTAACCAAAAAAATTTACATCTAGGGGGTGTCTGGTAAAGACAATTCAGCTGAGTTTCAACCTCTACTTTAGTCTACGAGTAGAGGCCAGGACTCAGCTCAGCCCTATTTGCTTGTAAAATTGATCTCTGCAAACTTTGTTGAAAACATAGTGAACATTTAAGAATCACTGAATCAATGCTATGTCTCTTTATTGGTGTTTTGTATTGGTAGGAACATTTTGCTTTTGTGTGAGAAAGAGAAATGATGATGATTGCAAAAGTATTGAAAATGTTCCCATTTTCCATTCAGACATAAAACAGCAGGCATCATCCTTTTCATTTCGGCCTTAAAACATGACCAGTTCCACACTAGCCTGTTTGTATGGTCTATTGAAGTAAAAAATTGCAACCAAAATTCAATTAGCGATCAGTTGATGAAATAAAACGAAAAATGACCTAAGAAAATCTCATTAACAACACAAATAAATTGCACATAGTTAATGCAATTTTCTACTCTGAACTGATCTGAACAAATCCTGTTATCTGCTATGGCTTCTGCACACTAAGCAATTTATACACAACCAACATTAAAAGTGGCAAAACACTGAATGCCAGTAATGAAGGTGAAAAAAAAAAGTGTTTAAAGGGGACCTGTTATCTCACCTGACGTAAAATGTATTTGTATGCCTTGTAATATAAAAATTCTGGAGCAACTTGTTCTGTGTTCCTCTGTTGTTCTTCCAAGAAATGTGCGACTAAATTGACAGTAAATGTTACCAACTGAGGATGTGACCCTACACAGATTTACAACATCCCTTCAGTGCTTCCAGTGCCAGACTCAAGGACACACCCCTTTGAAAAGGGGAATTATAGCAACTAGTTGTCAATTTATTCTTAACAGGGGCAAACTGAGGTGCAAATTATCCAAGTTCTTGTGATCAGTGGGACCCCCGCTAGTAAGTTACCCCCATCCTGTGGATAGGGGTGCAACAGAGTTTTGAGAAAAGATTCACCGGAATTGTTATTTTATGAGAAATATTAGTATTTATAGAAGTAAACATGTCAGGAAAGCTTTAGGATGAATGATTTAACTCCAGAAATGTTGTGCTCCATGAAATGACTGTTATTATGGAGTCTATAGACAGGTACAAGACAACAAGGTAAGTAATGTAGGTAGCTACCTAGGACACGGCTGACTCTTCTATCCAGGGAAATGCATAGCAGTTGCTTATTTCTGAATCATATTACAGAGTACCTGCACTCAAAGGCAGAAGTGTAACTTGAAGCTCCTGGGCCCCAGTGCAAAATCTGTAACAGCCCCCCTTTTATGTGCTATTTATAGTACTGGTGTTTTCTTATATTGTAGATAGGTCTTTGGGCCTCCTATGGCTCCAGGGCCTGGTAGCAATTGCTACTTCTGCATCTCCTATAGCTACGCCCCTGCTCAAAGGTAGTATTTTTCTGTTCTTACCTCACTCATCATAGCAATTGAGGCAAGATGAAACAGCCTGTTTCTGTGGCCGCTTACTACTACTTACTACTATTGGTGAAGAAGAGCAGTGCAGGAGACAAGGGCAGGCATAACTTTCATAGGGCACTGTCTTCTGTACTCATAGAGAAAAATACTAGGATACTTGTGGCTAAAACAATGTGGAAAAGGTTATACCTTGCACTAATGTATGCACTTGGGCTAGTAACGATGGAGCATTGTGGTTGTTACTGTTATGGGGAACATTTACTTTGGTTGCCTTTTTGACTTGAGCAACATAAAAGCATATATTGGAGATGGTTATTCCCATATTTCATTCGCTTTGCAAATCAATTCAGTGATTGTCCAAAATGTGGTTAAATGAGAATGAATTAAAAAATAACAGCATTGAGTATTTGGTCTCGAAACCCTCGGAGATAACAAAGGTGGGCTGCATATGCACTTCCATAAGTCAATCTTTAGGTACATGATATGGTCACAATCACTGAAGATCTCAGCTTAGTTTGAGCAGTAAGTAAACCTGAAATCTCTCATTATTATTATTAATAATAATTCTGCCAAAATAATAATAATAATAATAAACTAAGTAACCAATTTGTAAAACTAAGTTATAAACCAAATATAGCTTTGTACTACTACTTTTTTGCTATGAAAAGCCACACACTTATAGGGCATTTTAATGTTTTTAACCTTACCTGATAATGGTAGTGCTGCCGAGCAGTGAAGGGCCAGTAAAACGTAAATGGTTTTTCCTTTAATAAAGCACAGGTAATGTTGTATTGAGTGGAAGGTGCTCATGCATGCATTATTTACTTTGTAATTTGTCGTAAACAGAAATGTTAAACATAAACCAAATTTGGCAGAGCCATAAACATAGCTGCCTAGTTTACAATGCTACATGCAACCGAGAGAAATGGGATTTATGGACCGGAAAAGTGAACACACTATATTTTATAGAATTCCTTAAACAGTGAATAAACTGACCCACTGGGCTACTAAACAGCACTCTTTTCAGAGCAAAATAATAGGGTTTTATATTTTATATACTTGTTTGTTTAATGGCTATTGCACAGCTAATGTTATCAATTTAATCTTAGAATTTTACTACTTGTGCTAATCTGCTTGTCTATGTCATAAACATGCATGCATGCAGTATATTTCTTATTTACCTTCCAGAATTAATGAAACATAAGCAAGTGTTATAGTAGTCTTTTATATATACTGTAAGGACTACAGCATATATGTGCCAAAAGGCAGACCCCCTTAACATGATTAAACCTTGACCCATTGATAGTTCACCTCTGAAAGGTGCTGGATTTTTTTTTTTTTTTTTTTTTTTTTTTACAGGAAAAGGCTCTTTACAGTTGTAATAGTTGAACTATGGAATGTCCTACCACATGACGTAAAAACAGCAGATAGTATGTCAGCATTTATAAAAGATACTCACAAATGAATCCAACCTCAATATGATTGACCATAAACTGTTTCTGTAGAGGTCCACTCATTCACTTGAAGGGGAGTAGAGACACAAATACTATACATTATTAAACTAACATGCTGACATTCATGTTTGCATATCATACATATGTATCTAACAACAAAGGCATTGAGGGTTATAATTAATCTAACAATGATGTTTAATGAAACGAAGTAACTATGTACAGTACTGTGTCTTTTTCAGCTTACGCTAGGTTCACACCTGTGTTCGAGTTTCCATTTTTGGGGTCCGCATGGGGACCTCACGAACAGAAACCTAATCCACTTAAAAAAGCGGTTATTAAACTATAATGGGGTCTGCTGGTTTTCCGGCCGCTTTTCTGCCTGGTTTCCGTGGATTCAGGGACGGAAACCCCGAACATAGATCAGGCGCAGATGTGAGCCTAGCTTTACTGTATGTAACTGTACATTAAATGTTGAATGTAAGAGTATTTCTATAAACTTAAGTAAGATGTTCAATGCACTACAGACTGGTTGCATAACTGCTTGTTTAGCACTAAAAATATACAGATGAAGCAGAGCTAATTGTGTCTTCTGACTGTTTTTGTGAGTACACAATGAATTGGATAGGCTTACCAGCAGTCCAATGAAAAACTACTAATAAGGGTGCCTTATGAAAGTCTAAGTATTGGAATACATACATTCATCATATAGCTGTAATGGCTCAGTTCTGAGTGCATATTATTCTAATATTGCATTATTCATATTCCATATGTTTAATATATATATTTGAAATTAGTTTATTTTATACTTTGAGTTAATGCCGCTCTTTTATCTTTTGAAGCCAGAGGAGAAGCAGAAGGCATCTGCAGGATTTGAACAGCTCCAATCTGCTATGGAGGTTTTGGGATTCACGGTGAATGAACAAAAGGCCATTTGGCATGTTCTAGCTGGTATCTATCACCTCGGAGCAGCAGGTGCATGTAAAGGTAAGGCACAAAACGTATAGCCTCAGTTCTATTATCGTGCCAGTTCAGTGAATGCAAACAAAGGCATTGAATGAACTGTCATGTTCTTGTCTTGATGAAGTTTGTTTATGAATACCAGTCTCTTACTATATACGCCTTCCCTGTGCTAGATGATGTCATCATTGCCATCATCACTATCCTCCTCCTCCTCATGTGCTATTTTAATTAAATGGTGGCTCTATTTTAAGGATTTTTTTTTATTGTTACAGTGAGGAAAAAAAGTATTTGGTCAGCCACCAATTGTGCAAGTTCTCCCACTTAAAAAGATGAGAGAGGCCTGTAATTGACATCATAGGTAGACCTCAACTATGAGAGACAAAATGAGAAAACATATCTACAGTCATGGCCAAAAGTTTTGAGAATGATACAAATATAAATTTTTACAAAGTCTACTGCTTCAGTTTTTCTAATGGCAATTTGCATATACTCCAGAATGTTATAAAGAGTGATCAGCTTAACAGCAATTACTTGCAAAGTCAATATTTGCCTAGAAAATGAACTTTATCCCCCAAAACACATTTCAACATCATTGCAGCCCTGCCTTAAAAGGACCACCTAACATCGTTTCAGTGATTGCTCCATTAACACAGGTGTGGGTGTTGATGAGGACAGGGCTGGAGATCAATCTGTCATGATTAAGTAAGAATGACACCACTGGACACTTTAAAAGGAGGCTGGTGCTTGCCATCATTGTTTCTCTTCTGTTAACCATGGTTATCTCTAAAGAAACACGTGCAGTCATCATTGCACTGCACAAAAATGGCCTAACTGGGAAAAGTATTGCAGCTAGAAAGATTGCACCTCAGTCAACAATCTATCGCATCATCAAGAACTTCAAGGAGAGAGGTTCCATTGGTGCCAAAAAGGCTCCAGGGCGCCCAAGAAAGACCAGCAAGCGGCAGGACCGTCTCTTAAAAGTGTTTCAGCTGCGGGATCGGGCTACCAGCAGTGCAGAGCTTGCTGAGGAATGGCAGCAGGCAGGTGTGAGTGCATCTGCACGCACTGTGAGACGGAGACTCTTGGAGCAAGGCCTGGTCTCAAGGAGGGCAGCAAAGAAGCCACTTCTCTCCAGAAAAAACATCAGGGACAGACTGATATTCTGCAAAAGGTACAGGGAGTGGACTGCTGAGGACTGGGGTAAAGTAATTTTCTCTGATGAATCCCCTTTTCGATTGTTTGGAACATCTGGAAAACAGTTTATTCGGAGAAGAAGAGGTGAGCGCTACCACCAGTCTTGTCTCATGCCAACTGTAAAGCATCCTGAAACCATTCATGTGTGGGGTTGCTTCTCAGCCAAGGGAATCGGCTCTCTCACAGTCTTGCCTAAAAACACAGCCATGAATAAAGAATGGTACCAGAATGTCCTCCAAGAGCAACTTCTCCCAACCGTCCAAGAGCAGTTTGGCGCTCAACAATGCCTTTTCCAGCATGATGGAGCACCTTGCCATAAAGCAAAGGTGATAACTAAATGGCTCAGGGAACAAAACATAGAGAGTTTGGGTCCATGGCCTGGAAACTCCCCAGATCTTAATCCCATTGAGAACTTGTGGTCAATCATCAAGAGACGGGTGGACAAACAAAAACCAACAAATTCAGACAAAATTAAAGCATTGATTCTGCAAGAATGGACTGCTATCAGTCAGGATTTGGTCCAGAAGTTGATTGAGAGCATGCCAGGGAGAATTGCAGAGGTCCTGAAGAAGAAGGGTCAACACTGCAAATATTGACTTGCTGCATTAACTCATTCTAACTGTCAATATAAGCTTCTGTTACTCATAATATGAATGCAATTATATTTCTGTATGTGATAAAAACATCTGACAAACTCACATAAAAACCAGAGGGCAGCAGATCATGTGAAAATATAATATTTGTGTCATTCTCAAAACTTTTGGCCATGACTGTAGAAAATCACATTCTTCACCTTTCTTTTGATCATTTTGACCCCCCAGGGTGAGATCTTGCGTGGAGCCCCTGATCGAGGGAGATTATCAGTGGTCTTGTATGTCTTCCATTTTCTAATTATTGCTCCCACAGTTGATTTCTTCACACCAAGCTGCTTGCCTATTGCAGATTCAGTCTTTCCAGCCTGGTGCAGGGCTATAATTTTGTTTCTGGTGTCCTTCCACAGCTCTTTGGTCTTCACCATAGTGGAGTTTGGAATGTGACTGTTTGAGGTTGTGGACAGGTGTCTTTTATACTGATAACAATGTCAAGGTGCCATTACTACAGGTAACGAGTGAAGGACAGAGGAGCCTCTTAAAGAAGACGTTACAGGTCTGTGAGAGCCAGAAATCTTGCTTGTTTGTAGGTGACCAAATACTTATTTTCCACCATAATTTGCAAATAAATTCTTAAAAAATCAGACAATGTGATTTTCTAGATATGTTATCTCATTTTGTCTCTCATAGTAGAGGTCTACCTATGATGTCAATTACAGGCCTCTCTCATCTTTTTCAGTGGGAGAACTTGCACAATTGGTGGCTGACTAAATACTTTTTTTTCCCCACTATATGTTGGACTTCTACACTACATTCCATTTTATAGAGATTATTACAAACACAAAAGACCTCATGTATCAAAACTGTCTCAGAGGAAAGTGGTAGTGTTACCAAAGCGAACAATCCAGCTGTTTCAGCGTTTCGTTCCAGATTTCATTTCATTCATTGCATTAGAAAAATGAAACATGGTTTGCAGCAAGGCCACTTTTCTCTGCGAGTTTTGATACATGAGGCCCAAAGTGCAGTCAGTGTATCATGTTCAACAGCAGCAAGACTTGAACTGTTCGTCTGTACTTCCTGCTGTGTAATAGTGGTTGCAGAAATAAATTTTAGATTTCAGGTTGAAGTCTTTGCCCAGCAGCAGAAATAATGTTCTCTTGTTTATGACATAACATGATTGAACTTACATGCGTTTTTGTTCTAGTCTGCAGCAATAATCCTGCACAACCCCTTCTCCCATTCTGACAGCTCCACTTCCATGTTCATTCTGTTACAGACTATATTGGTGACATAATAAAGGAGGCTGCCTGTCTGCTTCAGTAGAATAGCTAAACCAGCCCTCTGATCTCTTCATCATGATTTATTGTAGAAGGGGACTGGCCTGCCTATTTTATATGGATTATTGTTGAAATCTGCAGCAATGTCCTGGTTACAGCCCCTTCTCTTGGTCCTGGCAGCTCCACTTCTGTGTTTTGTTTTGACACAAGCTGTGTCAGAGATATGATGACAAGGGCTGACTGTCTGCTTCATCTCAGTAGCTAAACCAGACCAATTCTACAGTAAGTCATGGTGAATACAAAGATGGATACAGAACTGACTTAGCTACTGAACTGAGGCAGACAGCCAACCACCTTCATTATGTCACCAAAAAAGTCTTTGACAGAATGAATACGCTACTGAGGCCAGGCGATAGGTGCTGAAACCGGGCCATTGCTGCCAGTGTGAAAAATGATGTATATTACGCTAGGCTCACACTACCGCTGCCTCTCCTTTGCTCTGGTTTGTCGGAGGACCAGAAAAATGTAGAGGTGGACTGCTAAAATAGCGGTAACACACAGAGTCTGATGGACCCCTTTGACTATAATGGGGTCTGTCGGGTGTCCGTTGTTTTAAAACTGAAACCGACGGAGGAAAAAGTCCTTTGTGCAGGACTTTGAATGAAATGAAATCTGGAATGAAACACTGAACTGTTTTGCTGGACACAAAAGTCTTGCATATGGTGCTTTTCGGTGCTTCATTTTTGCTGAAATCCTCAACTGCAGCACCTAACAGAACCTTTATCACAGATGAGAACATAGCCTTAATGATCTCATAGTTGGTTATTTGATGGCTAAAGAAAAAAGCTTTACTTACAGTCTAAGCGACAATTAGCATTTAATAGAGCAGGAGGAGCTGAGCAGAGCGATGTATAGATTTGGGAGAAAAGATTTCTTATAACTTGACATTTAGTTCATAAAAAAATCTTCTCATGTTAGGCTTAAGGGTGGGTTCACACTATTGTTGTTAATGTCTGTTGCTGTCATCCATCATAGAATGACAAAATCTCCTGGGATCTGCATTAGTGTGCTGGAAAACAGTTCTTCATAAATAGTTTCATGTCCTCAGACTCAGCCCCATTGTCCAAAGGCACATTCATATGGAAAGCATAGGCATGTAAAGGGGCTGAACCTGTAAAAACAAGGGAGAGGTCTGGGAAAAGGGTGTGTGTTAATAAACTATCTATCTATCTAGATGTGGCACTTGCACGATTTATTTATCAAGATATTCATGGTAAACAAACTATTAGCACAGATGATTTTTTGGGATACCAGGTTCTCTCCTTTAGGATCATGAATATACATTGTATTTGTTTTTCATTCATTAAAAGTAATTATTCCCCAGACTAAAAGTCCAAGCTTATTATTAATTATTCACATTAGTAAAGCTGTGGGATCATTTTTCTCAGAAAATAATCTACAGCTTGACTGTAGCAGTGGACTGACATGAGATGAGAACATTTATTGTACATTTCATAGAACTGTAAAATGTCATTAAAACTGGGATTGAATGTAGGAAAACTGAAAATATTCAGAAACAAACACTCCCCTCCCTTCAGGAGCACTCAGCAGACTTAGAAAATAGCATGTTTGCATCTAAGTGGGGTTGGAGAAACTGCAATGTGACTTAAGATGAAATTAATCAAAGTATAATTGTATATGACAAATCCACGTTCCCTCTATTATTGAAAATTGTGATATGCAGCAGTAATCCAGCACTTAACATACATTATAGTTATTACTGCCTATTCATTCTAGGATATGACAATGTATACATGACTACAGAATCATCATTACGTTCCGATGTGATTAAAGTAACAATAGAGACTTGTCACAGAGAGTTGCTTACCACCGCTTTGAGAATGGGAGGAACTAAATTAATTTCTACACTATGGTTTTCTAGTTCTTTCTCTAATTGTATAGTAAATGTTATCAGTATGAAACAGACCTGATGCTTCAGCTATTCATTATAACCTGCATGATGATATTTAGGCCTCATGCACACAACTGTGAAAAACGGCTTTGTGACAACCGTTTTTAGAACACAATATGGCAGATTTATTAAAACAGTCTAAAAGCAAAATTGACTTATTTGTGCGGTGACCAGATGGAAGGTAACGCTGCAGTTGGGATTGCGGGGGTGCAAACAGCGCAGACTTGTCACGGTCTCTGGGCACGAGGGCGCAGCGCTGGTGCTGTCCCACGTTACCACCACTGATACCGGTGATGAGGGGGCTGCACAAATGTTGGTGGTGATTGTTCCCCCGGGGCACTTCCCCTATACTGTGCCGACTGGTGGTGTTTGGGGCACCCTGATGTTGTCGGTGCAGAGTCAGACACAGAAACGGTTGTAAAGTTGAACTTTTACTTCCATGGGTGTGGAGGCACAAATGCTTAAACAGTTTCTTCAATACAAAACAACGGGGTACGCCTGGTGACACAGCAAAGTCCTGGGGTGCAGGGTAGACTTGATGAAAGGTGTTCCTAGCCCCTTATACTTCAGTGTTACAGCCCTAAGGTGCGTCTGGGCTCCTATTTGGCACATAGGAGGATGCCCACCATGATACTAGTACATAATATTCCCCACTCACGTTATGTGGTCCTGATAGCTCAGAGTTTCGGGGTGCAATAGTCAGGGTGGCAGGATATTCCACAGGTCTGGCCTTGGCCCCTGGATCCTGTGATACTTGCTATGGAGCACGTGTTCCAGAATGTTCTCTCCACAGTCTCATGCTGACAAGATAATGATGCTTGACTTCCTTCAGGGCGATGGCTAGGCAGACAGGGGACAGGATCTTCTGAATAGCTGGAGTATGTCAGCTCTCCAACCTTCCTGGGCCTGTCTAGGACTTGAGATTCCTGCACTAAACTCACTGCTTTCTTCACAGGACATCACACTTATCTCCTCACCTCCTCCTCCTAACACTCCACACTTCTAACTCCTCACACGCAGGACCTTCCTGCAGGGGTGTTACCATGGGGACCCAGTGATCAGCTGACTCCTCCCCTTTTCCCAGGCGATGTCCTCCCATTGGACATTTGGTTACTATTCAATCCTATGCGAGGTGTAATGCATGTGTGAGGCTCACTAGGTGGCGCTGTGTTGTGTGAGACTCAGGACCCCCTGCTATGCCACACAGGCTATGAAGCAACAGGAAATAATACAATGCACAGAGATCACCCTCAGCCCAGCCATAGCCAGCTCTGGGATGCCACATTTGCCCATAGCAACCAATCACAGTATAGCTTAAATTTTGTATTCTGCTCCTAAAAAAATGAAACCTGTAATGTGATTGCTTGCATTTGCTTAGTTTATATTTTAGACTGTTTAATAAATTTGCCCCAATCGGGCAAATTTGTGAAAATTGTCTCAGGCTGAGGCCCCACGTTGAGGAAAAACAGCTTTTTTTGTTCCAGATTTTGCTGCGGTTTTTTGAGCCGAAGCCAGAAGTGGATTGAGCAGAAGGGAGAAGTATAAGAACTTCCTATATCTCTCCCATTCCTTTTGTAGCCACTCTTGGCTTTGGCTCAAAAGAGGTTTTTCAGGCTAAAATTATTTTTATCAGGCTGGGTGAAAAAAAAAAATATAACAAAAACCTGTCCTCCCAGTGCAGTTCCATCCTGCTGCTCCGTTGTCTTCTGTAGCGGAAGTCCTCGCCGGCTGTGACGTCCCATGTCACTTCCAATAAGGCTGATGATTGGCCTCAGCAGTCACGGGCAGCGGGAACTTCCATCAGAAGAAAACAACAGAGCTGCAGCACTGGACCGCTCTGGGAGACACCGGAGCATCGGGGACAGGTGAGTATGTTTTGTTTTGTTTTTTTTTCACCTCCCCCAGCCTAATAAAATTTATTTTAGCTTGGACAAACCCATAGGCAGAGTGTAATAGAAGTGAATGGATTTGACTATTCACTGCAATACATTAGTATTTTTTTCCAGCTTCCCAGTACATTATACAGGATATTTAATGGTGCCATTACAAAGTATAATTTGTCCCGAAAACAATAAGCCATCATGTGGCTCTGTGGACCAAAAAAAAAAAAAATTATTTCTTTGGAAATTGGGAAGGAAAAAACAGTTACACAAAAACAAAAATTGGCTCAGTCTTTAAGGGGTTAATATAATAACTTCATTAAATATCAAATGTTATAAAACTATCAAAAAGTGCATGCATATAAAAAAGTCAACAAGAGACAGATTATGCAGTATTAAAATATAAAAAAAAAAATGCGTCAAACATAGCCCCTTTAGACCCACAATTTTACCGAGTCAACAAAATGCTAATGGCAGGATAATATTGACAGAATAGTATTGGTTACTTGACTACAATCTTCCACTTGTACTATGAGTACCAATACACAATGGTAAAAACCTATAAGAATCAAGCAACAGACACCTATCATTTTTTCATACTGTAGATTCCATTTAGACGTGATTCAGCCAGAAAGAGCTGATGTGGGAGTGTGAATGAGAGACATCTGCATATCACTTTCTTTTGCACATTAAGGTTTACGGGAAATGGTCTGAGAATCTGTAATCAAAAAGAACAACCCATGTGTGATACCACAAAATCAATAAAGCATCAAAGGAAAAATGAGGCAGAAAATGATATTGACGTTTTATCATATTAACATTTGTGCTTCACATAAGGAAGGTGACCTGAACATCAGCAATTACTGCAGCCCACTGAGATCCAAATATATTAGCTTCATCGCTGAGATGCCTTCATGCTAAATTCTTTCACCAGCATAACCATAAGGAATTCTCTAAATGAAAAAAAAAAAATCACATTTTAAATATGTAAATATGGCATCTGGACAATATCTTAAATACAGTGGGGAAAAAAAGTATTTAGTCAGCCACTAAGTTCTCCCACTTAAAAAGATGAGAGAGGTCTGTAATTGACATCATTGGTAGACCTCAACTATGAGAGACAAAATGAGAAAACATATCTAGAAAATCACATTGTCTGATTTTTTAAGAATTTATTTGCAAATTATGGTGGAAACTAAGTATTTGGTCACCTACAAACAAGCAAGATTTCTGGCTCTCACAGACGTGTAACTTCTTCTTTAAGAGGCTCCTCTGTCCTCCACTCATTACCTGTAGTAATGGCTCTTGTTTGACATTGTTATCAGTATAAAAGATACCTGTCCACAACCTCAAACAGTCACACTCCAAACTCCACTATGGTGAAAACCAAAGAGCAGTGGAAGGACACCAGAAACAAAATTGTAGACCTGCACCAGGCTGGGAAGACTGAATCTGCAATAAGCAAGCAGCTTGGTGTGAAGAAATCAACTGTGGGAACAATAATTAGAAAATGGAAGACATACAAGGCCACTGATAATCTCCCTTGATCAGGGGCTCCACGCAAGATCTCACCCTGTGGGGTCAAAATGATCACAAGAACGGTGAGAAAAAATCCCAGAACCACACGGGGGGGACCTAGTGAATGACCTGCAGAAATCTGGAACTAGCGTAACAAATGCTACCATCAGTAACACACTACGCCGCCAGGGACTCAGATCCTGCAGTGCCAGACGTGTTCCCCTGCTTAAGCCAGTACATATCCGGGCCCGTCTGAAGTTTGCTAGAGAGCATTTGGATGTTCCAGAAGAGTATTGGGAGAATGTCATATGGTCAGATGAAACCAAAGTAGAACTGTTTGGTAGAAACACAACTCGTGGTGTTTGGAGGAGAGTGAATGCTGAGTTGCATCCAAAGAACACCATACCTACTGTGAAGCATGGGGGTGGCAACTTCATGCTTTGGGGCTGTTTCTCTGCAAAGGGACCAGGAGGACTGATCCGTGTACATGAAAGAATGAGTGGGGCCATGTTTCATGAGATTTTGAGTGCAAAGTTCCTTCCATCAGCAAGAGCATTGAAGATGAAAGTGGCTTGGTCTTTCAGCATGACAATGATCCCAAGCACACTGCAAGGGCAACGAAGGAGTGGCTTTGTAAGAAGCATTTCAAGGTCCTGGAGTGGCCTAGCCAGTCTCCAGATCTCAACCTCATAGAAAACCTTTGGAGGGAGTTGAAAGTCCGTGTTGCCTAGCGACAGCCCCAAAACATCACTGCTCTAGAGGAGATCTGCATGGAGGAATGGGCCAACATACCAGCAACAGTGTGTGCCAACCTTGTGAAGACTTACAGAAAACGTTTGACCTCTGTCATTGCCAACAAAGGATATATAACAAAGTATTGAGATGAACTTTTGTTATTGACTAAATACTTATTTTCCACCATAATTTGCAAATAAATTCTTAAAAAATATGACAATGTGATTTTCTAGATATGGTTTCTCATTTTGTCTCTCATAGTTGAGGTCTACCTATGATGTCAATTACAAGCCTCTCTCATCTTTTGAAGTGGGAGAACTTGAAAAATTGGAGGCTGACTAAATACTTTTTTTCCCCACTGTATGTTTTTCCAAGTATTATAAGGTCAAGTTGAAACTAAAAAAATGTACTATTCAGTAATGTTATAACATACTGTATAAGAACAACTGTAGGACCATATTTAGAAGTGAATCCACTTATGGCTTGCATATCAGGGCCTTCTCTCCAAACACAAATACATTTGTATGTAGGTAGCAGACATCAATATATTGTATCCCTTATCTTAGCTCCACTTTTGTTAAGGAATTCAATTTCTCCTGAACCAATACAATACATTACCATGATATGCTAGCAAAACCCTTGACCATCTGCAGGTCACAACCCAACCACTGAATAGACACACCCGGTACTTTGCAAAAGTTTCAGGCAGGTGCGGAAAAATACTGCAGAGTAAGAAAGCTTTTAAAAATAGAAGTGTTAATAGTTTATTTTTGTCAATGATCAAAATTAAGTGAATTAATAAATGATGGATCTAAATCACATCAATACATGACGTGACCGCCCTTTGGAGAAGGTGTCTTTGAAGTGATGATATGGTCCCACAGCAACATCATCCAGTCTGTCTGGGATTACATGAAGAGACAGAAGGATCAGAGCTGCATCCACAGATGATCTGTACTTAGGTCTCCAAGATGGTTGAAGCAACCTCCCTGCCGAGTTCCTTCAAAAACTGTGCAAGTGTACCTAGAAGAATTGATGCAATTTTGAAGGGAAAGGGTGGACCCACCAAATATTGATTTGCTTTAGATTGCTTTGTTCATTCACTTCATTTTGTTAATTGACACAAATAAACTGTTAACACTTCCATTATTGAACCATTCTTACTTTGCAGTATTTTTTCCACACATGCCTAAAAATTTTGCTGAATTGTCCTGTATAGGATAAACACCTTGTGATAGAGTATCACAAAATTATGTTGTTTTGAAAAGCTGGTCATCTCATAGCATGCATATCTAGACACAGCCAACCAAAAGGAAAGATAGAAAAAGACACAACTTTATGTCAAAAGCTTTTACTATACAAATATCCTATGTCACTACCCTCTATCACTAGCCTCTGCAGTCATGGACCTAGTACTTTCAGTTATCTGCAACCGTGCAGGTTATATTTGACTTTTACAATGAAAATTGACTGGGCAATAGCTTTATTTGCCATAGCAAACAGCATTTATCTTTGCTGTATCTTACTGAGAAAATAACTATTCTTATTTCTTTGGGATATTCTACAAAATCACAAGTCATATAAACTCTTTTCTTCCCTCATTGATACATGCATATATACAACCTGAGAATAGAGATAAGTTTGTCATTTAGCACAACTCATTAAAATATTGGGGGAAATTTGCTAGTGAAAATGTGCCAGAATGGTGTACATTCTATATACATTTATTAACTGTTTTAGATACTTTCTGTACTTTGTCTGATAGGGAGGGGCTTAAGATGAGCCACTATGTGCCAAAAATACGAACAATATGAAAAATAATCCACAAATTAGAAAGTAAACAAGTGTATCATGACTAGTTACCTAAACACGTAATGGAGCAGATGTATCTCACCTCCTGACGAAGCCTTGAGTGGCGAAACGCATCGAGGTGTTGGTGCTGTTGTACAGAGGAAACACCTGCTTCATTATGTGTCTGTTTTTCTTTGGGTTTTCTTTGAGATGTTTGTTTGGAGGTCAGTTGTGATTGAGGTAAATTGGAAGTTTATCCAAATATAGTACTGGCCATCGCAGAATTACATAATACAAGTATCATTAAAAAGATATATTAATTTATTTTTATAATAAACAATCCTAAAATCTAACTTACAGAAATGGCCAGATTGCTATGGGCAACTGCTATCTGGAACTCTCTAACTGACTGGAATATCATATACAGACGTGGACAAAATTGTTGGTACCCCTCGTTTAATGAAAGAAAAACCCACAATGGTCACATAAATAACTTGAATCTGACAAAACTGGAATTTGACAAACTACATGTTGACAAGCCACAAAGCTTCTGGGATAATGTCCTATGGACAGATGTGCCAAAAATCAAAATTTTTGGCAAGGCACATCAGCTCTATGTTCACAGACGGAAAAATGAAGCATATCTTGAAAAGAACACTGTCCCTACTGTGAAACATGGAGGAGGCTCTGTTATGTTCTGAGGCTGCTTTGCTGCATCTGGCACAGGGTGTCTTGAATCTGTGCAGGATACAATGAAATCTCAAGACTATCAAGGGGTTCTAGAGAGAAATGTGCTGCCCAGTGTCAGAAAGCTTGGTCTCAGTCGCAGGTCATGGGTCTTGCAACAGGATAATGACCAAAAACACAGCTAAAAACACCCAAGCCCTAACCTATAAGCCCTGACCTAAATCCTATTGAGCATCTTTGGAAGCAGCTGAAACATGCCGTATAGAAAAGGCACCCTTCAAACCCGAGACAACAGGAGCAGTTTGCTCATGAGGAGTGGGCCAAAATACCTGTAGAGAGGTGCAGAAGTCTCATTGACAGTTACAGGAATCGTTTGATTGCAGTGATTGCCTCAAAAGGTTGTGCAACAAAATATTAAGTTAAGGGAACCATCATTTCTGTCCAGGCCTGTTTCATGAGTTTTCTTTTTTAAAAAATCCTGTTGAAGCATGGTTGAAAAGCAATGTCTGACTTTCATTTGTTCATTTTCATAGAATTTTTATATATTATTACTTTTGTCAGATTCAAGTTATTTCTGTGACCATTGTGGGTTTTTCTTTCATTAAACGAGGGGTACCAACAATTTTGTTCACGTGTGTACAAATCTAATAATAAATGCCTCCAATCTGTCGCAATAATCACTAAATGTAGCTGAATGTAGCACTAATATACAGAGTCCATCAACTGTTTATTAGTCCACCGTATGCGATACAGTTCACAGGGAGTTGCAAAACAACAGTTCTTTCCCCACCAGGGGTATACAACTTAGTATTCCCATGATCAGTAGATAGTAGTGCAGTGTGCTGCCCCCTTGTTGTGTGCTGTGTGGAGGTTGATCACAAAGGTCACACGTAGCTAAGGCTGGCCATGGTTACCACCACCAAAGACAGTAACCAGCAGAACCTTTAATATTGCACATTTTTTATTCAACTAAGACACTCATAACTGTAACATTCTTATAATAAACTCTATCAACGACACAGTCCACATAACTATAATTGTATTGTCCACCCATGTCATCAATAGGATTTTTGGCTTTTGTCTGAAAGATACTGTGTAAGAGACTACTACTACTAGACTCTCATGTTTTTTCCTAGCATAGGCGTAAATTGTTCTCATCCTTCATTGTTGAGGAAGATGACGCTGAGACCCAGCAGTGTAAATTAGGACTGTCTAGAAATTTCTGAACAAGTACAAATCAGACATTTTTTTTTTTAATCAGGTGTCTTCTTTGAGATTAAAGCTTTTTAGCTACAAACAGAGAAATGCTACTGTGTTTTTGTGACCTGGACAATAGGCAACAGAGGATAAACGCTTGGACCTCTTATTAAATTGTGACCTTAGTTTGATTTCTCTTTGTTTTTCTTCTCTGCAGCAAATTGCCAGTGCACAAAGCAGCTCCAGTATACTGTATTAATAGAGAAAAGTGGATAAAAAGGCAACTAAAAACCCCTATATATCTTATTCTAGCCAAATATGTTAGAATAGACATAATGGGTCAGATTTATTATGCCTGGTACCCAGTTTTCTGGTGTACATATCATAAAAAATTTGCAGTTTTTTTTGCAAATTGGGTTTTTGTGCAAAAAATTGTGAGTTTTTCTTGAGATTTTACCCCAATGTACTGTATTATCCAAGCTGTCCCCATAAATTTTATCTATTTTGGCGACTAAGGCTACATTCACATGAAAGAGGTGCAAAAGGGCCTTGAAAAGCATCCATTTTTTTATGGCTGTCTTGCACCCGAGGGGCACCCATTTTCATGGATCCCCCATACATTTTAGTGTATGAAGAGATCTGTGAAAGTGGCCAAAAATAGAACTTGGCCTATATTTTGACAGTCCGTGACAACGGTCATGTGAATAGCCCCCTTTCACTGAGAATGAAATTAATGCTGCCGTGTGAATTCTGTTATAAAAAAAAACAAAAAAAAACAAAACAGATGTCACAGGCCAGTATTATAATGTTGTACCGTGTTAGCCATTGAAAGTAGTGGAAGAGTGAAGAAATCAGGCGATACCTTTTAGAGGCTAACTGAGTATATTTATAAGTAAGCTTTCAGGAGTACTCGCTCCCTTCATCAGACATGGTGTGATACAAGAACTGAAAATTAACAGATTTTTATACACATGGTTTTCAAAGCATTTTAGAGTCCTTAAAAAAAATTGCAATCTAAGTAGAGAAGTTATTTACAACAGGTCAAAAAAACAGTCTGGAAACTTGTGGTGCGTGACGGAGGGATCAGTAATTCTTGCTGTTATCTGTTTGCTATCAGGAGGTGATTTGTGTCCCTCACAGGTCATACATAGTGTGATTTGAAGCTGGCATGAATATTGAGTTCAGTTCATGGTTCAAACATAGTGTGACATGAAGCTGGCATGAATATTAAGTCCAAATTGCAGAGTTTGAAATTTTTGCATAAATTTGTACTCCATTTCTTTCCTTTTCTCCTGTGTCTTAAAATGTCCCATTAAAACCACAACCCGCAAATCTTCAATAGAGTGGTTTTCTCCAGAGAAATGTGCGGCCACTGGGAGATCTGTTCTGCTGTTATTAATGGTGGATCTGTGTGAGTTCATTCGTTGACTGAGTCTCTGCCCTGTTTCCCCCACATAGAGGCCTGTGGTGGGACATTGCACACACATTATGAGGTACACCACATTGGAAGACCTGCAGGAAAATGTCCCCCTAATTCTGTGCACCTGTTGTGACTGTGGGATAGGTACACTGTCAGCGGTGTGGATGTGCTTGCAGGTCATGCACCTTTTATGTAGGCAAGGTGAGGTGCCATTTTCAGTTGGGGCCTTCAGGGCACTCCGGACGATAATGCGCCTCAGGTTTGGTGGTTGTTGAAAGGAGAGGAGAGGGGGGACTGGAAATATGTCCTTGAGTCTGTTGTCCCTATGTAGCACAGGTTGGAGCTCCTTGGCAATCCTTCGTAGGATCTCCAGCTGTGGGTTGTAGGTGACAACTAGGGGCACTCGGGCATCTTTCTGGGTCTCCCTATATGTGAGCAGACTGTCTTTGTTAATGGCTGCTGCTTTGTTTAATTGGTTGTCTGTCACTTTTGGTTTGTATCCCAATCTGAGAAATTTCATCCTCAGATCCAGGAGGTGCTTGTCCAGGTCTGTTTTGTCGGAGCAAATACGATTGTATCGTATAGCCTGGCTGTAGATTATAGATTGTCTTGTGTGCTTGGGGTGGAAGCTGTCGTTTCTCAGGTAGGCCGTTCTGTCTGTGGGTTTGTGGTATATTGATGTGAGTAGCCAGTGGTCTTTAATGTATATTGTGGTATCCAGAAAGTAAATTTCACTCCCTGAATAGCTAAGTTTAAGGTTGATGGTCGGGTGAAAGTCATTATGGAATTGAAGTAGGGCCTCCTCACCTGCAGTCCAGATGACAAGGATATCATCGATATAACGAAGGTAAATCATAGGTTTGGTGGCGCATGTTGATAAATCTGTTCCTTCCATTTCTGCCATAAAGAGATTTGCATATTGGGGTGCACATCTGGTCCCCATTGAAGTTCCCATTCGCTGTAGATATAGATCCTCTCCAAAGGTAAAATGGTTGTGGCTAAGGATGAATTGTATGAGCTGCGTTACTGGTTCTGTTGGGAGGTTTTGTTTTGCCAGGTGTACCCGACATGCTGCAACTCCATCCTTGTGGGGAATGTTGGTATACAGGGATTCCACATCCATGGTGGCCAAAATGGTACCCTCAGGTAGAGGGCCCAGGGCATTCAGTTTGTTAAGAAGGTCAGTGGTGTCCTGGATATAGCTTGGAGTATCCCTGACAAGGGGTTTTAGGAGATTTTCCACCCAACCTGAGATGTTTTCTGTCAGTGTCCCCCCTCTCCTCTCCTTTCGACAACCACCAAACCTGAGGCGCATTATCGTCCGGAGTGCCCTGAAGGCCCCAACTGAAAATGGCACCTCACCTTGCCTACATAAAAGGTGCATGACCTGCAAGCACATCCACACCGCTGACAGTGTACCTATCCCACAGTCACAACAGGTGCACAGAATTAGGGGGACATTTTCCTGCAGGTCTTCCAATGTGGTGTACCTCATAATGTGTGTGCAATGTCCCACCACAGGCCTCTATGTGGGGGAAACAGGGCAGAGACTCAGTCAACGAATGAACTCACACAGATCCACCATTAATAACAGCAGAACAGATCTCCCAGTGGCCGCACATTTCTGCGGAGAAAACCACTCTATTGAAGATTTGCGGGTTGTGGTTTTAATGGGACATTTTAAGACACAGGAGAAAAGGAAAGAAATGGAGTACAAATTTATGCAAAAGTTTCAAACTCTGCAATTTGGACTTAATATTCATGCCAGCTTCATGTCACACTATGTTTGAACCATGAACTGAACTCAATATTCATGCCAGCTTCAAATCACACTATGTATGACCTGTGAGGGACACAAATCACCTCCTGATAGCAAACAGATAACAGCAAGAATTACTGATCCCTCCGTCACGCACCACAAGTTTCCAGACTGTTTTTTTGACCTGTTGTAAATAACTTCTCTACTTAGATTGCAATTTTTTTTAAGGACTCTAAAATGCTTTGAAAACCATATGTATAAAAATCTGTTAATTTTCAGTTCTTGTATCACACCATGTCTGATGAAGGGAGTGAGTACTCCTGAAAGCTTACTTATAAATATACTCAGTTAGCCTCTAAAAGGTATCACCTGATTTCTTCACTCTTCCACTACTTTCAATGGCTAACACGGTACAACATTATACTACTATCAACTTGAAAGATACCACAATGTACCGCAAAAGAATGGAACTGAAAAACCGGCTTAAGAAACTTGCACAACTCAACAGCGACATCTTCTTCTTAACAAAATGCAAAAAGGAGAGACTCATCCCAAAAGGCTTCAATTTACGTAACCCAACCCGGAACACCTACAACAGCTGATATGCAGAACAACTATGTATTCGGACATCTGAAAGGCTGCGGAACAATATGATAAAAATTTCCTATAACAACAAAAAAAAACACAGGAGGAGATACAGGCCTTGAAATCATCATTGGCTAATGACACAGAGGAAATGAAGGCCAAACTCCACACATACTACTGGAAACTTCAGGATATGCTTATTAACAACAAAAAGAAAAAGCTCCACAGACTGAGACAAAAATGCCTCATTACTACAACCGCAAGTACTAGCCCAGCTCAGCAAAGCTGTGTTGTGAATCTTTCCTCTTATGAGCCAAACAAACACGAAATGTCAGTTCTCTCCAAAGGTCTGTCCTTCTGCCCCTCAGCACGCACTGACCATATCCAACTCTGCAATGATATGGAGGAGTTTTTCAGAAAAATGAGATTAAGGGAATATTTTTATGACAAAGACCTTCCATACAGCAGTGACTCTGAGATGGAACAGCCCATAAGGAATCCTACCAAAAAATCTACCTGGACCCCACGCCCTGGAGCTAATGCAGCACTGGATAAATATATTGACTGTTTCAGAAGCAAAGTAAAATCAGAAATCCTGGAGAAACAAAAGAAACAGACGCATAACCTAACCCTGCAGGAACAGAAGGCTATTACTTCACTGAAAGAAAATCAGGATATAATAATAAAACCAGCTGACAAAGGTGGCGCAATAGTCATAATGAACACCTCAGATTATATCCAGGAAGCAAACAGGCAACTGTCAAATCCCATCCATTACTCCAAACTTGGAAGTGATCCCACAGAGGCCTATATGAAAGAACTAAAGAGTATGATCAAGGAGTTTCCAGTCCAGATCCAGAATCAGGTAAAAGGACTTATCCCACAAGATCCCAGGCCGGGCTGCTTCTATATGCTCCCAAAGATACACAAAGATGGCAACCCTGGGAGGCCTATCATTTCTGGCATTGGGACACTGACAGAAAACATCTCAGGTTGGGTGGAAAATCTCCTAAAACCCCTTGTCAAGGATACTCCAAGCTATATCCAGGACACCACTGACCTTCTTAACAAACTGAATGCCCTGGGCCCTCTACCTGAGGGTACCATTTTGGCCACCATGGATGTGGAATCCCTGTATACCAACATTCCCCACAAGGATGGAGTTGCAGCATGTCGGGTACACCTGGCAAAACAAAACCTCCCAACAGAACCAGTAACGCAGCTCATACAATTCATCCTTAGCCACAACCATTTTACCTTTGGAGAGGATCTATATCTACAGCGAATGGGAACTTCAATGGGGACCAGATGTGCACCCCAATATGCAAATCTCTTTATGGCAGAAATGGAAGGAACATATTTATCAACATGCGCCACCAAACCTATGATTTACCTTCGTTATATCGATGATATCCTTGTCATCTGGACTGCAGGTGAGGAGGCCCTACTTCAATTCCATAATGACTTCAATGACTTTCACCCGACCATCAACCTTAAACTTAGCTATTCAGGGAGTGAAATTCACTTTCTGGATACCACAATATACATTAAAGACCACCCGCTACTCACATCAATATACCACAAACCCACAGACAGAACGGCCTACCTAAGAAACGACAGCTTCCACCCCATGCACACAAGACAATCTATAATCTACAGCCAGGCTATACGATACAATCGTATTTGCTCCGACAAAACAGACCTGGACAAGCACTTCCTGGATCTGAGGATGAAATTTCTCAGATTGGGATACAAACCAAAAGTGACAGACAACCAATTAAACAAAGCAGCAGCCATTAACAGAGACAGTCTGCTCACATATAGAGAGACCCAGAAAGATGCCCGAGTGCCCCTAGTTGTCACCTACAACCCACAGCTGGAGATCCTACGAAGGATTGCCAAGGAGCTCCAACCTGTGCTACATAGGGACAACAGACTCAAGGACATATTTCCAGTCCCCCCTCTCCTCTCCTTTCGACAACCACCAAACCTGAGGCGCATTATCGTCCGGAGTGCCCTGAAGGCCCCAACTGAAAATGGCACCTCACCTTGCCTACATAAAAGGTGCTTGACCTGCAAGCACATCCACACCGCTGACAGTGTACCTATCCCACAGTCACAACAGGTGCACAGAATTAGGGGGACTTTTTCCTGCAGGTCTTCCAATGTGGTGTACCTCATAATGTGTGTGCAATGTCCCACCACAGGCCTCTATGTGGGGGAAACAGGGCAGAGACTCAGTCAACGAATGAACTCACACAGATCCACCATTAATAACAGCAGAACAGATCTCCCAGTGGCTGCACATTTCTCCGGAGAAAACCACTCTATCGAAGATTTGCGGGTTGTGGTTTTAATGGGACATTTTAAGACACAGGAGAAAAGGAAAGAAATGGAGTACAAATTTATGCAAAAATTTCAAACTCTGCAATTTGGACTTAATATTCATGCCAGCTTCATGTCACACTATGTTTGAACCATGAACTGAACTCAATATTCATGCCAGCTTCAAATCAAACTAAGTATGACCTGTGAGGGACACAAATCACCTCCTGATAGCAAACAGATAACAGCAAGAATTACTGATCCCTCCGTCACGCACCACAAGTTTCCAGACTGTTTTTTTGACCTGTTGTAAATAACTTCTCTACTTAGATTGCAATTTTTTTTAAGGACTCTAAAATGCTTTGAAAACCATGTGTATAAAAATCTGTTAATTTTCAGTTCTTGTATCACACCATGTCTGATGAAGGGAGCGAATACTCCTGAAAGCTTACTTATAAATATACTCAGTTAGCCTCTAAAAGGTATCGCCTGATTTCTTCACTCTTCCACAGGCCAGTATTCACTGTCATGTGAATGTAGACTAAGCCTACTTGTTCTAAACATTCACTCAGGACCAGGGTAAGGAATAAGGTGACAGCCTAAGACACCTTTTGGCGTACCTTTCTAAAGTCAATAAGATATTGGGATTAAATAACTAGTAATGCTGTGTGACAAAGCCATACATAATGTACTTATATGGTTGTTATATACACAAACATACATGCTCAGCTAACCCACATTTTTCTGTTACTATCTGAATTGGGGCTGTGAGTTGAATGACAGTCTATCCAACCATTAGTATACTAAACTTTAGGACCTTTGGAAATTAGTTTTTTTGGGATTTCGGTGGTTTGTTCCAAAGATTTGTTTTGGGTTGAATCAGTTCCAAGCGAGAGCTTCAATTTGCTTAACCACTTCAGTACCGGGCCATTTTATGGTTCAGGACCAGACACATTTTCAGGATTTTTGTATAGTGTGGTTTTGAGGGCTATAACATTTTTATCATTTGCATTAAACTAATTTCTGCGTCTTTTTTTGGTGACACATAGGGCTTTATTTTTATGTTGTTTTTTTAACTTATTTTTATATCCGGGAAAATATAAACAAAAGAGGAGGGAAAGCGTGTCTGTTTTTCACTTTTCTTTTTTTTTAAAAATTTAATAGCACAAAGTACTACTAAAAAACTGTTTGAAATAGTTTTTCCTCTCCTTTGTGGTAAATTTTATTTTGTGTTGTGTCGTTGGGGGTGAGGCTAGAACCTGTAATAAGGGCGTGTTATTGATGTTTTATTTATTTTTTTTACTAATTATTTAACTTTTTAAATTTTTTTATTTTTCTGTTCATTTTATTTATTTATTTATTTATTTATTTTTTACATTGGGTCCCCATAAGGTCATAATAGACTTTTGGAGACATCTGTTGGTGGGGATTTTGGTGGGGGTTGCTGATTTCCCCTGTAACTGGGACTGATAACATTTAGCCCCGGTTACAGAAGGAATACAGCCTCCTGCCCATAACTACAGAGCTGATCTGAGTCCTGTAGGACCCAGCAGCTCTAACAGCCTCTGATCCCAGCGGATCACGATTTCGTGCAGCCGCTTAAAACTGCAAGGACGTACCGGTACGTCCTTGCAGAACGAGAGAACCGCTTCTGGATGTACAGTATATACTCTATGGGTGATCTGGAAGTGGTTAAAACATTGTGTATAACAGTATCAGGGCTCCTAGTATTCTATATAGCTCATTTCTAGCTCTCTAGGGCAAACACAGCCATAGTTATGTTAAAGTGAATCACATGTATATCTATTATTTTACGCATTTTAACATTTAAAAAGGTCCAAAAATTGCCCTGTTTTAGGGGAAGGTGCTTGCCTGTGTTTTTTTTAATACACATATGGCAGTTATATTGCAAAAAGCAATGGTTTATGTAAAAATTAGCCCATTTTGGGAACTTGTTAAAGAGTGATGAAGAAGAAATAGCTTTTCAAAAATAAATAAATAAATAAAATAATCCCTTTATGGGAGTAGAATGCTGAACCTACATAGCGTTAGTATTGGAAGAGGCAATGGTGGAGTTGTTTGTTTTATTTTGTTGTTATTTTGCCTACAGTGTGGCAATGGCAAATGGCAACTATAGAATTTGAAGAACAATGTGTAAAAAGTTGGGGTGCTTGCCAGTTGAAAAGTGAAAAAAATTGACTTTATAAAAAAGTCACCCAAAATTCTCACTTTATGGGATCAGATTACAGAATTTGAAGAAAAACTTGTGGCACACTATCAGTGTGCCTAGCCTGACAGCTGCAGAAGATGGACTATTTTCCAAGAGTGATCAGAATGTAGAAGTTGTTATTCTTCTTCCCTCATAAATATTTACTGCATGATATATATCAAAGGGATGACATAATTGATGCTGCAGTTGTACCTGCTGCTGCTGAGACATTTGGTGGCTTCTTCAGTGGGCTTCAGAAGACAACATACTTCTCTCATGATCCTCCAATGGCAGATTTTACAGGGTGGACCATAAGTATGGATACACCCAGATACCACTGTTTTGCTTTAACCTATTTATCTCCTGATGAACCCCACATTGTGTTTCCCCCCTCCCATGTACTAATATGCCACAAACGGTAAGGTGATATCAGCAACCACTTCCATTTTATCTAGGTGTATCCATACTTATGGCCCACCCGGGTGTATCCATACTTTATGGCCCACCCTGTAGAATAATACAATGTCCCTGTGGTTTGCTGCAAGCAGTAATCATTCACTGGCTTTTGTTGCTCAAAGAGATGCTCCAGCATGTATCACCATGCCACACAATGTGCACTTCATCTTACAGCCATGACATAAGGGAGGAAGGGTGGAAACAAGGGCTTTTCCTGGTAAAGTTGGAGACAGAAAATGTCCATTGAGGTGGATGGGTACAGCCTGGTCCGGAAACCAGGCCTGCATCGACAGGGTGGTGTCAGTACTAGCACCCGACTTTGCTGTGTTTCTGGATTGTGGCCACTGACCCTTAAAACACTGATCCAGTAGACCATGAAAGCTATTTATATTCCCTCTTATAATTGCTGCTCCACGTCTTGATGGTGGTGTGCACCTATCCCCACATGAACATTTCCAAGGAGAGGCTAGCATGGCGATATCAAACAGGGACAGATTTTCTAGAGAAATAATGGTGGCTAGGTATTTTCATTCTAGACTGTGCACATGCCATCAGTAGGCAAAACTCAGTGGCATCCACTAAGTGGCAAGACAATGACTACTAACTTGGTCAGAGTAAACGCTTCAAAACAGCTGGATGACTGGGTGCCACCATCACCCAAGTTTGCCTTAGGCAGGTTTTTTGGATGTTAGGGCTGCATGTTATTAATTTATTTATTTTGCTTACTTATATAGCGCCATCAGATTCCGCAGCGCTTTACAGACATTGTGGTCACTGTCCCATATAGGGCTCACAATCTATATTCCCTATCAGTATGTCTTTTAGAGTGTGGGAGGAAACCGGAGTACCCGGAGGAAACCCACGCAAACATGGGGAGAACATACAAACTTCTTGCAGATGTTGTCCTTGGCAGGATTCTAATCCAGGACTTCAGTGCTGCAAGGCTGCAGTGCTAAGCACTCAACCAGGTTGCCAGGCTTTATCCTAAATAGAAACATCTTTTGATACAGTAATATCATCTTCCCTACTTTTTGTTCTTACTCATCATGGCAATGAGATTCCTCACAATTCCCACCTCCAGATTTTCCCCTGGTGCTCCTATTAGCATGACTACCAATTTCACATCTACTGCCACTACTACCTCAACCACCAGTCATGTCTTCCACCTCTGTCTCCTCTACATCCAAAAAACACTGTTTGTTCTCATCCAGCTCATCAAGAAGAGGAAAAAGAGAAAGACTTGGGTTACGAGGAATATCTCTCAGCAGATGCCACATTCCTAGGGAATGGGATCTGTGTCAGTGAGGATGAAGAAGACATGATTGACAATGCAGAAAGGCAGCATGATAAATTATGTGTTACTCCTATAATGTCTTAGTCCTATTGCAATGTTAACCTTGTTTTCCCACTTGCAATAGCAGCAATTGCTTTGGATCATGCAGTGATGATAACATGTCTGTCCCTTAGCATGAATATCACAAAATGACTTGTCTTCTTCCTGCTGTAGCCCTATTTGGGGGGGGGGGGGTATGAGTATTATCCCTCCCGCAACAGACTCTGGCGCTGACCTGTGTGTATAATGGGACCTGAAGCCTTCGCTGAAGGGAAGAGTGGGAACATATATGAAATATATCAGTGCCTCCACCCAGGATAGAGCCTCTGTATTACAGGGAGGATCTCTTCCTGGGACTTACCCATTAAATACAGTTAGTAGCCTTAACAAGGATCACTGTACTAATCTCACAGTCTGAAGAATACATACAGATACCACATAAGGTTATAACAGTAGTTTTATAAGAATCAACAGGGTAATAATACATACATAAAATATACTCAGAACACAGCAATACTACAACAACCAGCAAGTCCTCAACCGTCTTAGATTATATACCCGGGTATATATATAGATATATAGCAAGAGTCCAGTGCACAATACCTCCAGGCAACAGAAGAGATGCAGGGGCCCCTGTGGATGACTGTGGATCCTCGGATTCTTCCAGGAGATGACAGACAGCCGATCAGGAGATGATGATGATGGTGAGATTCTTCACAGGCAGCAAACAGGGCGACGGTGACGGCAGTAGATGCAGGCCTGACTACCCTAACACTGAGTCCTTAACCTGCCAGCTAAACTACTAGTGCCACCGGGCCTCTAACTAGCTAGTTGGCCTTCGGAAGCCTAACCTATCACTGCCCTGAACTATATATATATATATATATATATGGATCCCTAACTACGGTTACTAGCTAGGTCCTGTGAGTATATAGGGGGTAACACATACCTAACTATATACTGTGAAGTAAAGAGGAACAAGTGGCTCTTAGACTCCCCCAGACATAACATGTCTGTCTCAGCAGCTCTGCTCACATCTCTCCCCCCAGCAGCTCTACCTCACATGTGTCTGACTCACTGTATTTACAAAACAAAACTTGCACTGAATGCCTGGGGTCTCTGAAGCCAAACTGCAGGGGCAAAGAAGCCAGATACATTATATACTAGTAGAAATGGCAGTTCCCTACACTCTCCCTCTGGTGAAATCTTTACGTCACGTCAAAGACATACAAAGTCATAGTATACAGTCAACATTACCAATGACAATATCAATATGGTTGCTTTTGCATTTACAGAGTCACAACAGGTTAATAGGTATACATGCCAGCAGGAGCGAAAATTGGTAACATATTGACCAAAGTGGACACTGCACCCACCCAAGCATGGTATAAATGAGGCTGAGTAGTAAATCTGGGGTCCCCCAAACTATCATATGTCAGCATAGGTGGAGGGTGTCTAATTCTCTCTCCTCTCCGTACCTCTCTCTGAGGTAAACTAGCATGTCCAGGCCCTAAACTAGGGTTGTCTGCCATGGGCGGAGATGGTGCTGGTGGCGTAGGAGAGCTAGATCCCTGCTCATCTGTAGACACAGATCTAGGTACGAATTCTGGAGTTTGAGGGTTCATAGGTCTCCCTGAAGGAGAAGATACTGGTGATCTAGGAACTTCAGGAGCCACAGTCCAATCACTCTCAGGAGTTTCAGGAAGGTCAGGTGGAATATCGGCTAAGGACTGTGGAGAATCGCAGGCCGAGCCATCATTGGAGATATCCATACCATCAATCTGAGGTACAGGCAACAAATGATTTCTATGCCAAGTCCTGATCCTCCCGTCCCGTCCTTTTATCTTGTAGACTGGTATTCCAGGCAACCGATCTACCACTGTAAAGAGTTCACTCCGCCATCGATCAGCCAGCTTATGTTTTGCAGATGCTCCCAAATTCCGTAGCAGAACATGGTCCCCAGGGTTCAATTCTCGGTATCTTACTCGAAGATCAAATCTCCTTTTATTTCCTTCATTCACTTTGGCCGCATTTTCCTCAGCCAGCTCATAAGCACTCTTAAGCGTTTCTTTCAAACATGCCACATATCGGTAATGATCTCGATGACTGATACCATCGGTAGAGACTCCCAACAAGATGTCAATAGGTAGCCTAGGCTCTCTTCCAAACATCAGAAAGTATGGTGAATATCCTGTGCTCTCGTGCCTTGTACTATTATAGGCATGCACCATAGCCTCCACTTTTCGACTCCAGGATCGCTTATCCTCAATTCGTAAGGTACCAAGCATATCAAGTAAAGTCCTGTTAAATCTTTCAGGAAGGGCATCTCCCTCTGGATGGTAAGGCGTCGTCCGACTTTTGCGGATGTTCAACAACTGAAGTAACTCTTTGATCAGGTTACTCTCAAAATCCCGGCCTTGATCAGAATGCAACCGGTGTGGTAAGCCATAATGGATAAAATACTTTTCCCAAAGCACTCTTGCAACAGTGACTGCATTTTGATCCTTAGTCAGAAAGGCTTCAGCATATCGTGTGAAGTGATCAGTCACCACCAATACATTTCCAAATCCTCTGGAGTCGTTGTCAATACAAAGGAAGTCTATGCAGACAAGATCCAAGGGTGTGGCATCCCAGAGCTGGCTATGGCTGGGCTGAGGGTGATCTCTGTGCATTGTATTATTTCCTGTTGCTTCATAGCCTGTGTGACATAGCAGGGGGTCCTGAGTCTCACACAACACAGCGCCACCTAGTGAGCCTCACACATGCATTACACCTCCCATAGGATTGAATAGTAACCAAATGTCCAATGGGAGGACATCGCCTGGGAAAAGGGGAGGAGTCAGCTGATCACTGGGTCCCCATGGTAACACCCCTGCAGGAAGGTCCTGCGTGTGAGGAGTTAGAAGTGTGGAGTGTTAGGAGGAGGAGGTGAGGAGATAAGTGTGATGTCCTGTGAAGAAAGCAGTGAGTTTAGTACAGGAATCTCAAGTCCTAGACAGGCCCAGGAAGGTTGGAGAGCTGACATACTCCAGCTATTCAGAAGATCCTGTCCCCTGTCTGCCTAGCCATCGCCCTGAAGGAAGTCAAGCATCATTATCTTGTCAGCATGAGACTGTGGAGAGAACATTCTGGAACACGTGCTCCATAGCAAGTATCACAGGATCCAGGGGCCAAGGCCAGACCTGTGGAATATCCTGCCACCCTGACTATTGCACCCCGAAACTCTGAGCTATCAGGACCACATAACGTGAGTGGGGAATATTATGTACTAGTATCATGGTGGGTATCCTCCTATGAGCCAAATAGGAGCCCAGACGCACCTTAGGGCTGTAACACTGAAGTATAAGGGGCTAGGAACACCTTTCATCAAGTCTACCCTGCACCCCAGGACTTTGCTGTGTCACCAGGCGTACCCCGTTGTTTTGTATTGAAGAAACTGTTTAAGCATTTGTGCCTCCACACCCATGGAAGTAAAAGTTCAACTTTACAACCGTTTCTGTGTCTGACTCTGCACCGACAACATCAGGGCGCCCCAAACACCACCAGTCGGCACAGTATAGGGGAAGCGCCCCGGGGGAACAATCACCACCAACATTTGTGCAGCCCCCTCATCACCGGTACCAGTGGTGGTAACGTGGGACAGCACCAGCGCTGCGCCCTCGTGCCCAGAGACCGTGACAAGTCTGTGCTGTTTGCACCCCGCAATCCCAACTGCAGCGTTACCTTCCATCTGGTCACCGCAAGAAAAACTGGCGTCACGAACAGGATACGGGTGTGTGCCATTTTGAGAAAGTCGCCACGAAAAGTGCACCAAATTGTCTCCAGAGCATCGGTCTTTATTGTGGACTTTGCTAAGATCAAGTTTATTCCCTGAGAGTGCTTGCCACAAAGAGGGGGGAGCCCTATACCCCTGAAGCAAGCCCTAAAGACTGTCCTCTCAGTGTGTTACAGCCCTGGAAGAGTTAAAACGCCCAGGACTTGTTTGCTGCGCCACATCGCTGTGTAAGAACGCCCACAAAGGGTTAACTGTACCTTGCAAAAGTGCGGGAGATTTTTAGCACTGCCCATGAGGCCAGGAGACCCATCTGCCGCCATCTTAGGAGAGCCCAGAATGCTGAGCGCAATGCTCCAGCGCACCCATACAAGAAAGTGAAAGGCGAACGTGCCAGCGCCATTTCTGACTCTCCGGTGCCACATCACCGTCCCTGCTGTGCACCACTGATCTCTGGTCCACGCTGCAGTTGCTGTCAGTGAGTACTGTGCCTCCCTGTCCTTGTCTTCAGTCCTCCCACGGCCCCAGCGAGTGTTTTCCGTGTACAGTGTCCGTGGGGAGTGCCACCATTAAAGAGGGGGAGCACACTGTCAGCCTGCATCACAGTGACTCTGTTAATAGCTACAGCATTCTTAAAGGGACAGCATTCCAAGTTGTAGTCTCCATTCCCTGCCAGCAAGCAGTTGAGTTTCTTAAAGAGACGGCGACCTAATTTCAGTCATACCTGCAAACAACATGACTGAGCAAAGTGACATTGTGCCATCTGTTTCTAGTGATCCAGCAGTGCCCATGGCGAGCAGCCTACCATTCTCCATGCCATTTTACCCTGGCGCACCATGGCTGCCGCGCTACAAAGGGGAGGCGCATACCCTCAGGGACTTTCGTGAGAAGATGCTGTCTCTCTTCCAGTTCTATCCTCTGAATACAGAACAGCAGATACAGATCCTGCTGGGCCAGCTTGAGGGTGCTGCAGCTAGGGAGGTCAAATCCTGGCCTGCCTCTGACAAAAGAACCCCTGGGCAAATTCTGGACAAACTCCAGGTGAACTTTGACGTGCGATCTGTCTCCGAGGTAAAGATGCGCTTCTTTTCCAGACGACAACTACCTGGTGAGACCCTGCGGGACTATGCTTTATCCCTCCAAGAGGCGTTCAGAGCTGTGGTGCAAGTGGATCCACGTGAAAATGTGGACTCTGATAAAATCTTGCTTGACCGCTTCATAGAAGGGGCGGGTACCACATTGCTCCAGAGTCAGTTGCGAATGCTTGCTGCACAACATCCCAGCATCACATTTGCTGACTTCAAGGCCCTTGCCATCCAGGTCTTGGGACAGGAGCAGCCCCAGCCGAGCCCAGTCATCTGTGCTCCCTCACCTGGACCCTCAACAAGCATTGCTCCAGTTGTCCTGCCACTACCTCTGGGTACCTCACCTGCTGCCCAAACTGCGCAGACTACACCAGCAGACTCCAGAGATGACCTTCTGGCCCGAGTGGATCATCTGACCCGTGCCATGGAACAGATCACCGTCCGTCTAGATCGTCTGACCCAGCCGTCTTCATCGTCCAGTGATCCTTTGCGAAGTCTCAACATCTCACCTGAGTCGCCACCCAGACGTCCGTCTTCAGTGAAACCTCCGCAGAGTGAGAGGCCATACTGTACCTATTGCCATAGATATGGACACACCAGGCCTCAGTGTTTTCAGTTAAACGGGCCACCCCCGAGGCCGTGGGCCGCCCCTCGGGAGGAAAGAAGAAGGGCCCAGGTGAATCTTCAGTGCCATTGTCACGCTTCGTCTCAGCCTGCCCACACATCACAATCCGGGTGAACGGCGTCCCTCTGACAGCGTTGGTGGACACTGGATCTCAGGTAACAACCCTGCGCAAGCAGGTGTTCCTTGAACATTGGGACTTAGGTGTGTTGAATAGAACACCTGATACATGGATAAATCTGTGTGCCAGCAATGGACAGCCCATACCACAGCAGGGTTATTGGGAACCCACTATCCAGATTGGGGACTTGAAACTGCCTAGACAGGGTGTAATTGTCACTGATGTAGAGGATGATAGGTTTGCAGTTGTAATATTAGGCATGAATGTTTTACGCCATTGCTTTGCAGAAATGTTGGATGCCTTGCATGCCTCTCTCCTTACAGCTTCTCCCAGTGACCAGCAGACCATTCAGCGGGCCATTCGTGTACTCAATGCCCAGCACAAGTTCGCCAACAAACAAGGTGAAATTGGTCGAGTCCGGATCCAAGATACCCGTCCAGTAACCCTACAGCCTGGAACAGAAACTATGGTGTGGGGCCGTGCCCGTCCGGGCATAGAAAATCAGGACTACGAGGCCTTGCTACAACCCATACAGGTAGATGGCCAACCACTTGTCATGGCTGCCCGCAGCCTTGTCACAGTTTCCAATGGACGTGTTCCTGTCCGCTTAGTCAACTTGGGCGATGCTCCCGTGAACCTCCACAAGTTCCACTCTGTGGCCCTGCTACACCGGTTAGCACCAGAAGACATTCTCTCTGGTGATTCTACCGCCACACAGCGTTCCACCCAAGCTGCTGAGAACATTCAGAATGGAGCCACGAAGTCCTGGTGGGATGAATTGAACGTGGGAGACGCCAATACCCCTATAGAGCACATCAATGGGGTTCGCAATGTGGCCAAGCGTTACCAACAGGCATTCAGCAAACACCCATTGGACTTTGGTAAGACCACGACCATACAACATCGCATTCTGACTGGCGACCACCATCCAATCAAGGAGCGTCACCGTCCAATACCACCAGCGATGTACCAACCGGTGAAAAAGTTGATCCAAGAGATGCGAGATGCTGATGTCATCCGGGAGAGTAACAGTCCCTGGGCAGCCCCGCTAGTCCTTGTCAAGAAGAAAGACGGAACCCTACGATTTTGTGTGGACTATCGTAAACTCAACAACGTCACGCACAAAGACGCATACCCATTGCCGCGGATTGAGGAATCTCTAACGGCTTTGGGATCAGCTACCTGTTTCTCGACCCTGGACTTAACCAGTGGATACTGGCAAGTCCCTATGGCGCCTGAAGATCGTGAAAAGACTGCGTTTACGACCCCGATGGGACTCTTTGAATTCAATAGTATGCCATTTGGGCTATGTAATGCCCCAGCCACATTCCAAAGGCTTATGGAGAGGTGCCTCGGCCATGAGAATTTCCAGAGTGTGCTACTGTACCTGGACGATGTTATTGTATTCTCCCGGACATACCAAGAACACCTTCGTCACCTGTCCGAGGTATTCAAGGTACTTATACAGCACGGCCTAAAGTTGAAGCCCTCCAAGTGCTACCTGTTGAAACCCCAAGTTCACTACCTTGGGCATGTCGTGAGCGCACAAGGCGTCCAACCTGATCCTGAAAAGATCACTGCAGTCCAGAACTGGCGAAGACCAACTACCGTCAAAGAAGTCCGAAGCTTCCTTGGATTCGCAGGTTACTACCGGCGTTTCATACCACACTTCGCCCAAGTAGCCGAGCCTCTGAACGAGTTGTTGCGCGGTTGTCCCAGAGAAAACTACAACCGAAAGCTTCCGGTAGACTGGACAGCGCGTCAAGAGGAAGCCTTTCAAGCGCTTAAAGCACTTCTGACGCAACCACCAATTCTAGCCTATCCCAACTACAGTCAGCCATTCCGCTTGTACACAGATGCAAGTCACCAAGGTTTGGGTGCAGTGTTGTCCCAGGTTCAGGACAACAAAGAGCGAGTCATCGCCTACACCAGCAGGAGTCTGAGAGGCGCGGAGAAGAACGACCAGAACTATAGTTCTTTCAAACTCGAACTTCTGTCACTTGTCTGGGCCGTGACAGAGAAGTTTAAAGACTACCTGGCTGCCACACCCTTTACCGTGTACACAGATAACAATCCGTTGGCGCATCTGGACACTGCTCGACTGGGAGCCCTTGAACAACGGTGGGCCTCAAGACTCGCGAATTACAAGTTCTCTGTCAAGTATCGCAGTGGCAAGTCCAACGCTAACGCTGATGCACTCTCAAGGTTGCCTGTGGGAGAAGAACCACCCCGAGAAGACATCTGGGAAGAGGTGGAGATGCCACCATTCTACAACAAGTTTGCCCAACAGGTTGCTATTGGTGTCCCTGTAGAAGGAGAATCTCTGGAGAAAACAGCTGCCGAATCCCTGCAGGAGCCATCTCTGTGGAAAACGTTCCAAGAAGAGAGTAGAGTTTTAGGAGAATTGTCAGATTTCCTGCTTACAGGAAGAATACCAACCCGTGTAAAGAGAGGTCTTCATGACGTGGAATTAAAACGCCTCTTCCGACAGAGGAAGCGCCTGTTTGTCCAACGAGGCCTTCTACTTAGAAACACTCTTGATCCTGTCACAGGTGAAAGGCTTCATCAGATCCTCGTACCAAGAAGAGATGCACAGATGATACTTGAGGCGTATCATGACAGATCCGGTCACTTCGGGGTACAAAAGACCGAAGCTACCATCCGTCGTCGCTTCTATTGGGTTGGGATGAGGAGTGACATTGAGAGTTGGTGCCGAGAGTGTCCCGCCTGTAGTATCACCAAGGAAGGTCGAAGAGATCAGAAGGCCCCAATACATCCAATTAATACTCAAAAGCCGTGTGAAATTGTTGCTCTGGACCATGTGAAGTTGGGTCCCACACGTTCCGGCTACAGCTACGCTCTGACAATGGTGGATCATTACTCCAAGTTCCTTGTCATCGTGCCTGTCAGAGATCTTACAGCAAGAACTACGGCTGAGACCTTCTACGCAGAGTTTGTCCGCCATTACGGTTGTCCTGAGCATATCCTCACCGACCGTGGATCGGCGTTTGAATCCCAATTGTTCCGTGAGCTGTGTCAGTTCCAAGACTGCAAGAAGTTGCGAACCACAGCGTATCACCCTCAAGGGAATGGTATGTGCGAGAAGGCAAATCAAGTGATCATCGGCATGCTAAGAAAAGCCGCAGTTACACCTGGTGTTGAGTGGCCTGAGCGTATCAAGGACTTGGCCTATATTTACAACAACACACCCCAAACATCTACGGGATACGCACCATTTTATCTAATGTTTGGAAGACAAGGTCAACTTCCTTCAGACTTAACCCTTGGTGTGAAGGTCCCTGACACCATCAATCCACTACCCATAACAGACTGGGTTGTTGAACACCGCCGACGTATGGAGGAAGCTAAAGAGATAGTTGAAACGCGCATGGATGAGGTTCGTAGGAGACAACAGGAGGATTACAACCATCACGCCCATGCAGCGCCCCTGAAAGTTGGCGACCGTGTATGGTTAAGGAATAACCATCGGAATGGGAAATTGGATCCATTCTGGGAGAAAGAACCATACAGTGTCATCTCCATACCATATCCTGAATCCGACGTGTATGAGATCTCTAAACCTGGGAGACAGCCCCAAGTAGTACACCGAAACCGTCTGAAGCTGTGCCTTAAAGAAGGACTACCCACAGAGGTGCCCCCAGCTGAGACAACGAGTACAGAGATCTTGTCACCTTCTGAAGCGAAAGAGAGACCCCCAACGTTAACTGAGCTTATGTGGGCGCCTAAACTACTACCATTTAGCTGTTATCCACCAATTGCTCTAGTGCTAGAGAACCCTTCGACAGATGATTTAATTGATTTCAGTGACTCTGTTCCTGATCCAAATCTCGTTCCACTTAGGCGTTCTGAGCGTACCACAAAAGGCATACCTCCAACACGCTATAGTGATGCCATGGCTGTCCTTGGGTAAAAGAGGTTAACTGTCTCTGCTTCTGTATATATGTTATTCCTGCTCTGATTACATTAATGTTTTTCCTGTGTGTATATACAGTATATATATAATATCTTGCCATGTAATATAGTATTTACATTTATATGCAACAATCCATGCCATAGTGCCTGGCTCACCGAGCCAAGGAAGTTCTGTTACCCCATTGCGGTATGGACATTGGTGCTAGAGTGCCTACTGTTCCTTACAGAAAGGACTGTTTATTGTTTCTCAGAGAGACTCTCATGATAATGGACACTCACAAAATTTGTGCCAGAGAGCCTCTGGACCCATTTGCACTACTGTTGTTTCTATATGGACTGTCTGATGGTACCGCCAAAAGGTTCCATAAGTCTGAGTTTAATTATCTCTCCGTTACCCTTCAGACTTCTCATGGACATTCCAGGACTATGCCGGGAGGTCTTACCTCAAGTTTCTAACTATTATATTTTTCTAAACTGTTAGTGACATTTGCACTTTATTCGTATTTATTAACGTTATGTTACATTTCTCACCTTCACCCCAGCCCGTCGCCGAGGTCGGCTCAGTGAAAGAGGGGGAGTATGTGGCATCCCAGAGCTGGCTATGGCTGGGCTGAGGGTGATCTCTGTGCATTGTATTATTTCCTGTTGCTTCATAGCCTGTGTGACATAGCAGGGGGTCCTGAGTCTCACACAACACAGCGCCACCTAGTGAGCCTCACACATGCATTACACCTCCCATAGGATTGAATAGTAACCAAATGTCCAATGGGAGGACATCGCCTGGGAAAAGGGGAGGAGTCAGCTGATCACTGGGTCCCCATGGTAACACCCCTGCAGGAAGGTCCTGCGTGTGAGGAGTTAGAAGTGTGGAGTGTTAGGAGGAGGAGGTGAGGAGATAAGTGTGATGTCCTGTGAAGAAAGCAGTGAGTTTAGTACAGGAATCTCAAGTCCTAGACAGGCCCAGGAAGGTTGGAGAGCTGACATACTCCAGCTATTCAGAAGATCCTGTCCCCTGTCTGCCTAGCCATCGCCCTGAAGGAAGTCAAGCATCATTATCTTGTCAGCATGAGACTGTGGAGAGAACATTCTGGAACACGCGCTCCATAGCAAGTATCACAGGATCCAGGGGCCAAGGCCAGACCTGTGGAATATCCTGCCACCCTGACTATTGCACCCCGAAACTCTGAGCTATCAGGACCACATAACGTGAGTGGGGAATATTATGTACTAGTATCATGGTGGGTATCCTCCTATGAGCCAAATAGGAGCCCAGACGCACCTTAGGGCTGTAACACTGAAGTATAAGGGGCTAGGAACACCTTTCATCAAGTCTACCCTGCACCCCAGGACTTTGCTGTGTCACCAGGCGTACCCCGTTGTTTTGTATTGAAGAAACTGTTTAAGCATTTGTGCCTCCACACCCATGGAAGTAAAAGTTCAACTTTACAACCGTTTCTGTGTCTGACTCTGCACCGACAACATCAGGGCGCCCCAAACACCACCAGTCGGCACAGTATAGGGGAAGCACCCCGGGGGAACAATCACCACCAACATTTGTGCAGCCCCCTCATCACCGGTACCAGTGGTGGTAACGTGGGACAGCACCAGCGCTGCGCCCTCGTGCCCAGAGACCGTGACAAGTCTGTGCTGTTTGCACCCCGCAATCCCAACTGCAGCGTTACCTTCCATCTGGTCACCGCAAGGGGCCCGAACTCTTCAAGTGTCCCATGAAGGCCGCTCGAACCGGGACAGTCTTCCTCTGCAAACATCTGCGACAGCACCTACACAGACGAGTCACGGTATCTCTCATTTTGGGCCAGTAGAATTGGTCTTGTATTAGGCCATAAGTCTTCTCAGGTCCCAAATGACCATGATAATCATGCAGACTTCGGAAAATCATCTTCTGAAAGCAGCTTGGAATAACTAGTTGGCGCCTTCCAGGGTGATCATGATACAGCACCACACGATAAAGTAGGCCATTGTCTATTTCAAACTTCTCCCAATCTCGTAGAAGTTGACTGCATTCAGAGGGTAGGGATGTCTTTAACATTTCTCTGTCTTGAGAACTCACTGCTTGATAAAGAGGTCCAATTAAAGGATCAGTCTTTTGACTCCAGATCATTCGCTTTGAAGATATAGAACAACTCTCAAAGGATCCTAAAGCGGCAGGGTAGGCAAACATGTCTGGTACAGCTTCGGGACCTCCCCCAATAGAGTCAATAAGCCGAGTTTCAGAAAAGGCTACTCGGTCTTCAACTACAGCAGCCATGGCACACAAAGCTCCTACTCCAGGACTTGGCACTTCTTCCCATTCATCCACTACTTCTGGACTAGGTAATCCAGACCGTCTTGATAGAGCATCTGCCCCAATGTTCTTAGGCCCCGATTTGGATAAAGCTGCCAACCAGCGATGTCCTGTAGCATCGAGTTTAGCGGTTGACAAAACGTATGTCAGTGGATTGTTATCTGTTCTTACTTCAAACGTGGCTCCGTATAAATAGTCATGTAATTTATCAACAATGGCCCACTTGAGCGCCAAAAACTCCAATTTATGTACTGGATAATTTTTCTCGCTGGGAGAAAGACTTCGACTTATGAAAGCTATGGGCCGTAACCCGGCCGGGTATTCTTGGTGCAGCACGCCACCTAATCCTTCAAAGCTGGCATCTACATGTAGCACATATGGCTTCTGTGCATCAGCATAAGCCAGAACGGGAGCTTCTGTCAATTTCTTCTTCAACAACTTAAATGCTTCTTCACAATCCGCAGTCCACCTATCGCCAAAAAGGCTTTTGGAAGACCCTTTCTTCTTTCCCGGATCTCCTGCATCACTCATCAACAGGTCGAGGAGGGCTCGAGCAATTTTTGAATATCCTTCCACAAATCGTCGATAGAATCCACAAAACCCCAAGAAAGATTGCAACTCCGTAATATTTTGTGGTCGGGGCCAATTCACCACAGCTTCAATCTTACCAGGATCGGTAGCAACTCCTTCAGCAGAAACAATATGACCTACATAAGTGACCCAAGATCTACAAAATTTGCATTTGTCAGCCGACAACTTCAGCCCCTCTTCTTTTAAGCGTTGGAGTACTCTCATGAGTCGTTCTTCATGTTCTTCCAGCGTCTTTCCAAACACAATAATGTCGTCAAGATATACAAGGCATTCCCGGGGCACTAAATCACCTAACACTCTTTCCATCAACCTTTGGAACGTTGCTGGCGCACCTTTTGTACCTTGCGGCATACGAGTGAACTGAAAGAAACCCAAGGGGCATATGAAGGCTGTCTTTTCCTGATCCTCAGGTGCCATTGGGACTTGATAGTATCCCGATCTTAGGTCCAGCACTGTGAACCAACAGTTTCCATTCAGAGCTTCCAGAGCTTCTTCAATTCTTGGCAGTGTATACTGATCAGGTAAATTTCTCCGGTTCAGAGTTCTGTAATCCACACATAGGCGAATTGCTCCAGATTTTTTTCTTACCACCACAATAGGTGAGGCATAGGGGCTCTTACTGTCCACAATGATCCCCTGACCTTTCATTTGCTGTAGAGTCTGTCTTAACTCATCAACATCCTTTGGAGCAACTCTCCGTGGTCGCTCCCGGAAGGGAGTAGAATCGGTCAATCGGAAAGTGTGTTGAGCACTTTTAGCACAACCTACATCCATATCATCCATGGAGAACACTTCCGATAATTCAGACAACTTCTGTGTCAGTCGCTGATTCCAGGCCTCTGGTAAATGTGGATCACTCAAGTCAAGATTGAGATTAGGGATTGCATCTCGGATTTGAATCCTGCACACTTCAGCGTATGGATTTACTCCAAGCACAGGTTAGCAGTGGGCCACATTCTGGTATGGTCCAATTACGATCGGATGCGGTGAACAGTTCCTCACTGTCACACAGGTAGATAACTCCACTTTATTTCTCCAGTCCTTTCTCTCTGGGATCACCATCCAGCCATTCTGGTTAATCATTTCTTCAGGGGTTTCCATAAGGACATAACTCCCCCCTTCAAGCAAATCGGGAGCAATGCTGGAGGCTACTCTCAGAACTCTCTCCCCGCCGGCAGGAACTTCCACGGTTCTCTCACCGATATGATATACCATTCCATGTCGATAGCCAGTAGACAGGGCATCACAGAGTTCTCTAAGATCAGAAGATATATTCACCGGCTGAGCTGCAGGGTTCCAATCTCTTCCAAGAAACTTCTGAAAAGCATAATGCACTGCGGGACAATTAGTGCCAAGTATCACAGGAGCTGCACAAGAATCCCCTGTATCAGGACAGACAAGAGCCGTAATCTTCATGGGAGCGACACTCTCATCTTCTAATTCAGGGACAGCTATAACTACTTGTAGGCTGCCATCTACAGGATATGATCCTGAATTAAGCCCCCACAATTTCATTTGTCCTGTAGACTGAAGAGGTATATCCCTCAGATACTTTTGGTAGAACGAGCGATAAATCAGGGTCACTTGAGATCCTGTATCAAACAGGGCAGGAGCGGCATGACCATTGACAGTGACTTTGACAACGGACCTGGAGCCCGCGATAGCGCCTCTGGTCTTTACTCGGCCCGCCTTCCTTCGGTGTCTTTGATTCTGAATAGAGAAGACAGCACTGTGTCCCAATCCCTCACTGTCCTCCGTACACTGTCTGGCAGTATGGCCCGTCTGACCACATTTATAACAGGTTCTAGCATCCTTCCTCCATTGAGTGGCAGTGGGTGGAGTGGCGGACTGTCTAAGTTCTGACCGCTCCGCTGGTTTGTCCTTGTTTGAATTAGGAACAACATCTTCTTTAGAGATGCTTTTCGCTTTCTTAGGGGTACTAAAACTAATGTCAGATTCTTGTTTCTTCACTAACTTCATTAAGTCAGGAAATGGAAGGACTCTATCAGATAGTAAGACCTTGAGTACTTGAGCAAGAGGATGATGAGGTTGTAACCCTCTCACCAACTGACTGGTTCTCATAGCGTCTACCTCTGAAGTAGATATAGCTGCGTGGTAAACCAGAAGTGAAAGAAGTAGCTGTAAACGGTTAATAAAAGTAGAGACATTTTCCCCTTCTTTTTGACGAACCATTCGGTAATCAGCAACCATCTGGGAAAGGTCATAGTATGGCTCAAAGTGATCAGACAGTACTTGTATATAGTCCAATGCACTCACTCCTTCATGAGAGTCTCTGTACAAGCGGATCAATTCTGCAGCAGGAGACCGCAAACTTTCACTGATACGCTGCCGCTTGCCTTCTTCAGAGCAAGACCATTCCTTCAGGCATTGGAGAGTATGTTCTTTCCATATCTCAAAGTTTTCCTCCCCTTGTGGTACTGGGACATTACCAGAGAATACTTTTAGTTTCTTGTAGTGAGTGGCCTGCAGGCCCTGAGCTAACATTTCAGTCAGCCTGGCTAAAGTGCTAATAGCACTGTCACTAGAGGAACTGCTAGCGACGGCCATACTGGGGGGTAACTGGCTGAGCGGGGTTCTTCCTTTACCTGAACCAGGGGAGGAACAGGAGGTCGGTAATCCCATGTAGTAGCTAGTGGGAGGTTCCCCTCTGAGCTATATCGCTTCTCCATATCAATGACTATTCCCACTTCTAAATCTCAGCAGTGCCTCCAAATGTAGCCCTATTTGGGGGGGGGGGTATGAGTATTATCCCTCCCGCAACAGACTCTGGCGCTGACCTGTGTGTATAATGGGACCTGAAGCCTTCGCTGAAGGGAAGAGTGGGAACATATATGAAATATATCAGTGCCTCCACCCAGGATAGAGCCTCTGTATTACAGGGAGGATCTCTTCCTGGGACTTACCCATGAAGTACAGTTAGTAGCCTTAACAAGGATCACTGTACTAATCTCACAGTCTGAAGAATACATACAGATACCACATAAGGTTATAACAGTAGCTTTATAAGAATCAACAGGGTAATAATACATACATAAAATATACTCAGAACACAGCAATACTACAACAACCAGCAAGTCCTCAACCGTCTTAGGTTATATACCCGGGTATATATATAGATATATAGCAAGAGTCCAGTGCACAATACCTCCAGGCAACAGAAGAGATGCAGGGGCCCCTGTGGATGACTGTGGATCCTCGGATTCTTCCAGGAGATGACAGACAGCCGATCAGGAGATGATGATGATGGTGAGATTCTTCACAGGCAGCAAACAGGGCGACGGTGACAGCAGTAGATGCAGGCCTGACTACCCTAACACTGAGTCCTTAACCTGCCAGCTAAACTACTAGTGCCACCGGGCCTCTAACTAGCTAGTTGGCCTTCGGAAGCCTAACCTATCACTGCCCTGAACTATATATATATATATGGATCCCTAACTACGGTTACTAGCTAGGTCCTGTGAGTATATAGGGGGTAACACATACCTAACTATATACTGTGAAGTAAAGAGGAACAAGTGGCTCTTAGACTCCCCCAGACATAACATGTCTGTCTCAGCAGCTCTGCTCACATCTCTCCCCCCAGCAGCTCTGCCTCACATGTGTCTGACTCACTGTATTTACAAAACAAAACTTGCACTGAATGCCTGGGGTCTCTGAAGCCAAACTGCAGGGGCAAAGAAGCCAGATACATTATATACTAGTAGAAATGGCAGTTCCCTACACTGCCCACACATTTTACATTTTGTATGTGACATCAGAACTGTAACTTCTCCACCTACCACTTATGAATTGGGTGATGTCAGATGATGCCAGAAGCCCACCTATATCAACGAGACCATGTGATCATCCTTTTCCTCTGTATTTTAACTGTGTATTAAATGTTGTTGCAGCCATTTTAGTTTAGTTTGTTGAAAAAAAACTTTTGGAAAATACAGATCAAATCAAGTTTCTAGCAAATCAGTTTGCTCATCTTTGATGATATATATATCCTTTTAAACTTATAGGAAAAGAGTCCGTCTTATACATAGAAATATATACATAGTATGCCTACTACACATATCCCAGCAATATTGAGCTTTGTCATATGTCTTAGAGGTCACTGCTTCTATCTATAAATAAGTACTGTATATATGATGCTTATTAAACTCTTTGAAAACCCTGCCATCACCTCATGAGGTTCCTGCTTATCCACTGTCATATAATGCTATTGTACTAAGAATCATAATAATTGGGCAGGTGAAAGTACAGCAGCGGCTCAGCTCTGAAATTAGACATTTCAGTCCCTTTTCTAGCCAGAGAGCAAATGCCAAAGAAGTGTCCTAAACCGTTTCTGACGGAGCACAGAGCAAGTCAGAAGGAGGTACTTCAAAGGGAGTCAAAAAGGAAAAGCAGGAAGAGATGTCTATCAAATCCTAAAAGGTTCTGTGCTTTCAAAGGGTCTCCTCGGAGACTTGTTTCCTACCTAGCTTTGATTCATTTTTTATCCACATTTTCTTTCATTTCATTTCTCTCTTTGGCAGAAGGCAGGGGGATCGATATCCACGCAGGGGATGCCGAGCTTCATGTTAATACACACTCATTTCAAGCCCCCTCTGCTGCAGGGGACTGAAATATATTATTTGCAGTAATCTCTCTAACTATTTTTCATATGGTAACATCTTAAAAATAATTGAATAATTACATTTTTCAAATTTTGTTTTTTCAAATAATTTTTTCAGTGCACTAAATCTACAAATATTAAACCCCTCCATATTTTATAAAAAGCAGTATTTATTTTGTTTTTACTGAAATGTCTTTATGCAACCAGCTACAACAAACTATAATGGGACACTAGACATATGTTCGCTGTCAAGCCTCATTCACATGTCAAGGTTTATCAGTCAGTGTTTTACATCAGTGTTTGTAAGCCAAAACCATTTTGACAACACAGAACAGGTTCAACTCGTTCCATTATACATTATCTCTGTGTAGTCTCTGCTCCTGGTTTTGGATTTCAAACACTGACCTAAACATTAATGTGTGAGTACGACCTTAGCCTACCATGACAATTTGTCACGATCACCCAATGATCATTAGCAAATTTTTGCAGACTAAGTGCAATTTTATTTATTTTTTCTTTAACTGTCCCTCCTGATCAGGCAATTTAGCTGCTTCTGTTAAATGGTGGGATCATTCATAGGAACGTTCCCACCACTGAATGACTGGCCACATCACAAACAATTTTTATGTAAGCTGCATGGCTAACCTTAGTGTTCTCTGCCTTCAGTTAGTTCTGCTCACAAATCTATAGACCTCATATCTGTCTATGCCTGTCCTTGAATTTACATTTTTTTTGAACGGTTTGCTTTTTTCACTGTTGTTCTAAAGAACTACAGTATAGTGCCTATCCCTAGTGATTTTCTTCCATTGTTGTTAGTGGACAAAAACACAATCAGTGAAAGCTGGGTGTAGGAACTGCCTGTAGGATTTTACATATGGTACCATGATACAGTTTTAAGAGATGTTCTTCTACTTGTCTTCTATTATCTATTTATTTAACTGCACAATTTATGGCATCCTTTTTGACGTAGTAATGGTGTAGCTCTCAGTCACACCGCTATCATCTTGTGACAGCAAAAGATCTGGTATGTTGATGATATCCAACATGACCAATCCCTCTTTCCCTGTATATTAGCTATTGGGGCAGAGTTGAGACACCTCCATAGACATTATACAGTATGGTCAGTCAGCCCTGCCAGAATTGGCAAGTAAGGCCAACATACATATAATGTGTTTAACCACTTTTAGTTGCAGCTCAGCCTATTCTTTTGAATGAGGCTCAAATACAATACAAGATAAAAATGTACAAACTAAGTGGCACTGTGTATAGTGAAAGCCAGCTGGACATACTGACCACATAATAAAACATATCTCTGGGTATAAAATAACATTTCATAAATTAATAGTACAGGGGAATAAACTTTGTAGTATATTTTATGAAATAAATCTTCTTCCTTCTCCATTTACCAGACTCAGTTAATTTTTAATTTTTACACATTAGTCTATGGAGAGGGGTGGGGGAGGAGGAAGCCGCTGGAAAAAAACATATAAATTGTCATTTACAAAGTTTCTTATATTCATTTATGAAAAGTTGTTTTATAACTAGAGGTTTTAATGGCATGTACTGTTAGCTGTTAAACAAATGTTCGTATAGCATTAACAAGCATTCGATCTGGGCTAACAAATGTTTGTTCATTTGCTTAGTATGACAGTGGTTATTTCAAAATGCACCATAGTTTGAAAATGGCGCAATGAATGTTCACTTAGCTACATCTGTACTATTGATATGCTACGAATCATAGTGTATTGTAAGCACTGTATGGATATCTTTTAAAGACAACCTTTAGATTGGAGCTGCTCTACATAATGTTGAAGAGGACAGCTGGTGAAATAAGACATGTCTTAAAGGAATTAATTATTCACACCAGAATCCTGTACTGACCAGGTAGCCCAAAACAGGGATGTCATTCATAGTTTTATTATTTTGTCCATATAATTATGGAATTTGGGGAATAATAGATCTATATGGGCCAGAAAGTACAGAGTTATAATATTGCAGTGTTTTGTTAAATAATGTTGTCAATAAATATCTATGCATATGATCAAGTTCTTACAACATAAAAATACCCCTAAAGATGAACATTATATGTTTGTAGTCTTCATGTATAAACTGAAAATGCATAAATAACAGTTTGTTCTAATCTCTTACAGATTCAAGGTCATAAACCATATTGTCTAAAAATGTGTTGTTATGCCAGTACTGAGCTTTTTTATATTAGAATAAGCACACCACAGAACTGAGCACGAACTTTCTTCCAAGCTAATTATTAGACACAGTATCCATTCCTCATCGTCGCTTCTGTTTTCTTTGCCATTGTCTAAGACTTGTCTCTTAAATTCAGTGTAGCAAATGAAGTAGAACACCACAGGGTCAACCAGAATCAGTCCTGCATCTAAATGTACTTTTCTTACTGATACCCATACAACAGCCAGTGAAATCAATCATCCCTGCTTCAACTGGTACAACCTCACAAGATGTTAGTTGGTACTTTACACTGGGAACTACTATTAAGATTAGAAAACTCTCCTATGATCTCCTATGATATATTTTCTTCTCTAAGAATTATTATTGTCATTTTTAGTGATGAAAACCGTAATAATCTGGACCACTATCAGGGCAGTACTGTAGTCAGAGGCCTAAGCTAATGAGTGTAAAAAATACCTGTTCAATGCCACCTTTATGTAACAGCAAAATATTATAGACACAGTCTCATATGTAAAAAATCTGTGGTCCATTATGGTAAACACCATATTTATGCTACATAATAATGTGTTGATTCCCCAATTCCAGGTTCCCACCAAATATGAGAACCTGGTTATGAGAGCTAGTTCTTGGGACCCTTACCACTTTACTGTATGCAGCTCAGATATTTCCATTTGCGCCCCTTATCATCATAATATTGAGTCTTATGCTCTACTCCACAAACATATGGCCCTTAGCCCCATTGCAGACGACCATATGAATGCTCAGTTTTTCCCGGATGGCACACTGACCCATTCATTTCTATGGGCTCGTACACATGACCATGAATTACATAGTCATGTGTGTGGGCCGACAGTGCGGGCCGCAAAATATGGAACAGGTCCTATTCCTGTCCGATTTTGCGGCCCTGCTTCCGTGGCTCCTATTCATTGACTGAAAGGGGACGCAGAAGCACGACCAGTGCACAGGTGACACATGGGTGACATCCGTGACGTTCATTCATGGCTGCCGGTTAGCACACAGTTGTGTGCAACCAGCTTTAAAGCAATATTGAACGAAGGAGCTTTTGAAAGAAAAATCTTTAGAGCCACTTTAAAGCCACTTTTGATCTATACTCAAGATCATGTGGTAATCATATAGAAAGTACCAAGATAGTATCAAACATCTTACATAAACAGATGAATACAAAGATAAGGTATGTATGTAGGAGCCAGCCCAACTAGATCAGAAATTCTATCAAGAGATAGATCAGGTAACAGAAGGAAAAGCCAAGCCAGAAATGAAAGCGTTCTCTATATTAACCCCTTCCAGACATCTGCTTTAAGGGGATAGTAGGCATTGTATTTAGTGAGGCCCCCCCTAAAGTAAAAAAAAAGCCCCTCCCCCCTTTTCCGGTGCAGGGCAGCTCCCGCACTGCAAGATTGGGGGAGCCATCCTGTTCCTAAGACAGCTGGGAGCCTAATCTGAATAGGCACTGGTCCACTGATTCCAGTGCAGTTGGAATTTTTTTCTCTAGCCCCCACCAATACTGAGCAACAAGCACAGGTAGCTTGATGCCTGATGTGCTATTTAAGCTCTGTAATGTGAGAAGGGCAGTGTCATGCATGGATTAGCAGCTCCAATCAAAGGCAGCCAATGTAAGAGCTCACAATCATATCCCTTGCCTGCTCCTGCCTGACATGCCGTCCTGACAATACAGAGCCAAAATAGCATATCAGACCCCAAAACTTATAGCAAAGATTGCTTGGAAACAGTGGGGGCTATAGAAAAAATTCCAACTGTGACAGAATCAATGGAGCACCAGCAATTAAATGATACAAAGATCTGGACTTGGAGGTGGTGAAAGGCCCTCTTTAAGTTTTAAATTAAAAAGTGACTTTAATGAGATGTGTGAACACAGCCTAATAGAAATGTAAGTCTATTAATGTAATCACCCATAAACAATGGGCCTAGCCCATAATATGCTTGCTGTCTACTTTTGATGTGTACAATTGATCAAGCTTTCCACTTCTAATCAATAACTTTGATCAGTTAGCTTTATGACCTCACTTTTTGCTGTGTAAAGCAGTGTTGTTGAATTTTGCAAACTTTTCAATTATACCTAAACACTCCAAGGTAAAATTCTTGCTTGCAAGACATTTCATATTCAAACTAGTTTTCTAAATGTAAAATATTTAAAGGGTACTTGAGTTTACATGAAAAGTTGAAATATGTGCAGAGTCTTGCTAGACAGTCTGTTATATTACTGTATTCATACATGGTTTCAGTTTTTCTTCAGCTAATAATCACATCATGGCTGCAATACATTTTACATTTCTCTCCCAGGCTGGGGTGTACAATAAAGAGCAGTCTGACACTATCTCCTATCCATTACTACTACTAGTTTTACATGTTATTCTGCCAGGAGTAACTGTAAAACAGTAAGCAAATAGATGAGAAATGCCTAAATGAGCATATTATAAGAGATCAATGAACAATACAGGGCAAATAAATGCAGGCATGCTGCAGTTAAAATTATCACTGACAGGAAAAGAGCAATCTATCAGCACAGTCAGGAAAACTGCTTTATGTATGTGAGTAATATAATATTAGCTAGAAGGGTGATGTCAAGTGGTAGGAACTTTAGAGAGGTATTTTGTAGACAGAAAGTCGTCTGAAATGTTATCTGAAATATTAGTGACCATTTAAAGGGGTGGTTCAGGCTAATTTTTTTTATTTTTTTTAATTATATGGGGGGGAGGTGAAAAAAATAATTAAAAAAAAAAACATACTCACCTGCTCCCAGTGTCTCCCACTGAGGTCTGGTCCTGCAGCTGTTGTTTCCTTCCCGTTGAAGTAACCGCCGCACATGACTGCTGAGGCCAACCAGCAGCCTCAGTGACGTCCCCGGGTTCCTTCCTTAGGCCGCTGATTGGCTTCAGCAGAAGGGACACAGGACGTCACAGCCAGCATGGAATTCCGTGCTGGGAGGACATTGGAGCACCGAGGACAGGTAAGTATGTTTTGGGGGGGGGGGGGGTTTCACCTCCCTGACCTAATAAAAAAATATTTTTTTTAGCCTGAACAACCTCTTTAACTGTTTTGTCTAGACTTCTAATATAGACATAGTGAAACCAATACTGCACAGAAGTACAGATCATTCTTTTGCATTTTGCAAGAAAAGTTATAACAAAAACTGACAACCTCATAACTTTTATTTCCTTGTAGTTTTTATAATAGGGGAAAAGCTGTTTCAGTAAAGCCATTTCATGGGTTAGAATTTGCAGAAAATTTGTAGCGCGTGCAAAATTTAGGCAGTGCAAAAATAGAGGAGTGTGCAGAATGGATAAATATCTTTAACCTCTTACATATCCTGGAAGCTAAGGGGATCTTGCAAGGTGTGAGGATTCAAGACCAGTCTTTCACAGTGTTCCTCTGCTTACATGGAATACACCAACCAAACTCACTGCAATAGAGAATGTACTACAATACTGCTGAAGGTGGTCATGGTGGAGTGATGACCAGGAATCTATCGCTGTTTGTGTATAATCCATGTACTGTGATATCACTGTGTGGTTGTTTATTATCCCTGCACTGTGACATCACCGTGTGTTTGTGTGTTATCCTTATACTGTGACATCTCTTTGTGTTTTTGTATGTTCTCTCTACTGTGACATAACTGTGTGTTTATATTACTTATGTACTGTGACATCACTGTATTTTTGTGTGTTATCCTAATAATGTGACGTCACTTTGTCTTTGTGTATTATCCCTGTACTGTGAGATCACTGCGTTTTGTATATTATTCCTGTACTGTGACATCACTTTGTGTTTGTGTATTATCCTTGTACTGTAACATCACTTTGTGTTTGCATATTATCCCTGTACTGTGACATCACTGTGTTCGTGTATTATCCCTGTACTGTGACATCACTGTGTGTTTGAGTATTATCCCTGTACTGTGAAATCACTGTATGTGTATTATCCCTGTACTGTGACATCACTGTGTGTTTGCATATTATCCTTGTACTGTGACATCACTCTTTGTTTGTGTATTACCCCTATACTGTGATATCACTTTATTTTGTGAATACACTACAATGCTGCTGAAGGTGGTCGGTTATGGTGGAGTGATGACCAGGAATCTATCACTGTGTGTGTATAATCCATGTACTGTGATATCACTGTGTGATGGTGTATTATCCCTGTACTGTGATATCACTTTGTGTGTATTAACCCGGTATTGTGATATCACTGTGCATTTGTGTATTATCCCTGTATTGTAACATCACTGTATGTTTCTGTATTATAACAGTACCATGACATCAATTTGTGTTTGTGTACTATCCCTGTACTGTGATATCACTGTGTGTGTACTATTCCTGTACTGTGACATCACTGTGTGTTTATATTATCACTGTACAGCACCTATGGCATATGGCACAAAGTCTAATTATACAATGAATTTTTATGTTCTAAATTTGCTGCTGAAGGTGGTCACGGTGGAGTGATGACCAGGAATCTATGTTCAGAGAGAAGACAGATGTTCCTGAAGTTTCATGCATCAGTTTAAATTCCCTCTATTTGTTCAGGAACAGACCTGACCTAGCCTTTCCTGCTGACCATCCAGTTTCCAGCTTCCAGCATCCATTGCAAACAGCTAATTTTGTTTGAGAAAGCTGCTGCCAGATGGACTTGCTCCATGTAATACAAGGACAGCTTGACTTCACATTAACAGGAGCTGCTCTTACAAAGGGGGACCTTGAGTGGGTGACCCTTTCTCTATGATATCCATGTGCCCAAAAAGTGCATATGAAGTAAAATATCAATTGTACCACATTCTATGGAGATGTGGTGTTAGTGTGGTAGAGTTCTCCAAGCCAATGCAACCATGAGAAGAAACCAAGGCACACACTGTTTAGTGATGCAAATTATCAATCCGATTTATTGAACAATTCACATATATTATGTAAAGCAAGGGTCCCCAACCACCGATCCGCGGACCGGGAATGGGCCGTTGGAGGTCTTCTGCCGGTCTGCGGGGTGGCCGGCTGGCCTTGATAAATGCGGCTCCTGACACATTATGTGGGGCGGGTTGGCAATCTGGCCACAGTGTTGTTGCTCCTAGTCTAGCTAATGGTCCTACAGCGCTGTACATCAAGGTCCCGCCAGCACGCCCCAGTCTACAGCGCTGTTTAGTGTATAACCCTTTCCTCATATGACCAAAGCCCTGCCCCTAAACCCCCCCCCCCCCGCTCCCTGCTCCACCCCCCTCCCTGCCGGGCCGTGGAGAAGAAAAGGTTTGGGACCGCTGATGCAAGGCATATATCATGTAATGTTTCATAGGATGTAAGCATAGCCATCATCCACCATATGGGAGATAATTCAAAAAGTATCCAGATCAATTTGCAACATTCGGTCCAATTATGACTTTTGTCTAGCAAAATCTGGTTGTAGGTGAAAAGGATCTTGATGGAGGGCCTTACACAATATATATGAATTGTTCAATAAATTGGACCCATAATTTGCATCACTTAAGAGTGTGGGCTGTGGTTTCTCCTCTTGGCTAATAGTGCATACGGACAGGGGTTGTTTTCATGAGACAACTCCTTTACGGTATAGGTTTATAGTCTTTAAAAATAATACTTGTTATTTCTATACCATATTTAGTATAATAACATACAATGAAGCTTTCTCTTAGATCTATACTAAATGTGTTTCTATCCTTTTTATCTATTATTTACCAATTATTTATATTGTGGTGACATTCTGCAGCACTGAAAATGCATAGAAAATGCACTTAAGACAGTTTTTGTCTCCATGGAGCTAATAATCTAATTTCTGCTTTTCAAGCATGCAAACATATCCTCAGGCCAATTTCATAGAAAACTAATCGCCCTTAGGATATTTTTGGAGAGAGGGAGAAAACATGTGCAAACACTATGCAGTGCTCATGCACGTGTTGTGCTCTTTGGATTCGAACCCATTGTCCCAGTGCTGAACTACCAGTACCAATACTGCCCATATTTACTGTACAAAAAAATGATTTCTTGTCTTCCAGACAATAATATGAAGCTGTTCAATAATTGAGCTCATCAGCTTGGATTGGATTAGAGTTTCCTTCATATTGCCTGGACTCAGACAGCAAATTGTGTCTGCTTAGTTGATTGAATATTTCATGGCTTGCTTGGTCTATATTAAATTATTTTTGACTGGCTCCCTGTGTCCATTAGAATTTCGTGCAGGTTTTTATTTATTTATTTTAACGTGCAGTGTGTTCTAAACCTGTAGACCATACACTAGATGTGAGCTGGAGTGTTTTTAATTAGCGTTAGTAAAAAATTTAGTCGCACTAGTTTATAATTCAAGGTACATGAACTTACATCATCTCTTGGGGTTTCAAATGCACAGGATTTCTAGAAGGTTTATTCCACAGTAATTGTTTGCTTTTTAACATGTTTGCTGTCAGGCTGATGATTTCCAAGCACTTGAAGCCTACTATTTTATATTAAATAAGGTGATTTAAGGTCAATAGTGAAAAAAAAACATGTCCAGCAATGGAAGGTTTAAATCAGTGCTTATCAAACTGTCAGTCAGTGTGTCAGTGAGGTGCAGATGGGGAGGCAGTTAAAAGTAGCCATACTTATAACAGGAAAGTCATTCCATCCAGTAAATTTCATCAGGATTGGCCAGTTATTTTATGTGTATGAGGGTGGTCAAACGCTACCCCATCAGATGGGGTTGGGGAAAAAGGATTGAATGGGAGCAGAGTTGTAGGACCACTACATAGTGAATGGAGCTGTTGGCTTTTAGCTTTGTACACAGTGCTGAGAACAGCTGATCAGTGAGGGTGCCAGGTGTTGTACCCCTACAGATCTGATGTTGATAAGCTGTCCTAAGGGTAGGCCATAAATATCTAATTTTGGACAACCCCTTTAAGTAACCCTGGTCTGAAACAGTGCTCAGCTAATTGAAACCTAATTTTAAAAACTGGAGAACGACATGAAATATCTTGTTCATAAAGATCATAGTTTCATATATTGCTTTCTCTGCTACTAAATCACAGTACCTGTTAATAAAGCTAAAAGGAGTTTTATATACTAGAAGCATCAATAAATTATAGACATCTGTCTGCTGTTTTTGACAAGCATTGTAACAAGAAGGCTTGTCAATTAATCCCATTAAAAGCCCTTTTAACTTCTTAAAATAGCAGCACAGATTTGAGTTTACTAGCACAATCCATTTCATTAAAATATATTGATTGTAGTTACACATTTCTCTTTGTTGTTAAATCCAGCCTGTTGCAGCGTCTGCGGCTGTGAGACTTTTGACAAATCTCTCTTTAAGAAAAGGGAACATCAACATACTGGGGTCATAGATCAACAGTGAAGCCAATACAAAGCAAAGCAATGTGCTATTTTATATAATATTATTTTTAATAAACTGAATAAATTAATAAACTGAAGATGCAGGAAAATCTCTCTTTTATACAACAGCTTTTCGTGCCTGACATTTCTGCAAGGTGTCAAGTCATGGTATGCAAAGACTGTACATTGAGCAACACCAAAGTTTCACCGCCTGCTGTACAACCAATGGGGGCAGCCAGGTTTTTCTCTTTGGGGAGACATTGCGACACCCTCATTCCAGAAAATATCAGACCGAGGTAGATACAGTGACTCAACACCAAATACACAATCAAAGTGGGAGTATAACATCATACAGTGCAATAATTCATCAGCATATTAATAAAATACATGTCCTAAAATGCATGATAAGATGCACAAAGCCCAAGTAAATACGCAAAACAGTTGCATAGGTCAGTCTTGGGAAAGGCGATAAACTAGGCCATTTTCATCTGACAATAAAACATAGGATTATCTTTATACAAATGCTCAGTCAAATTACTCATAGATATAATAATACTGGCACAGTATTTCAGAAAATAAGGTGCCAGTCTTTCTCTCTGATGCTGCATGTGGCAAATACATCAATAAACACCCTGTTGGTGAATTTGCCATAGCCTAAACACTAAGACAGGTCAGACCTATAGCACTGTCAGACATCTTGACAAATGTGCTGCACCAAGACAGTGACTCTGAAGCTTTGCCCACTTTTTACAGTACATAGGTTTGTGCTCTGATACTGGAGCACAAGTTCATAAATATGAAGTTCAATGCAAACCTCAGATTTTTCAATGTGTTTTCATTATAAAATTGCTATAAATATATTGCGATATACATGCCATTTACAATTTAGGCCCTGGTGTACAGTAGGTATGGTAGATACAGTGCCTTGCGAAAGTATTTCGGCCCCCTTGAACTTTTCAACCTTTTGCCACATTTCAGGCTTCAAACATAAAGATATAAAATTTAAATTTTTTGGTGAAGAATCAGCAACAAGTGGGACACAATTGTGAAGTGGAATGAAATTTATTGGTTATTTTAAACTTTTGTAAAAAATAAAAAACTGAAATGTGGGGCGTGCCAAATTATTCGGCCCCCTTAAGTTAATACTTTGTAGCGCCACCTTTTGCTGCGATTACAGCTGCAAGTCGCTTGGGGTATGTCTCTATCAGTTTTGCACATCGAGAGACTGAAATTCTTGCCCATTCTTCCTTGGAAAACAGCTCGAGCTCAGTGAGGTTGGATGGAGAGCGTTTGTGAACAACAGTTTTCAGCTCTTTCCACAGATTCTCGATTGGATTCAGGTCTGGACTTTGACTTGGCCATTCTAACACCTGGATACGTTTATTTGTGAACCATTCCATTGTAGATTTTGCTTTATGTTTGGGATCATTGTCTTGTTGGAAGATAAATCTCCGTCCCAGTCTCAGGTCTTTTGCAGACTCCAACAGGTTTTCTTCCAGAATGGTCCTGTATTTGGCTCCATCCATCTTCCCATCAATTTTAACCATCTTCCCTATCCCTGCTGAAGAAAAGCAGTCCCAAACCATGATGCTGCCACCACCATGTTTGACAGTGGGGATGGCGTGTTCAGGGCGATGAGCTGTGTTGCTTTTATGCCAAACATATCATTTTGCATTGTGGCCAAAAAGTTCGATTTTGGTTTCATCTGACCAGAGCACCTTCTTCCACATGTTTGGTGTATCTCCCAGGTGGAGATATCTTTGAGAAATGGCTTTCTTCTTGCCTCTCTTCCATAAAGGCCAGATTTGTGCAGTGTACGACTGATTGTTGTCCTATGGACAGACTCTCCCACCTCAGCTGTAGATCTCTGCAGTTCATCCAGAGTGATCATGGGTCTCTTGGCTGCATCTCTGATCAGTTTTCTCCTTGTTTGAGATGAAAGTTTAGAGGGATGGCCGGGTCTTGGTAGATTTGCAGTGATCTGAAACTCCTTCCATTGCAATATGATCGCTTGCACAGTGCTCCTTGGGATGTTTAAAGTTTGGGAAATCTTTTTGTATCCAAATCCGGCTTTAAACTTCTCCACAACAGTATCATGGACCTGCCTGGTGTGTTCCTTGATCTTCATGATGCTCTCTGCGCTTTAAAAAGAACCCTGAGACTATCACAGAGCAGGTGCATTTATACGGAGACTTGATTACACACAGGTGGATTATATTTATCATCATCAGTCATTTAGGACAACATTGGATCATTCAGAGATTCTCACTGAACTTCTGGAGTGAGTTTGCTGCACTGAAAGTAAAGGGGCCGAATAATATTGCACGCCCCACTTTTCAGTTTTTTATTTTTTACAAACGTTTAAAATAACCAATAAATTTCGTTCCACTTCACAATTGTGTCCCACTTGTTGTTGATTCTTCACCCAAAAAATTAAAATTTTATATCTTTATGTATGAAGCCTGAAATGTGGCAAAAGGTTGAAAAGTTCAAGGGGGCCGAATACTTTCGCAAGGCACTGTATTAGAGCGCTTACATATGGGATACTTTAGTAAGGACATGGGTAGGTGGCATTAGAAAAACTAACAAACTTGGGTTTTCTTCATTTAGAGATAATTAAGGTTTAGGAGTGACCTAACAATTATGTTACATATTAAAACAGATATCTGATATAACCTTTGAACATCCAGGTCTGTGAACATATCAAGAGGGCATTCACAAAAAAATAAAAAAAACGACAGTAAACCATGAAATTGACTATAATTAGAATCTGTCACCAGGAAATAATAATTAATTATTATCATCAAATAATAATTAATATTAAACCACAGTGCATTGTAGGGGACATTATGCTGAACACCATCATACCTTTAGTCTAAAAGATGCACGCACCATTCAGAAATATGCAAAATAAGGCTCAAATGCAATTGGAGTATGGCAGAACCTCTGTATTTTAAACCTAAATACAGAGTCCTTGTAGGCTCTGCTATGCCTACAGCTATCTAACGTGTATGGGCAACCAGCTATATACAGTCATGGTCGTAAGTGTTGGCACCCCTGAAATTTTTCCAGAAAATTAAGTACTTCTCCCAGAAAATTATTGCAATTACACATGTTATGTTATACACGTTTATTTTGTTTTTGTGTATTGAAACAACACAAAAAAACAGAAAAAAAAGCCAAAAATAATATAATTTCATGCAAAACTCCAAAGTGGGCCAGACACAATGACTGGCACCCTCAACTTAATATTTGGTTGCACACCCTTTGGAAAAAATAACTGAAATCAGTTGCTTCCTATAACCATCAACAAGTTTTTTACACCTCTCAACAGGAATTTTGGACCACTCTTCTTTTGCAAACTGCTGCAGGTCTCTCATATTTGAAGGGTACCTTCTCCCAACAACAATTTTAAGATCTCTCCACAGGTGTTCAATGGGATATAGATCTGGACTCATTGCTGGCCACTTCAGAACTCTCCAGTGCTTTGTTTCCATCCATTTCTTGGTGCTTTTTGAAGTATGTTTGTGGTCATTGTCCTGCTGGAAGACCCATGACCTAGGACGCAAACCCAGTTTTCTGACACTGGGCCCTACATTGAGACTTAAAATCCTTTGGTAATCTTCAGATTTCATAATGCCTTGCACACAGTCAAGGCACCCAGTGCCAGAGGCAGCAAAGTAACCCCAAAACAACTTTGAACCTCCATCCTATTTGACTGTTGGTACCGTGTTCTTTTCTTTGTAGGCCTTCTAAACAGTAGAATGATGTGCTTTACCAAAAAGCTCTATCTTGGTTTCATCTGTCCACAAGACATTTCCCCAGAATTTTGGGGATTATAGGCTTACTCATGTACATTGTGGCAAACTGCACTCTAGCTTTTTTATGTCTCTATTTCAGCAGTGGGGTCCTCCTGGGTCTCCTGCCATAGCATTTCCTTTAATTCAAATGTCGACGGATAGTTCGCATTGACACTGATGCACCCTGAGCCTGCAGGACAGCTTGAATTTCTTTGGAACCAGATTTGGGCTCCTTATACACCATCTGGACAATCCTGTGTTGCAACCTTTCATAAATTTTTCTCTTCCATCCGTGCCCAGGTAGATTAGCTACAGTGCCATGGGTTGTAAACTTCTTGATTATGTTGTGCACAGAGGATAAAGGAACATCAAGATCTCTGGAGATGGACTTGTAACCTTGAGATTGATTATATTTTTCCACAATTTTGGTTCTCAAGTCCGCAGACAGTTATCTTCTGCTCTTTCTGTTCTCCATGCTTAGTGTGGCACACACAGACACACAATGCAAAGATTGAGTCAACTTCTCTCCTTTTTATCTGGTTTCAGGTGATTTTTATATTGCCCACACCTGTTACTTGCCACAGGTGAGTTTGAACTAGTATCACATGCTTGAAATAAAGTTATTTACCCACAATTTTGAAAAGGTGCCAACAATTTTGTCCAGACCATTTTTGGAGTTTTGAGTGAAATTATGTACAATTTGCCTTTTTTCTCAGTTTTTTGTGGTGTTCTAAAACACGCAAAGGAAATAAACATGTGTAAAACAAAACATGTATAACTGCAATAATTTTCTGGGAGAAACACTTAATTTTCTGGAAACATTTCAGGGATGCCAACACTTACACTTAGGTATAATAAAAAAATGTATAATCTGTAAATGTAATGTAATAAATATATATGACAACCCCCCCAAAAAAAAAAAAAATCTAAAAATATTTTGTATTATTTTTTAATTTTAACTGGTGGATCAGTTCAAAAGAAAGCCTTTGCCATTCATTTTACTGACTTGACCATCAAACTTTTTATGGTTATAATGTGGTGAGAGTTCACCCAAAGCCCCAAACCAGCTGTTATTGGGGATGCAAACTCTCAGTGCTTAAAGATGCAATACATTCAACATCCTATTAAAATTTAGTGGACAACCTTTGTCCTCTAGAGTATGAGACTACAGTACTTTGCAGCACTCCAATCTGGCATATTGAGAGGTGTGTTTTTATGGGTGACCTCTACTTTTATCTCAGAATACCCTAACAGGGCAACTTATAAGGGACTGTTGAAACCAGAGACTCTTCCCTTTACTTTGGAAGTAAAAGTAAAAGTAATTAAGTAAAAAGAAGCCCTCCCACATTTTTTATTCTCTGACCCCTTAGAAAAATAAATTAAAGTGAAGGTAGTTATCACAAACAGCAGGTTGTGGACCCACTGCTCCACCAACATCCCTAGCATAAACTTTTCCAACCCTGTACAGGGATTTGAATTTTACTGTGGGGATACCCACTAGGTCACTACCTTTTGAGGTGATCCCACTATTTGTAACAGCTAGCCCAGTGGGCCAAGAGACACAGACACAAAGTATCAGGGGCTCAGGCTATTGATCAATCAGTAACAAGCAGATGGTCAGGACAGGCAGCAAAGAATCAGGTCAAATTTGAATAAGGGTAACAGGCAGGACAGAAACAGCAGACAGGAACATAGCCAGGAACATGCCAAAGATCAAAAACAGGTCAGGTCAGATAACAGATAACGCCCTACCATTGTCGGACTGGAATGTCTGGGGCCCTCCAGTGGAATTGCTTCTAGGGGCCCACCATCAGGACCCCTGCAGATCAGCAGTACCGAGACAGGGTGGCTAAAGGTAATAACATGTCGGGACCATGCTGCTCACCCGCCATACCATGTGCACCACTGCACTACCTAAACCCACTGCTACACCCTGTATGGCAAGTGAACAGCATGGCGCCTACAATTGTTACCATTACCTGTAGCCGCACTGTCCTGGAAAAGCTGATCTACAGAGGTCCTGGCTGTTCTATCATCGCAGATGTAATATTGCTGGCCTATCCTAAGGACAGGATATCAATATTAGAAAGATGGATAAATCCTTTGAAGAGGTTGTCCAGGAATTGGAGCAACCCATGTCCCATGTGGGAGGTGTAAAATAAAAAATAAATAAACAAAAATGCATACTCACTTGTCCCCAGCACTCCGTTGTCCACTGCCAGTGTCCATTCAGTCTCATGCTGGCGTCTCCTTGCTGGGAGTTCTGCACCTCATGTGACCGTGAAGACCAATTAGGTACAGGATTTCCAGAAATGAGGCGTTGCCATGAGACCGAACAGACACTGGCAGGGGACAGCAGGGTGCTGAGGACAGGTGAGTATGCTTTTTTTTAAATTTTCTTATTTTTGCACCTGCCTGGCGGTCGTCCCAGTGGTCGCTCCAGTTTATGGACAACCTCTTTTAAGGGATTATCTGGGCCAAATTTTTTTATGGCCACTTCACTGGTCCCTCCATACGGTGGCCTCTTCACTGGTCCCCCATACTGTATGGGGAACAGTGATGGAGCCATTATATTGTGTGAGAGCAGTGATGGGGACTAACATCCTGGGGGGGGGGGGACATTAAACTGTGTGATGCATATTAAAGGGGTTGTCCAGGGTTAATCTTTTTTATGGCCTATGCTCAGGATAGGCCATAAATACCTGATCAGTAGGGGGCTGACACACGGCCCCATCATCTGTTCGGAGCTACTTCCAGCGCCCGTTCTGAACACAACATAGGGCCGGAAGCAGAAAGCTCCATCCACTGTTTAGTCGCCTGGCACCTTCACTGCAGCTCATCTCCCACTGACTTCAATAAGTGCTAAGATGCAGTGAAGGTGCCCGGCTAATATACAGTGGACAGAGCTTTCTGCTTCAGGCCCTGCATTGTGTACAGGATGGGTGCCAGAAGTAGCTCCTTACGGTCCGGGGTCAGCCCCATACAGATCAGGTATCCATGGCCTATCCTGAGGATAAACCATAACAAATTATGCCTGGACAACCCCTTTAATATATCCCCCTAATGTGCCACACTTTAAAGAGGTTGTCCAGTATAATTTTTGTCTTTTTTCTAATTAGTCTGGGGGAGGTAATCCCCCCCCCCAAAAAAACAAACAAAAACATACTAAAAATACTCACCTGTCCCAGGTGCTCTGATGTCAGCAGGTCCCAGCACAGTCCGGTCCTGCAGCTATGCTGTCTTCTTTTGCCAGAAATCCTCACTGGCTGTGACGTCCCAGGTCCCTTCCTTTAGGCCGCTGATTGACCTCAGGGGTCACATGACGTCACAGGTAGTCACGTGCAGGGGGAACCTGCGCTGGAAGAAAACAGAGCTGCAGGCCGAACCGCACTGGCACACACTGGGGACAGGAGAGAAAGTTTTTTTGTTTTGTTTTTTCACCTGCCCCGGTGTAATTTAAAAAAAAAAAAAAAAATGTTATCCTGCACAACCCCTTTACTGTCCCCCAGTCTATTGGTCTCATCACTGCCCCTCCCCCAGTGACCCCATTAATATAGGGGACTAGTGAAGGGACCACTGTATGCCCATACAGTGGCCCCTTCACTGGTCTCCCCTATAGCAGTATTGGAGTTTCTGCGACTTAGGTATTGTTATGCTGGAGCCCTAGAGCAGGCACCAGCATAACAATACAGTGAGAAATTAGCTGGGGTGGGAGGGGGGTATTACAACTGTCAACAGACCCAGAGCATCTGGAAATGCTGGGGGTTGTTATCAGAGTGGTCAGTGAAGTTAAAAGATTTGGGGGCAAAATAAGGGGAAAAGTTGCTTTTTTGTTTGCCTGGTTAAGTTGTACTTACCTTTCACACTGCTGGTCTGGGCTCCTATGCAGAAACCCGTTGCCGCGCACAGCGTCAGTACGTCAATGACGCTTGCAGCAACAAGCTGCAACTGGATTGGTTCCAACGGCTGCCCATCAGGATCCCCCTACCCCCTCCCTAGAGTGAATTCTTGATAGTGATGGTTACGGGTGCTGCAGCGATATCTCAGATACTTGAAAGAGATACAGCTTTAGTACCCACAACTGCAGTTATCAAGAACACGGTGAATGAGCAACGCAACACACGGCATGTAAAAAATTCTGGGACAGTATAATATGCTCCACAGTGGCCCCCACAGAGCATTATATGGTCCGCAGTGGCCCCCCACACAGCAATATATCTACACAGTGGCCCCCCACACAGCAATATATGCTACACAGTGGCCCCAACACAACATTATAAGCTTCGCAGTGGCCCCAACACAGCATTATATGCTCCGCAGTGGCCCCAACTCAGTATTATATGCCCACAATGGCCCCCAGACGGTATTATATGCCCACAGTGGCCCCCACACAGTATTATATGCTCACGGTGGCCCCCACACAGTATTATATGCCCTCAGTTGCCCCCCCACAGAATTATATGCTCACAGTGGCCCCCACACAGTATTATATACCCACAGTGGCCCCCACACAGTATTATATGCCCACAGTGGTCCCCACACAGTCACAGTAATATATGTCCACAGAGGCCCCCACACAGTAATATATGTCCACAGAGGCCCCCACACAGTAATATATGCCCACAGTGCCCCCCCCCCCCAGAGCCGGTGCTATTATTATACTCTGGGGTCTCCTCAGACCCCAGAGTATAATAATCAGAGGCACAGGAGAAGTGATTAAAATTACAAACACTTATACTCACCTTGTCTTACCTCTCTGGGGCATCCTCGCTCCGTCCTGCTGTCTTTCCCATCTTCCTTGGTCCCCTGGTCTCCACGTCCCGTGCCCCAGACGTCACCGCTGGGGCCTGTGATTGCACCTCTGCGGTCATGTGGGGCGCGATGACATCATTACGCTGGCGCATCCATGTCACCGCTGGGGCCTAATCACAGGCCCCTGCAGTGAGGCTGGAAAAGCGCCGGAGACGAAGTTGAGTCCAGGACAGCCAAGTGAGTATTTATTTTTTATTTTTTGTCACTTCCCCTGGGCTGGCATAGATTGCTTACACAGCAATCTATGTGTGGACGGGAAGTCAAATTCTTAATTTATTCCTATGAGACTCATATAGTAGCATTTTTTGTTAGAATGAATAAATAAAGTAACTTCGTGTCCACACATAAGACACTGTGTCAGCTAGAGAGTCAGTATTAGTCACATACCACAGGTATCTCACAAATGCAGCCACCAGTAAGATTACCTTCATTTTACCTACAGTTTACAGTTTGTGTCTGTTTCTAACAAGATAGAAACGCACACAAATGTACACATAAATTTTTTTGTAGGACGGCTACAGTGGCCAAATCTATCTATCTATCTATCTATCTATCTATCTATCTATCTATCTATCTATATGCACATATATTGTATATGTAGCAAGCAGCTAATATTGTGCAACTGTACGTTATGCATTGAGATTTTCAAAGTAGATACATTTTTGATGTATAGTACCTGTAAAGGATATAAAGTTCTGTATCACTACTGCTTATAGTGTCTATTATATTGTCTATTATACAGTACTTAATAATTACGGGAGCTTATCAAAGACATATCATACAGTGTGCATTAGAAATGTCAACCCTAAAGTTCAGAAGTACAGAAATCTTAGCAGTGTATTTCTGTGTAGACAATAACAATACTTTATTTGCTCTTGCTGTTTTTACTATCATGTCATCTAGCTAGAATACTGAAAGGCAGACTATGAAAGTATTCTCATTTAAGAGAAAATCTCTGGAGCAAGAGCTTCGTTTTTCCTCTTTTCCCCATAAATTGTCTTGACCTGATATATAAATTTCTCCCCATATCTGTCTTTTTCATTAAAGTCATCATTTACTAGTGGAATGGAGGCATCAAGTAAGAAAGGGACATTTCCTGACCTATATCAGTCTGTGCCCTTATATTATATTTTCAATTGATTTCTCTGCAGCCTTTAATATTGCAAAATGTCTCACAGGCTTTCAGCATCAAACAGACAAGAGGATGGTTAGTGAACATGTCTGTGAAGATCTCTTTTCTGAATCCCATATTCTTCCTGCCATGCACCATTATCAGAAATAAGCTGCTGTCTTCTAAGTGACAAGATAAACAATGGTGCCAAGGCATCATGGTGCCATGGTAAATGTGTTTCCATTCACCCACACAGGAACTAGGATCAGGCACAAAAAGAGATAACTTCTCTGATATTGCAAAAAAAATTCCTTTTAAATATTTTTAATTTCTACTAGAATTGTTGTGAGTTTTCATTCCCTCAGCCTCTTATTGTTGTAGATTTTGTTGGGCCTTCATGACTTGGATTTTCTTACTTGAAATAATGGGGCTAGAACATAACAGCCGTATTTCAATGCTCATCTTTCAGGAGCAGATAGCAGTCAGAGCAAGTCCAAAGCTTGTTCCAGGTGTCAGGAAGGATGCTGCTGATCTTTACAGCACTTCTGGGTAAAATTAGTAATAGCGAAATGGGCTATAGTTGACGAAAACTAAGCAATCATCTAGAAGCACAGTAGAACACCGCTGCTCATCCTTTTCCTATCCATGTAATATACCATCAATATCTTTATGTGCCAACTATGATAAAGCATAAAAGCTGAGATAACAATAGAGTACAGTCCTGATCATAGGTGACGGTTTACCAATTATCCTGGGGCTCCATAGCAATTTGTCAAAAAAAACAAAAACAAATTCAAAGTACTTTTTTATGAAACTACCAGAAAATAAACTATTATAATAACTATAATAATATAAACTAATATAACTATTGTAAACTTGATCCTACTTAGTCATACCTATTTTGAAGGTAAAATTTGGTGATTTTACATCCATATTATAGTGAGTTTTCTATTAAGACACTTTTACCATCTTTATCCTTGCTTCATCTGTATCCTTGCTTCTTTTACTGTGCTTTCAGCATTCCATATAAGTTCCAGAATTTTGTATAGCATCATTTATCGTAGGGATATAGTAATATAGATATAGTAATATAGTAATGATGCTATAGTAATGATCTGTACCCATTTTTTCATGTTTGATGTAGAAGAATGTTTGCAGCTAGCAGCAGAATTTCCACTACATCTTTGTGGAAATGCTCCATAAGGCTTCATGCACATGACCAAGTATACCATTAGAGAGCATATTCTATCTAGATCCGTGAAAATGGATTGGAACATTGCAGAACCGCCCATTGAAATCAATATAACACGGAAGGCACTCCAATGTTATCCAAGTGTCATCCCAGTGCCTTCTATTTAAATTAAAACCCCCTCAGGCTGCACACTCGGTCGTTCTAAGAAGAGACATGGTATAAACCTTACAACTGACACCAATTTTGGGATTATGAGGAAATACACACAGATACACATACAAAAAAGTTTTCTGATGTCAGGCCATGTATTTATATCTTGAGATTTTTGCAAGGAGCAGTGTCCATGAAATGTGCCCAGTTTAGTTTTGAAGTGGTCATTTCTGTACTGTTCACATGGTAATTTGTTTAGTAAACTGCAAGGTTTTTTCCTTTTCATTGTTATGTTTTATCAAAAGTGAGTGCTTTATTGAGTCTGTAACATTCCCTTCAGGGTATTAATCATTTACTCATTAACCTCTCACCTATATTGTCTTCCCTTCAGAGTAATAGACTAGCGGTTTAGCACTGTGTTCCCAAATCACTCTGCAATTTCCCTTCATTATCCCCTTTTTCTAGCAACTGGGGCGGAAGTGCAAAGTCTTTTTGTTTGTGATTTCTCAGGTCCGTTAATTAATGAGTGTGAATTTAACACATTCTGCTGCCATGTGCAGTGCGGCATTAGCATGAATTCATGTCCCTTCTGAGATGAGGGAGTCTCACAAGGACCATCTCAGCCTGTCTCATTTCCAAGGCCCAATGAATAGCTTTGCCTTGCAATACTGATAATAGTCTACATTTAAAATGATAAACTTTAATCTCATTATTTGTTTTTGTACATCAAAAATACAAAAGATGCAAGTTAGCATTTACACACAAAAAAGGAACAAAAGCTGATATTTACAATTACAGTACAGTCAATATGTATACAGAGCAAGGGTTTGTACAGATATAGAAGAAGCCAGCCTGCGTTGCAGAATACACCATGGCACAATAGTTGACACTATAGTAACACTATAACAGCAAGCATATTAATGTCATAACTAAAAAGTCAGTACAAAGACCTGGCATGTAATTTAATTTGTTGAAGAAGTGTAAAGAGGACCAGGGTGCATTCTTTATAGGTGAAGGAAAGGTTGTTTATACATCTGTATAGGAAGGAGTTCTTTACAGTTTGAGCAGTAAAACCATGGAATGTCCAACCCCAAGAAGTAATAATAGCAGATAGCATATCAGCATTAAAAAGGGCTACATCCTTATTTAATAACAAATAAAATTGGGGGTTATAATTAATCTAACTACAATATACCGGAAGTAGAGGTTGATCCAAGGATTTTTTCAGATTTTTTTTTTTTTTTTATATAACTGTAATTTTATTGAAAAATTTTTCATTAACAAGGAATAAAGAAAAAACAAAAAAACAATAATAATCAAACAAACAGGAAGCATTGAGGTAAATAGAGGCTATCTGCCTCCTCCCCCTTAAGCAATATGCATTTAAATTAAGCAGTGAACAAGGGAGGGGGGAATGGAGGGGTTAAGAAGACAAGGGTAGGACCAAAGGGAAGGGGGGGGGAGGGAAGGAGAGGACTAGAGATCAGAGACCCTGTGATGTACAATACATGTCCCAGGGTGCCCAAATAGCCCCAAAGGCTTCCCGTGAATTATGTAGGCCAGCAGTCAGGTATTCAAGACTCCTCACATCCTTCATTCTAGCCACAAGCTCAAGACTAGATGGGGGACTCACCTTCTTCCAGTTTCTAGCTATGAGAGTTTTAGCTGCAGTACAAAGATGCAAGAAAAGCCTGGATGACTTATTGCTCAGGCGTCTGGGGGGAAGGTTCAGGAGATAAAGAAGAGGGTCAAGAGGAACCTCTTGCAAAAAGAGAGCAGTCGTCAGAGTCCTGACCTCCCTCCAAAAACCGAGGATGAGAGGGCACGTCCAAAAGATATGGTGCAGGGTACCCACCGCAGCTCCACAGCGCCAGCACCATGGGGGAACTAATGGGTTTAAAGTATGAAGGAGAGCCGGAGTATGATACCAATGCATCAACAGCTTATACTGCGTTTCCCTAAACGTAATGCACTGAGATGATTTCTGGGCCCGAGACCATACAATCCGCCACTGTTCCTGGGAGATGGGTTTACCCACCGCCTCCTCCCATTTAAGCATATAGCGATGATTAACAGGAGAGCCTGTAGTTTGTGAGTTAAGAAGTTGGTAAATAGAGGATATAAAGCCCCTAGTGGACGTGCCTGCACGGCAAATCTTTTCAAAAGCGGTGGGGAGTGACACCTTAAGAGACCCATGGAGGGAGCGGACAAAGTGAACCACCTGCAAGTAATGGAACCATTCAGTACTTGGCAGGTTTTGATTAGCTGTAAGATAAGCAAAGGACCTGAGTTCCAAGGTTCCAGGGTCAACCATGTCAGCAATCCGGTAAAGGCCAGCTTCAGACCACACTTTAGTCATGGCAGAAGTCAGGCTCTCTGGGAGAAGGGGGTTGTATAGTATGGAGACCATAGATGAGCGCGGGGACATCAGGGAGAATCTAGCACAACAGGTAGACCAGATAGATCTAGTAAACCGAATGGGGCCCAACAGGTACGAGGCAGGGGGGGTGGGGGGGAGCTGACCCACAGAAGCACGTTAGGATGCATGGGTGCCAGCCATAGCTTCTCTATCTGCACCCATCTGGTGTATGCTGGCATAGCCGCCCAGAATGGGATATGGCGTAAGTGGGCCGCCCAGTAATAATGTAACAGATGTGGGACAGCCATACCCCCAGACCCCCTATCCGCCAGCATAACAGATCTAGGTATTCGGTGTCGTTTTGCTTTCCAGATAAACTGGAAGATAGCTTTCTGTAGGTTCCGTAATTCTCCCCGAGGTATCGCGACTGGGAGCGTCTCGAAAAAATACAGTAGCTTCGGGAGGAGAGTCATCTTGACCGCAGCAATTCTCCCCAAAAGGGAGATAGGCAAGGGTTGCCATTTGTCCAATAGGGCTCTTAGCTCACAAAACAACCGTGGGTAGTTTGCCGAGTAGAGGGTCGCATAGGAGGTGGATATATGGACTCCCAGGTAGCGGATAGAGGACTCCCGCCACTGGAAATCGTAATTACTGCGGAGGAGAAGGAGAAGGTCCCGTGGGATGTTAAGTGGGAGTGCCTCAGTCTTCGCGGGGTTCACCTTATACCCTGAGAGATCACCATAGGTCTCTAGCGAGCGCAGCAAGTTTGGAAGGGTAGTATGAGGGGAGGTGAGAGTGAGGAGTACATCGTCCGCAAAGAGAGATATCTTAAATTCCTTATCTTGGACCATGATGCCCTTGATATTAGGGTCTCGCCTAATCTTGGCCGCTAGCGGTTCAATGCAGAGGGCAAATATGATGGGTGACAGGGGGCAACCCTGCCTAGTGCCATTTCGAATAGGGAAGAAGGGCGAAGATGCATGGGGAAGCTTAATTGCTGCTGAGGGTAAGGAGTAAAGGGCCTGGATAGCTGTGAGAAACGGTCCCGTAAGCCCGAACGCCTTAAGCGTAGTATGCATAAACGACCAATTTATGCGGTCAAAAGCCTTTTCAGCGTCCAGGCTCAAGAGAAGGGCCGGGGTAGAATAATGATTGGCCACCTCCACCAAATCCACAGTCCTGCTGGTGTTGTCACCACCCTGACGACAGGGGATGAATCCCACCTGGTCCTTATGGACAAGCAGAGGGAGCCAAGCATTCAGTCTATTGGCTAAGAGTTTGGTGAAAAGTTTCAGGTCCGTGTTCAGCAAAGCAATCGGTCGGTAGTTAGCACAATCCTGCAAGTCCTTACCCGGTATAGGGACCAATGTGAATAGTGAAGAGAGCATAGTCGGGGGTATAGGGGAACCTGAAAGGAAGGAATTGAAGAGGGACAATAGATGAGCAGAGAGTTCACCCTGGAAAACCTTATAATAATTGTAAGTGAACCCATCTGGGCCTGGGGCTTTCCCATTTGGGAGGTCCCTCAGGACCCCTTCTAGTTCCTCCCTGGTGATGGGGGTGTTCAGGGAGGTTAAGGCCTCAGGAGGAAGGCGTGGGAGACAACAATCCTTTAAATAGTCTTCCAGTAGTGTTGAGTCATCCCCAGGGAGTAGTGCTCGTGGGGGGGGGTAAGTCATACAGCTTAGAGTAGTAAGAGTGGAACGCCAGCGCCACAGCATCAGGGTGATGTTGAAGAGTACCCGCGGGGTCACGGACAGAGTGTGGTGTGGAAGAGGCCCGATGATCCCTGAGGGTTCCTGCCAGGAGGGTATGAGATTTATTACCTCGTTCAAAAAACCTCTGACGGGTATAAAGGAGAAGTCGTTCCACATGGCGGGTCTCCAAATCACGGAGGTCCGCCCGGGCCAGGACCAAACGGCGAAGAACCCCCAGGGATGGATGCGCTGCCAAAGTCGTCGTAAGGGACCGAATACGGGCTTGGAGGAGCTGTTCCTGGACCTGTCTGTCCCTTTTAAGCCTAGAAGCCAATGCGATACAGCATCCTCTCATGACCGCCTTATGGGCTTCCCAGAGAATGGCAAGAGAGTCTACCGAGCCTAAGTTGTCCCTAAAATAATCTATCAAGTGTGTGCGCAGGGTCTCGAGGGAGGTCGGCGAATTGAGCAGTGTTTCGTTAAGACGCCAATGACATTGGCGAGTAGGCACTGGAGTCGTAGATAAGGTAACCACGACTGGGGCATGATCAGACCAGGTGAGAGGGCCAATGTTCGTGTCCCTAAGCAAACGAAGAGCGGGAGCATTTCCAAAGAAGTAGTCAATGCGGGTGTGAGTGTTATGAGGGTGAGAAAAGAATGTGTAGGAGCGCGCCGTAGGATTGTCCACTCGCCAAAGGTCATACAAAGAGTGGGCGCGGATCAGCCTGCGGAACTCCCTTGCAAGTTGGGCCAACCTATGGGGGGTTAGGCCCTGGGGTAACGCCAGACGATCCGCCCGTTCAGAGAAGACCATGTTAAAGTCTCCCCCCACCAGCCAAGCTGATGGTGGGAGAGCGCGCAGACGGGAGAATACCCGGCGCAAGAACGGGATCTGTGCTGAATTGGGGGCATAGACATTGCATAAAACAATCGGGGCACCATAAAGGAGCCCCTCCAAGATAACAAACCGGCCACCTGGGTCTATGTGGGAAGTCGTCACTGTAATTGGGCAGGATCGAGAAAGAAGGATAGCCACCCCAGCTCTGCGTCGATTGTGGAAGGCCGAAAAAGCTACGGGAAAATAATGCTTAGCGAAGGCAAAAGTACCAGCGCGGTCAAAATGAGTCTCCTGAAGAAACGCCACATCCGCTCGTAAGGAGCGGAGTTCTCTAAGGACATGGCGCCTTTTAATGTTGGAACCCAGGCCCTTGACATTAATTGTCACGCACCTAACCATTGGGACCCAGGATTGGAGGACAGTGGCGGATTGCAATAAGCTCACCCATCTCACATGACGCTGGCAAGTTTCCCTCGGAGAGGCAAAAGGGCAATCCACAAACAGGAACCCAAAGTCGAGGCAGGGTCTCTAGATCAGGGAGGGGGGGGGGGAAGAGAGGGAGGGAGGGAGGCAAAAGACATCATAAATGACAAAGTAAAAATAAAAACAGTTAAACAATACTTTGTGGGCGAGGCTAAGTCACTCGCCTGGGGACCAATGAGGGCAGCCAGAGGTCCAATCAGGATCAATGGCCGCACAGTCCAAGTATCCCCTTAGGGGGGAGAGCGTGGACAGGAGGTCGGAGGGGAGGCGGTGGATCCCCAACCACCAGTAAAAAGAAGGAAGGAAGGGGAGTCACCGGAACCCCACCCCGCCCCCACTCCGCTAAAACAATCCAATAATAAGCATAATAGATGAGACCCGTAGACCTAAAAAAGAAAAAAAAGAGAAGCAAACATAACATTAAGGCATGCAGATTCCAAAGCACCACCGAGAAAAGGGAGAACGTCTCAAGGGGGGGCAGCCTCCTCAGGGATCAGTCTCCAGCCGGGGCCTCCGAGTGGTCACCACCGCGGAGGATGCATGACGCCGTCTGGGCTCCAATCGTTGCCAAACCGGTGGTGGGGAAGGGGGTGGAGAGAATAGCTCCCAGTCTGTTAAATCCGGCAGGGGAACATCCAATAGGTCACAGAAGAGAGGCAAATCCGCAAAGGAGCGAAGCGTAGCGGAGCGACCATCCCTACGAGCAATGAGAGCAAACGGAAATCCCCACCGGTAAGGAATTTGGTGCTCCTGAAGAATCTGCAGGAGGGGTCGGAGATGGCGGCATTTCTGGAGGGTGATTAGCGACAGATCCTGATAGAATTGTAGTGGAGCTCCCTGAAACTCGAAGTCTTTGAGTTTGCGCACTTTGCTCATTATAGCCTCTTTAAGGGTGAAGTCGTGGAGGCAGCAGATGACATCACGGGGTGTGGCGGAAGATCCTCTGGGTCGAAGGGCTCGATGTGCCCTATCAAACTTAATTTTGTGGGACGGGGGCTCCTGCAGTATAGTGTTGAAGACAGCCTCCAGCAGAACAGGCAGATCCTCAGATTGGTCAGCCTCTGGGAGTCCCTTGATGCGTATATTGTTGCGCCGGCCCCTGTTGTCAAGATCCTCCAAGTGGCGTTGCATGTCCCGTATAGCTGAACCCTGTTCAGTGGTAGTATCATGCAGTGAGGCAACATAGTCCCTGGTAGTGTCATGGTCATTCTCCAGCGTGTCCATTCGGTTAGCAATGGAGTGTAAATCAGTGCGGAGGGTAGCAATTTCAGATCGGAAGGATGCTGTGATTTCCGCAACCATACTTTTAAGGTCTTGTTTAGTAGTAAGTTGAGGAAGAAGGTCCGCCATGGATGATGGTGCTGAAGATGGGCCTGGAATGCAGCTCTGGGGGTACAGGACTGGAGGGGGGGAGCCATAATCCTTGGGAGGGCGGGGCAGAGAAGCCACTACGCCAGAGCCTTCCACCGCGCCATCCCCCTCTGAGCCATGGAGGGGGGGGGGTGATGGGGGAAGATAGTAGGTGGGGGGCCACAGAGACCAGCTCTGTGGCCACAGGCTGCAACTCATCAGCGGTGCAGGAGGGAGCAGAGCCACTGACCTCAGAACTCCTTGAGAAGCTGGAAACATCCGGGGTCCTCTCATGCCGCTCTGCCAGGAGTGCTGGTGAAGCAGAATGTAGTTGCTGGGACATCCCAGGGTGAGGAGACTGTGGGAGTACTCGTGCTGGGGAAACTCTGGGTTGCCCAGGCGCCGACAGGGATCTCTGTTGAAGCGGCGCTCCGCTGGCTGACAGGGGGAGCGCGGGAGGAGAGAAGCTGTGCTGCGACCCCTGTGCCTGGAGAGCGGAGGAAATCCAAGATGGCCGCCCCGCAGCAGCCTGGCCCGGTAGAGAAGGCCGCTAGGCCAGAAAGGCGTCCAGGGTGGCCCCCCCAGACCTCTCCACGGGCGCTGGGGTGCCCGGGGCCACCTTCCTCGGTAAGCGCTTGCCCATACTGCGCCTGCTGAGGGGTCCACGGGTCTCAGTAGCGAGCGGAGGAGCGGAGAAGGACCTGCGCGCGTGCTACTCCATGCGCGTCCAGGCCACGCCCCTTCAGATTTTTTTTAAATTTGAAGTTGGGAAGGAATTTTTCCCCTAATAAGAGGCAATTGGGATCTGCTGTGTGTGGCTTTCCCCTTCCCCTAGATCAATGCTGTAGAGTTATAGGTTGAACTTTATGGAGCTGTGTCTTATTCAACCTTATTAACTATATTACTATATAATGCCATACTGTATATTGAACCTAAAAAAAATAAACTTTAAGGCATATCAATTAGCATATTGTGATTGTTCATGCTATTTTTCAGACAAAGTACTGAAAATAACACTTGTAAAGCATAAGTAAACCGTTATTTATTTTTATAAATCAATACTGCAGGTGAAGGGAATAAACTTTGCAATATACTTCACCAAAGAAAAGAGCCTGTGTCTCTAAGTATTACGTCTTTCATTTTATCATGTACTCTGTACACAAGCACTCTCAGTTGGGCTCTATAGAGAGGGGGTGGAGGACAGACGACAGAGATATGAGGCTTTGTACAGTATTAAATCAGTCATTTCTGTCAGGAGAAGGCTGGATATTAAAGAACTGTCTCTGCATAGTGCAGGTGTCTCTCTGTTTGATGAGCTCTCATTTCTCCCATTCCCATTTTCAATTACTTCTATTGTATAGATTTGATCAGTAGCAGAAGGCAAAAAATAAGCAAAGAAACAGGCACTTTTTATAACTTTTTTTTATATATAAATTACAAAGTTTATCTTCATCTAAACTATGAATTTATGGAAAAAATAAGTATAGTTACACTTTAACAAAAAACAGTGTGAGATTGAAGTTATATCACTAGCCTAACGGGAACAGATAACATATTATGGACACTGGCACATGGACATAGATCATCCATGTCTGAGGTGATTTATGGGTGAAACTTAAAGTATCTGAAGAGTTAATCCACCTGCTCCATTACTTTTTGTAATGAAAATAACGAATATAAAATAACATTGAGGGAAACATTATAGATAATATGGATATCTGCTAAAAACATTTTGGCAAGTTTACCTTGAAATTCTCTCTTTTTCAGTACTTCAGCACCAAGGACAGCGACAAAGGCTTAGTTAAAGGAATATTATAGCAAAACACAACTTGCTTGTAGGAAATATATTTCTCATTACATTCTTTGTTTTACAGAACATAAGAAACAGACATTAGCAGACACAAGCTATGCTTCTTTCAGTGATAAGTTAGGGTAATATATGCATTGTTGGCATTTCATCTTTTTGAGTGCAAACAAGCAGGTACAGTTTACTTTTAGTAATATATATTTAAGAAAAATACATTTTCCTATAAAACATTGAATTGTAACATAAAATCCTCTTTCTTAATTTGCAACAATGCAAACTGTAAAATGTGTAATGGTAAGAAACATGAACAAGTGTTTTCTTTTCAGTTGGCAGGAAGCAGTTTATGCGGTTTGAGTGGGCAAACAAGTCTGCTAGTGTGTTGGGTTGTGATTGTGAGGAGCTTTCCACTGCTGTCTTCAAACACCATCTGAAGCAGATCATTGAACAAGTGACACAGGGAACAAGAGGTGGTAACCAAGAAGAAGATGCAAAGTCAGGTATGGTAACTAAATAATGTGTTTTTTTTATTTTAGATTTTTTAACAGATAATCATTTACAATTGATGATATAGCCATAACAACTTTCCATACACACTCAGCCCTAACCTTTAGGCTAAAGCCCCACGTTGCAGAAACCCAGCTTTTTTTGTTGCAGATTTTGTTGCAGTTGTTTGTGCCAAAGCCAGGAGTGGATTGAGGAGAAGGGAGAAGTATAAGAAGCTTCCTATATAATTCCCATTCCATTTGTAGACATTCTTGGCTTTGGCTCAAAAAAACACAACAAAATCTGCAACAAAAAAGCTGCGTTTCTGCAATGTGGGGCCTCAGCCTAAAGAGGTTTTCTGGGCTTATTTTTTTTAATGACCTATAAATATATGATCAATAGGAGACTGACACCCGGCACCCGGACTAATCATCAATACAGAGCTGCAGTCAAGGTGCCGGGCTGCTATACAACAGATGGAGCTTTTAGCTTCCAGCCCCATATTTTTTACAGGATGGGCGCTGGGAGCAGCTCTGTACAGCCGAGTGGTCTGGGGGCTGGGTGTCAGCCCCCTATCGATCAGATATTTTTGGCCTATCCTGAGGAAAATAAATTAAAAAAAAAGCCTGGACAACCCTTTTAAGGTTCAAATAGAAATGCAGTTGTGTATACTGTAGATATAACAGGAAACTGACCTATATCCATTAATTAATTGCATAATTAATGTACACACCTGCCAATGCTAACACCCGGTTATCAATTTATTCATACATTTCTCGGAGGAAATACAAAGGAATGGCAGAAGACACAGTTCTAAGAAAAAAATGATCAAGTATTTAGTACTTTGTAAAATAGATATGTTAGGAGAGCTTAGAGGTCCTCTTTAAAGGGGCATTCCCATCTCCAGGATGTTATAGCTTAAGCTAAATGAAGTGTTTTACTGAATATATTGGTTTATCTATCTTACTCCATGTCAGATACAGCTAAATATGTCACCTCAGAGTTTTCAGCTCGTTGCCTAGGTTTCAGACCACTTGTGTTATCTAGCTGCAGTTTTCAGGCTGTAGACATCAGTCCATGTTTCTCTTCACTGTGATTGGCTGTTAATGGAGACTTCTTTCAACTCTGCAAAGTGCTCTTAGCTGCTGAGCCCTGAAAATAGCTAAAATAACTCCTTGATCAGTGTCTCTGTTATCTCTATATGTAAATCCAGAGATAACACTTCACAGCAAGTTGTCCTGAACTGTCAATTACACAGGCTAAACCCACCAACGAATCAGGAAGTGAAGGGGAGAGGACACAGAAAAACAGGTCAAAATTGCTTTAAAAGGGTTGCACCAACTTTTTAATTTATTCCCTATTGATAGGATAGGGGGATAACGTCATGATCATGGGGGTCTGACTCCTGAGACCCCACAGATCTTGAGAACAGGGGTTCTGTGGGAGTGCTGAAGATAGCCAAGTACATTCATATTCATATGATATATCAGCTTTCTGGTGCAAGTCCTGTTTAGGTCGTAGTGGCCAGTAGTGCACGACACAAATGTAGTAAACACATACACAGTTATTATTGCTTAGTGACTACTGATATTTAATGTATCATGTCTATTTTTTATAGAGTAGATAACATTATGTAAATTGCTTGTTGCTAAGTATATGACATACATTGCTATGAGTTATTATTTAGTTAGTAGAGAGTTAGATCAGAATTATAAACAATCACAATTGACAGGCATGTTTAATGTTTGTCAAATTAAGTTTACAAAGGTTATTAGATACTCGCTTATGAAGTGCCCATTAGTATACAGTATCTCATATTGACTTGTTTGTATGTGGTATTGCATCTCAGGCCCATTCGCTTCAATGGAGCAACATAACCCATTGCTAGGTATGGTACTGTTTATAAAAGAAAGAAGCCATTTATTTTTGCTTTTCCAACCACTTTTTTGAATTTATCACATATCAACATCTTTACAGTTTTTCTTCAAGAGGTTGGTTGGTACAATATTTCACCAATCTTCAGTGCAAGGTACTAGATAAGGTTCTCTATTTGCAAATACCAGAAGGCCTACCTCAATAATACAGCAGGAGTACTTTGAGTTGTATTGAAGTGTTATCTGAACATACTAAACTTATCAACTATAAAGACATTCACACCAAATTAGTCTGTAAAATACACTTATAAAAGCATCTTAAACATGTGAACAAAACAAAGCTTTTAAAACCAAATACTTACCTTTTATGTAAAGCTATCTCTCTTGTACTATAATGATTGAATTTGATCAGGGTTTCCTTTGGGATCCTAGCTAATTTGTTCTGTCTTAACCTTTATCAGCAGTCATCTATCCTGCGGAGAAATTGCAACATCGCATGTACAGTATCTTTGCTTCTTAAAGGGCCTTGTACTATACAGATTTATGAATTTATAAACATTCATTATACTGTATGTACTTATGTTTATGTTGTTAATTCTAGCTTGTGCAAATGAACATTTCCTAACAGCATATATAACAGTAGGGTAGTGATTATGATAGTGATATGCAATATACCTTTGTTGTGTGTGTCAATTTTGTAGATTTGGAGAAAAACAACTTTGAAATCTTATGCAAATGAGGTTGTTGGTGCACTGGAGGCTTCAGCTCCTTAAAGCACTGCTCCTGTCACTCACACAACTGCCATCTCATGCCTGCCTCACTCCATGCAGTGGGAGTACATCTTTCCTCTGTTATGACATCACCTATCCTACTTTAGCAGCAAGACCAATGCTCCCAGGGCTGATCAACCACCCCCAGTGCACAAAGTTTACATAAAACTTTAAAGTTATTTTTCTTCAAAATTTAGAAAAGTGACATATATGATACATGTATGATGTTTCTCACTGTAATGTGCTCTGTAATGTTGTGGTAACAGTTGAATATGCTTGGGGTAGTAGGGAAACTTCCTTTAAAAAAGCTCTTTACGTTTTCTTTTGACTATTATTACAGAATCATGTAGAAGCTCTTGCCATATCTAATGGCAGCCACTAACTCACGCTGCAAAGTCTACAATATATTCTTTGAGATGTTGATTCACACTGTCACCCTCTGCCTCCAACTTATAAATGCTGTCCAGCGAAATATATTAACCACAAGCAAGATGCATGGAAGAACAGTGTGAAAGCTAGGATAATAAGAGAATTCTAACATTTTCCTGACTTTTACTGTCTTTCTCCATGAATGCCACCTGAGAGCCATGTACTCCTATGACACATAACTTCACTCTGCTCTCCTACCTCCTTTGATTGATAGGTTTATTTCTGCCACCTTTTAAAAGCAGGAGGCAGGTATAGTGTGAAACCTGTGTGTCTCATAGAAATACACTGGACATTCAGCACACAGCAGATTGCAAATAAAATTCATGTGAATCAGGGGAGTTGTATAACTTTGCAGCTAATCATTGTAGGGACTCACAAGATCACTGCACATTTGTCAGAAGGGATTAATAGATGCTGGTATAATTCATAAAGAAAGCCCTGGACTGGTAGTCATACTGGGATATACAAAAACAATAATTTTACTGTCTGTATTTACTTTTATTGACTTTAATAATCTATCTATCTATTTATATACTGTAATTATAAAATGCATACACTGCACTGTAAAAAGGGGGGTGAGTGACTACTTGACTTGTGGACAAAGCAGGGATTGAATAATGAACACTGCAGTATGAGGAAATAGTTTATTATTAGTTTGTTCTGTTAAAAATGACAGTATTTTAAGTTTTCCTTGGCAGTGAAATATACTTGACATATTATATACTTTAACTGCTACTTTGCACTCATGGTCACCTTTGTGCAATTTGGAAAAAAAAATGCATGAAAAATCATGTTTGTGGCTAAATGGCTAACTCAAGCAGAGTTGTGTTCACATCACATTAATACTCTATACTTGAGGCATATTCCAAGAAAACCTCTTGGTGTATATCCCAAGTGTATCCATATGGCTTTATTCATCTAAGGTTAGGTTCACACTAGCATTCGAACTATGTTCGGGGTTTTCGTCCCCCGAATCTGCTTGAAAAATGTTTTTTTTTTCTGTATTTTTCAGCTATGGGGTCCACGGGTTTTCCTCGGATAACCGCTTTCATTCATGTCACTTATGCCTATGTATGCTTACACATATCTGCACAAAATCATTCAAACTGGAAAGTCCATAAACACTGGGTCCATATGTCAATAAACAGTGGTCAATTTTGAACTTCGATTTTGGAGACTTCATTGGTGTAATTTGTGCCAAATTCATCAAATGCTTTAAAATGTTTAATGAATTAGGTTCATCTATAAATCTGACACATCTGTCCTGAAATGTTACTTCACTTTCTATGGCACCCACTTACTGAAGTGAATTTACAACAATTTTAGTGACTTTTTAAAAAGTCGCAATTGATAAATATGGAGTACAAACAACTAGACAGGCTAACCCCACCCTCTTTCCCACCCACACTTTTGAAAGTGGTGCAGAAATCAAAAAGTTGCTAATTTATTTATTTTTTTTTCCGCAAATGAGCTCAAAAAGTTGTAAATCTTGGAATTCTGGAGTGTATGGTTTCCTAAATTTTCCCCCAACTGTTTCTAAAAGAAAAACAGCTTTTGTTGCCTATAGCAACCAATCAAAGCACAGGTTTTATTTGGTATTTTGCCTTTTCAAAATGAAACCTGCGCTGTGATTGGTTGCTTTAGGCAACATAGACAGTGTTTCTTTTAGGCTAAGGCCCCACATTGCGGAAACGCAGCTTTTTTTTGTTGCAGATTTTGTTGCAGTTTTTTGAACCAAAGCCAGGATTGCATTGAGCAGAAGGTAGAAGTGTAAGAACTTCCTATATATTTCCCATTCCTTTTGTAGCCATTGTTGGCTTTGGCTCAAAACACCACAACAAAATCTACAACAAAAAAAGCTGCTTTTCTGCAACGTGGGGACTTAGCCATAGACAGTTTCATAAATCTACCCCATGGAGTCAAAAATGTCCTGATGCTGTGGGTGAACTTCTGCTCACTCTGTAGGCAGAAAAAGACCTCCTAAGTATGAGTCCACATGGCACTTGTCTACTGCTTATTTCTCGTTCAGCAGGAGATTTTGTTGAACTCTGCTGCAAGTCACAAACCAAACAATAGGTAGCTAAACTCTAGGATATGAATTTATGATAATAAATGAAAAAATAATGTTACAAAATAGTATTGTCTTGAAATGCTATTATGTCTATTACATGTATGTAGAAACGTCCGATCAAAAGGAAAGGTAAAGTGTCACACATCTTTATGTCCTTGGTTGTGAAAAGGTTGAAGGGTACATAGAACACTAAAATATAACTTTTATTATATTATTATATTAGTGCCAGCTTTATATAGACCCTAATATATAAAAGCAATAATAGCCATGAGTGAATAAAGCATTACAGGGCTGTGGAATAACAACACCATTCAACAGTACAATTAATATCTCTGTAGCTAAAGAGCAATAGCTCCCCGCTAAAATAGTCATGCTTCATTACTAGAGCTGCCTTAATATAAATAGTGTGGGTAGATTAACAGCCCATTTTTCATAGGGCTGTAAAGGCTGTAGTGAGGCAATTCTACTAACCCACATTCACATTTACCACTCTATAATCAATAAGCTAGTAGCCTAGTGTTGCAATGTTATTTGAACTGAAGACTGCTAAATATTAGATCTCCCCTGATACTAATGTACGACCGCAAGGCCATGGGCCAAACACCGGATATTTATGGCCGAAACCACACCCCCTTTCATGACATGGACGTGGGGAGCATTCAATCACAGTGCGCCACGTATCTGTGACGCAGCGGTACACGCCCCCATCCTTTGATGTATAGAAAAGGAGCCAAATGCGATGCAGTAAACGTCTATAGTTATCTATAATATAGATACCTATAGTTATCCCTACTAGCAGATATGATGCAGGCCGATAGTTAAATACACTCAGAACAGAGATCAAAGGGGAAGACAGGAGAGCACGTTTCTAAGTGAGGTATTAAAAGGTCATATAGATTGAGATCAGTGATCAGAGTCAACTTTTGAATCCTAGGATACGTCCAATTGAAAGGCATAGAATACAGATTATTGCGACATATGATTCAGTATCACATCAGGTCCAGAAAATCCTTTGAAATTTCTGGGACATTTTAAGAACTGATCCAGAAGTGGGGCCAATGGTGGGGGAAACCCTGGCCATCAAATTTCGTAGGGGATGGAATTTAAGAGACAAACTGGTACATAGCCATCCTAAACCAACTGTCGGTGACACTTGGCTTGATCAGACTAGGTCGAAGATTGTAGGAATGTACCGTTGTGGTTGCTGTAAAGTGTTCAGCTTTATTGGTGCAGGTAAATCCTTTATTGGTTCACAGATGGGAAGGTCACTTAAGATCAAAAGTTTTATTAACTGTAAATCATTAGGTGTGATATACCTAATCACTTGTTCCTGCGGACAGCAGTATGTAGGCAAAACTATAAGAGAGTTCCATAGGGAATAAGGGACCACATAAATGATGATAGCAGAATTGAGGACACGCTGGTGGCACAACATGTTTGTGACCTACATGGTGGCGACCCCTCACATCTCAGGTTTCAGGGTGTTGAATTGATAGCCCCCTGCTGAAAGGGGAGGGGGTATTTTGATTAAAAAAAGTCCTACAAAGAGAAGGACTTGGATTTTCTCTTGAGAACTATAAAACCTAGAGGCCTAAATGGCAACATCTCATATGCCTGTTTTATATAAACCTCTGGATGAGGGATCATTATGCCCCCAATGGTAGTGATAATGATGATGATTTTTACACCATTTAATACATTGTCTAGGGATGTGACAAATTCTTATTCTTAATATTCCAGTAATGGAGCACTGCCCCCTTGGTATGTTATTGTACTAATGCCCAAATGTTTATTACCTCTTAGCTGAGTTTATTTGTCTCCCTTGACTATTATTAGCAGCCTTTAATTTGCTGCTATACTTTTGCCCCCTGGCTATTCTGATCTGAATCTGGCCTTGTGTAATATCTATCTCGATCTATATGACCTTTTAATATCTGACTTAGAGAAGTGCTCTTCTGTCTGCCATTTTGAGCTCTGTTCCGAGTGTTGCATCATATTCACTTGTAGGGATCACTAGGTAACCATAGACGCTTACTGCGTCTCATTCGGCTCCTTTTCCATACAGCAAAGGGTGGGGGTGTGTCCTGCTGTGACACAGATACTTGGTGCACCATGATTGAACGCTTCCACGTCATGGAACGGGGTGTGGCTTCTGTCATAAATATCTGGCGTTTGGAGATCTAATATTTAGCTGTGTTCAGTTCAAACACACCTCTGATGAAGCTTAATTGAAATTATTTAGGCAGAATGGTGTTATTTCTTTAACATTGCCAACACTAGACTACTAGCTTATTGATAATAGAGTGGTAAATGTGGCTTTAGTGGTTTGTAGAATTGCCTATGAACAATAGGCCGCACTATTTATATTAACGCAGCTCTAGTAATGAATCAGTAGAGTGACTATTTTAGCGGGGAGCTATTGCTCTTCAGCTACAGAGATATTAATTGTACTGGTGGATGGTGTTAATCCACAGCCCTGTAATGCCTTATTCACCCATGGTTATTGTTGTTTCCATATATTAGGTATATTAGTGCTAGTTTTATCTAGACCCTAATAAAAGTTATATTTTAGTGTTCTATTTTTGTTGGTTGTACTTTAGGTTAGTCATAGGAGAACACATACAGTATTTTTGGTGGGTTTTGTGGGTATTGCAGTTGGTAATGAAAAGTTGTACTGTTTCCAGTATATTTTGTGCATCAGTTTTTCATAGATTTCAAGATCTCTCCTTGCAGGTATTCAGTAGGAACTGTCATGGTTTACGTCCATTTATCCTACTTAAATCTTAGTACTTTTACTTAAATCTATGCTAGTCATGTGATTATGACACAGATGCAAGTCCGATTATAGTTAAAGTAGTTAGTAAGTTCTCCATACACCAAGATATCTTTCGTCTTCATGCTTGTTTTGCCAAATCTATTCCAACTCCCTCACATACAAATGCATCTCAATAAATTAGAATATCTTGGAAACGTTTATTTCTTTCAGTAATTAAATTAAAAAAGTGACCTCCTATATTTTCTAGATTCTTTACACACAGAGTGGTTCTATTTCAAGTGTTTTATTTCTGTAAATATTGATTATGGATTACAGGTAATGAAAACCAAAATCTAAGAAAATTAGAATATTGTAAAAAAGTTCAGTATTGTAAATTCAGTGTGTCACCTGCCAAGGTTTCCTAAGCCTTTAAATGATCCCTCAGTCTGGTTCAGTAGGATACAAAATCATGGAAGACGCTGACTATGAATTTAATTATTGAATTACTGAAATGAATGAACATTTCAAAGATATTCTAATTTATTGAGATGCATCTGTACATGCATGCTCAGCTTGGTTAAGTGTGCATATGTTGTGAACGGCAATGACTTACAGTGGGGAAAAAAAAGTATTTAGTCAGCCACTAATTGTGCAAGTTCTCCCACTTAAAAAGGTGAGAGAGGCCTGTAATTGTCATCATAGGTAGACCTCAACTATGAGAGACAAAATGAGAAAGCATATCTAGAAAATCACATTATCTTATTTTTTAAGAATTTATTTGCAAATTATGGTGGAAAATAAGTATTTGGTCAGCTACAAACAAGCAAGATTTCTGGCTCTCACAGACCTGTAATTTCTTCTTTAAGAGGCTCCTCTGTCCTCCACTCATTACCTGTAGTAATGGCTCCTGTTTGACATTGTTATCAGTATAAAAGACACCTGTCCACAACCTCAAACAGTCACACTCCAAACTCCGCTATGGTGAAGACCAAAGAGCTGTGGAAGGACACCTGAAACAAAATTGTAGACCTGCACCAGGCTGGGAAGACTGAATCTGCAATAGGCAAGCAGCTTGGTGAGAAGAAATCAACTGTGGGAGCAATAATTAGAAAATGAAAGACATACAAGACCACTGATAATCTCCCTCGATCAGGGGCTCCACGCAAGATCTCACCCCGTGGGGTCAAAATGATCACAATAATGGTGAGCAAAAATCCCAGAACCACACGGGGGGACCTAGTGAATGACCTGCAAAAAGTTGGGACTAACTTAACAAAGGCTACCGTCAGTAGAACACTAGGCCGCCAGGGACTCAGATTCTGCAGTGCCAGACGTGTCCCCCTGCTTAAGCCAGTACATATCCAGGCCCGTCTGAAGTTTCCTAGAGAGCATTTGGATGTTCCAGAAGAGTTTTGGGAGAATGTCATATGGTCAAATGAAACCAAAGTAGAACTGTTTTGTAGGAACACAACTCGTCGTGTTTGGAGGAGAGTGAATGCTGAGTTGCATCCAAAGAACACCATACCTACTGTGAAGGATGGGGGTGGCAACATCATGCTTTGGGGCTGTTTCTCTGCAAAGAGACCAGGACGACTGATCCGTGTACATGAAAGAATGAATGGGGCCATGCATCGTGAGATTTTGAGTGAAAACCTCCTTCCATCAGCAAGGGCATTGAAGATGAAACGTGGCTGGGTCTTTCAGCATGAGTGGCTTTGTAAGAAGCATTTCAAGGTTCTGGAGTTGCCTAGCCATTCTCCAGATCTCAACCCCATAGAAAACCTTTGGAGGGAGTTGAAAGTCCGTATTGCCCAGCGACAGCCCCAAAACATCACTGCTCTAGAGGAGATCTGCATGGAGGAATGGGCCAACATACCAGCAACAGTGTGTGCCAACCTTGTGAAGACTTACAGAAAACGTTTGACCTGAGATGAACTTTTGTTATTGACCAAATACTTATTTTCCACCATAATTTTCAAATAAATTCTTAAAAAATCAGACGTGATTTTCTAGATATGTTTTCTCATTTTGTCTCTCATAGTTGAGGTCTACCTATGATGACAATTACAGGCCGTCCTCATCTTTTTAAGTGGGAGAACTTGCACAATTGGTGGCTGACTAAATACTTTTTTCCCCACTGTATTTCCTGTTGGAACAAATGGCTCAAGTGTTCAAATTCATTGGGGGAGAATTGAGAATCCTCCATAGATATTATTTTCATTTGCCAATGATAATCTAATGTGCATGATGCGATTTAGAGCTAACAAGCCAGGCACCTCAGTTTTTTTATCTACTGAAAGGAGGCAATGAAGTTCATGTTGCACAACTGCAAGCAAATAACACAAATAACCTTTATTTGCTGAAGCTGTAATATCCCTTTAAATATATGTGACTTATCAGAGCACATGACAGTAATTTCATAGCACAGTTTGTTTGGCAGCTCTGTATAGACATTTCAGGAAAATACAATGTAGAGCATTTCACAGATGAAACGGATGTGCAGTTTGCAATTGAAAATGGGCAATCCTGGCTGGTTAAATCAACATCTTTCAGTTCTACAGCTATTATACTGTAGCTCATGGGATAGTTTTTCATAATGTCCTTTGTGCAATTCTTTGCTAGAACTTCTGTCACATTCTCAAACAAGATTAACTATTTGCATGGGAATGCTTGGCCTGGGCCCTTTGGTATTTGCGGTCTAATAATCAGCAGTCTTATTATTCAGATATCTGCCAAGCAGAGAACCCAGAATAGTCTGAAGGCTGATCTGAGGCGAAGCGTTGCCTAGTAACCAGCCCAGGTGTACAGACAGTCCTCTGCCAGGAATTGCAATGTACGAGCATAGAAATTGGCATCTGATAAAGACCATTTGGTTTGATTATTCTCCATCTTCTGCTGTTATTCTTTGTGATGATAAAACTAATTTTGACCTACAGCTTCTCGTATTAAGTTTAACATATTAGCTACAAAAGGCATGCTGAAGATCTACTTCTAGAATAAATCATGCAGTGCCTATACAGTTTCTAGAAATATTGTACTCCACTACATATTCAGCCAGATAGTGTGCCTTCCTGACACTCTTAAGAAAACCCAATAAAGAAAAGCATATGCCACAGAGCCCCACAGGCAGCCCCTAAGAAATGTAAAACCCCTTATAATATAGCTTGGCCAAGTAGAAAGAATGCAAACCAGGAAGGACAGTCACATAACACAACTTGGGTACAATCTTCTATAGTGGTAGCAAATGGGCTATGTACCAGGCCTGGCTGGGATAACAATATAGAAATCCCCAAACATAATAAACTATGGGGGATAACAAATAGTAAAAATGCTATCTTTATCAAACATATATTAAAGTGCTGCCACAAGGTATGGTTCCGGCGCACACTGGGCCACACCGTCAGTGGTGTTACTGCTCCTTGTTACTGGCCATGGGGTTTTGTGGGTTCCTGCATGGTCTGCATAAAGGGGCAGGCAATATTGACTGTGTACCGACGCTGCATCATGTTGTAGCACCCGTGCAATGATCACAAATGTCAATGATCACACACTCTTATACTGCTTGTAACAGCTAGTACACATTGCATAACTAACTGGAAAGATCTAAAAAATAATAATGTCTGTCGCAATAAAATAAACACAGTCCAGCCATTGGGGCCCAGTTACCATAGACAACCACTGACATCAATGCAGACACTATACCTGTTCACACAGCCTTGTTATTGCTTCCTAGCTACATATAGCTGGTGGTGTGTATTTTGTTTATTAGACCCCTGATAATATATATTCCTATAGAAATGCATAGGGTCCTTTTTTATCACAGACTTTGACATGCTTTCAGGAGCCACTGGTACACTTTATTATTGATTATATTCTCAGGAGAGGTTCTTTCACTAACCTCTCAATAGCAGCTCTATAAATCCCAGTAATGTCTACTCATTACCTATTATTTTAATTGTACCTTGAGATCTAGCTTGGACTGCAGCGTTAAGATGTGTGGACACCAATGGAGTGGGATCAAGATCCACCTGTAAGGCAGATTAGCGTACCTCTCAATAATCTTTGTTACGCAGCAGCTGAGGCAAAGTCTTGCAAGACAGATTGCAGAGACTATTCTAGAGTATGGAGAGTATGACAGCACAATTAAGTTGCAGTTGCTGTAGGTTCCAATTGATACCTTAATGGGACATTTGCTATCTACTGTACACTGCTTTTGAGAGGGAGTCACTGTTGTCTCCTATGTCTCTAGGTTCAATGATCTGCAGAACAGGTTTGAATGAAAGGTAGAACGATTTGTAAAGAGCTGCAATATGTTGACACTATATATAAAGAAAAATAGTACTGCTACCGTTTTTACATACCTTTGCTGCCCCTTAATAAGGACAGTAAAATGGGTGCCAGCTAGCCACTATTTTGCTGGATTTGTGCAAGTTGAAACCCCCAAAATTTTGGGTTCACTGGTTACAAACTGGTTTGCGCACCTCTACAGTATTTGTCAATGGTACAGAAAGCATCCCTGTGCCTAGTGTATTTTGTTCATATGGTTTATTTTTTGCAGTAGTACATACATTATAGACTAAAATGAATGTTCTTTTCTTTTTCAGGGCCAAAAATGAGTGGGGTGGAATGTGTTGAAGGAATGGCTGCAGGACTGTATGAGGAACTTTTTGCAGCTATTGTCTCACTCATTAACAGGTACATGGTGATTGGTGATTGAAGTTTGCAAATTTTTCCTTTTGTTTGCAAAAGAATGCATGTTTACTTGAACTTACTTGATGCTTACTCTTTATCATTCTCTTTGTCAGCAATTTAGTTAAAGAAGTTAGGGTAGGGTCACACTACTGTTATTTAATGTATGTTGCTCGCATCTGTCACAGGCATTTAACATACATTAAATGACAGATGCAGACAGCCCTTCTGTAATAAAAGTAAACAAACATGATGGAAGACAGGGTACTTCTTCTTGTTTACATTACAGTTAATGGGAATGGATACAGATGGAGGAGGCTTCGTCCGTGTTCGTTACTCTGTTATAGTTAATGTCCGTTGCCTTCATCCCTATGACAGTTGACAACATTTGTAACGATAGTGTGAACATAGCCTTATCTGTAATTAGAAAAAGGAGTCTGTTTTCCCCCCAGATATAGCACTTTCTTTTGCATGGGCTGTGTCTAGAATGGCAGCCAAACCTGACTCACTTGTACAGACCTTATTTTCCATTCTAATACAACCCTTTCAAGGTTTATCATGAGAATAAAGAGTTACATTCTTGGACCTCAGGGAAATTTGATTAGTTTGAGCAACTGTTTTTTGCTTGGATTTGTAGTTTTGACTTTACGGTAAATGTCAAATCCATAAGGTTTGAATCTGCAAGTTTTCATTTCTAATAAGATTTATTTTAATTCTCAGTTCAAGAATACTTACAGATTCTTGGAACATATTACACAATGAATGCTGATCAGTGTATGAGAACATCTTAGATTTTGTGTAACCTTGCTTGATTAAATAAAACTAACCTTGTGGATGTGGCCACTTATTATAATGCATTGCCTAGTTTCTTATCTGTAGTTGCTTTTACCGAATGTACTCTCTGGTAGTCTATGATATAGGTACATAATTAAAGGGGCTGTCTTGGCCTTGTGATATTTTTGATAGTGATGAGCTATCCAAAGGTATACAATGTACAATACTCACTGCTTCTGGCTTCCTTTGCTGTATGGTGCAAGGATAGGTCATCAGTGTTAAAAATGTCACAGAACCAGCACAACTCCTTTTACTAAGTACCCTAGTCATAACTATTTGTTTGCTTTTTATTTTGTACAGGATAAACAAAAAAATAAAATAAAAACTAGAATCATACAGTCTATAAACTGTACAAAGGATTCATATGTTAACGAAATGTTGAGTCCTAAATGGTCCATAACTTTCTACAAATTTTGCATAAATCAATAGCACAGACAAATAAACAAAACGTTATAACTACTGGTGAATATAAGAAACTAATATTGTATAGCATTTCAGAGAAAAATTTTTCACTTATCAGACTCCCTTCCTTTTCCCCCCCATACTCAAAAATTCTTCACTCACTCTAAATTCTCTGTTGAATCAATCCTGCTCTACCAAGAGAGACTGTCAGCTCACAGAAGTATCAAATTACAGCTGCCTATAGAAGTCTATGGAGTGGGGAGGAAGGAGAATAGAGGAGAAGCTGAGTGAGAGAGAAGCAGAGACACACACACACAGACATGCAGTTGCAGATAATATTAAAGGGGTTATCTGATGATTTTTTAATTTAATACTGCTGCAGAGGAGCCCTTAAACTTAACAAACTGATGCTACTTCTTCCTGGTTCTTAGTTTCTAGTGGCAGCAGCTCCATTCATCTATATACAAGTCCTGTCCTGTTTGTTCCTAAGTGGTTACCTCTTCACAAATGGCACATCACACCAGTCATGTTCCATTTGTGAAGAAATCACGACTGAGGTATGTGATTAGCTACAGCGGTCCCCTAGCACAAAAAGGAAGTCAGTGGTGATGTCAGCTAGGGGACCTGTATGCAGACCAATGGAGCTGCCAACTCGGCAAAATGAGGGGAGGCTTCTCAGAAGCAGTATTGAATAACAAAAAAAGAATTAGTTTGATGACCCCTTTAGATTTTCCATCTTATCCTGAGTGATTTATTCACATTGACATGAATGATGATGTGATAAAATTCTGAGCTATTTAAACTCAATTTAGATTTTCTTGTAAGGTCTTTGTCCTCCACTCTGTTGACACTGGCTTCCATAATGGTGGTTGATATTCCTGGCTTTCACAACCCACGTCATCAGAAGAAAGAGAGGGCTGCCACATTTGAGGATATGTGCAGTAATTATATACAAGAACGCTTACAATGTTTGTCCTACAAGAGAACCTTCAGCACTCCCTTGGAGAGATTTAATGCGGTGAGGCTAACCAACTTTTTATATTTAAAATTACAGGACACTTGTTCCTAGTGCATAACTGCAAAATAATCTAGTTTAGCTACGATATCAGATTATTCTGTGATACGCCATCATTTACTCACCATATTCTCATTTACTCCAGTGTACCTGTGATACAGTTTCCTTTACAGTGGGAGCATAGTGAAAAGGATGACTTTTGGTTAGGTTATCAGCAGACCTTTCAAAGGTTGGATTATCACGAATTATGAAGTTGTAGTATATTTTATGTGCCCTGATTATACTGTCATAACAGTTTCGATATAATTTCTTTCTGAACAACATGATAATGTTAAATGATGACATTTTTTTTTATATATTTTATGTTTTAGGTAATTTTAGCTAGAAAGAGTATCCAAAACCCTTATTACTAATCCCTTTATGACTAACCTCCTCATGTTGAGTCTTATGTTGAGTGTATTTTGTAAAGAACAATCAGGATTTTACTAAAATGAATAAAACATCCAAATATATGCGGGGGTTGCTTTATACCTAATTCACAATACAGCTGAGATAATTTTACTTTGGGTGAATTGCATCTTAAGTATATAATGAATTGTTTTATATGTTGACATTTCTTCACAGGAAAACATTGAAGTTGCTTTTGAAATGCCTGCAGATTCACCATTCAACATTGTATCTGTCATAGACCAGACATCTTCACAGGCAAGAAGCGCGTCAATTTTTTAAATTTGTGTTATTTATAAAATGAAGTTGAATTCTTAATGTACATGAGATAAGTGATATTACTATAATTCATTGATTTATTGATACACTATTAGGTCATAGGCTTGAGATTATTGTCAGCAACTGTGATCTGATTATGCCTTTACATCTCCTGTTGGGGAAATAGTTGGATTTCAACCTGGCCAATCCCATAGTTTTGTTCGGGATATGCAATGTCAGTGTTGTATACCTACTATTTGCTTCCATAGAAAATAACATGCTAAGTTTAGTGGGCATGTTAATACATCTTTATTGGCCAAATGAGCATCTTATATCTTTACTTATATATATATATATATATATATATATATATATATATATATATATATATCATATTTTTATTTATAAATAATATATATTATAAATAGTGATATATTTATTTATTTATTCATAGCTTTACTATTATTTCCTGTTTTTATAAAACATTGTCTTTTACACATCAATCTCTGTAGAAAATGTGGCTTATAATTGGACTAATTAGAGATTAGTAGTTTATATAAATTGCTTACTTGTCCTATGAGATAGTTTTTCTAGAAGAACACACAAATATTATGCAGATTCTGGCAAAGTTGAATTAAAATGTGCAAGCCCAGTCTTACAAGATGATTTTGGTCTATACCAGTGGAAATTATTCCAGAGGACCAACTTCTAAATAATATCACTATATCAACCTGCATTGTTTTGTATTGTACAGCATTATATTGTTTATTGAGCAAAGCTAATGCGCAATAGTACATAAAATGTCTAATTAATACGAAAATGATTCATAATACATATTTTAAGTCAGTTCAACCTTTTTATTATGATATCGCTTCCTCATTAGTAGAGGTCCAGCTACTAAGAACCCCTCAAAATGAAAGGCCTTAACTATTGGTGTTGATCCTGTTTTTCTCTACGCATCTATACTCCTGGTCATCCATTGTGCAGGAAACTACAACATAGCTCTTTTCACTTGAATGGAAGTATTGCATGCTGCAGTTCCCTGCTAAACTGGTGACCAGGAGCATTACTGTGCTGGAGGAAAGCTAAAGGGACCTCTGTCCCTTAATTTTCAGCAAAGGTCTTAGAGGTCAAATCATCAGAATGTTGTGACATTTCCAAGTGATCTGCTATAGCATTCTGAGATGCTGCAACAAATGGATACTTCTGTCACAACCAAAGTACTTAACTCACATCACTAGGGGTCAATGCTTCTCTATACGTTTCCTACATAATCCTGGGGATGTTTCTGAGTGAGAGAGCCAGTAACAGAGCAGACTGTCCTTACTTCCTATGTGCAGGGTATGGCAGCTAGTCTCCACCCATCAATTCAGAGAGGAATACAAACTATAGATGATAGCATGCAGAGGGGAAAACTGCTAAAAAAAATAGCTCATAAAATAACATGGCAACCTACTTAGAAAATTCACCAGAAACAACAGGTATTTCCAATGTAATGAAAAGAAAGGAGGCATGCTGAATGTTTCCTTCTTCAACACAGTAGAGATATAATCTGCCCTCCACTTTGCCCTCTGTTATTACCACATTTGTACAGGGTATTGATTAGAAATCCACTTTGACTATTAATTAACCTAGCTGCCTATTTGAGCTGCGTGATATAATGTGAAAGAAAGAATCAATAGGATTCAGTGGCTTATTACAGAGTAATGTGTATAATGTCAGAGAAGCTCAGTCTTCAGAGTGATGACCTCTTTACATTATGCATCTGGCTTTGTGGAAATGGAAATATCTAAGCTTCTCAATCTACTGGTAAATATTGCGGAGGAGACTATAATATGTAATCCATCATCACCACTAATGTAGATCATACAATCAAACTCCAGCAACTTTAACTGAATACAGTCCTTAGTCCTTACAATAGAATATTTATTAATAAATGCATTGACCTAAACAATTAAAATATCATAAAACTGAGTCAATAATGCCAAGTCTCTGATCAATAATTTATGTCTTTAGTTTTATATCTTAAGTCCAGTCCTTCACTAGTTTTGCTTATGACTGTAGATTTACTAACATCCTATTCACTGCATCCTATCGTAACTACCTAAAGCGTTTATATTATTCCACAGAAAAGGCCAAAGACATATGTCATCAGATAGGATTTGTCACCCAGAGCATTTTTTTGGTGTTGTTTATCCAAATCCCTTCAACCTTTCTAGTGCCAAGTGGGCGATAACACTGCATGACATACAGTACACAGTGATCCCCCCCACCCTGTCGAGTACAGTATACCCTAGTATACCTTAAATTGCATCAACACTAAAAGGGATTATGGAATAGCTGAACAGATTTGAATAAACAAAAAAACAAAATGCTCAAGGTGACTGCTCTATCAGCCCCTGTCACATATGCCATTAGGCTTTTCAGATCTAATGAAAGCTTTACATGTATAATGATATATAGGTATATAAATATACATGGCAGCTTAGATAAATAACTTGTATATTATACATGGATTTGCATGAAAATTGTGTAGTACCACCCCAACGTTACACTGTTCAATAACTATTAGGAATTTATTTTATACTAGGCATATTTGTGCCCTACCATGTTATAAGTTCACTGAGCCATAGAACTTTAAAGAATATGTAAATAAAACTTAACTTTTAATGAGGTCTCGATAAAATAGTAATTCACCAATTGTGACTCCCTAAAAGTGACCAAAAAAGAAAATAAATAATTCAAATAAAAGGTGTTATGTAGCAACGGAGAGCTGTAATCTTGTTCTGCACTAACATCTTGCTGACAATAGCACCAGGGAGCAATGTGTAGACTAGTGCAGTGCCTCTCTCAGGTAAGTCAGACCCCTTGTCCTCAGTATAACCCAGGCTTAATGCTTTCTGCACTCATCCCTACACTTATTCCCCCACTAACCCTACAAGTTTCAATTATACAGAATTTCATCAGAGGTAAATGTATGAGGCAAACATATTAATGCCAATAACAAGAAGCACACAAGGCACATGTATATGTGCTTTGATATTGGCAACAACACATCACGGGTACGCAGAGACAAAAAATATGTAGCCCGGCCCCTATGAAAGGGCTTGGTGAATCATGGCCAAGCGCTGCCGCTGCGTCATCAGTGAAGTGTGCTCCCTAAATCCGATGATGTGATACGGCCCGCCCACACCAGACCGCCCCCTCTCCAAGCCTCTTCCAATAAGATTGGGGCTGAAAGTTACTATGGGAACACAGATGCTATACAGTCATCGCGTCTGAGCAGATGAGTGGATTATTCATAGCAGGGCCATTTTAACACACTAGTGGGCCCAGTGCAAAGGTTTCAAAAGTTGGGGCAGTTTTGAAGCTGCTGTAGTTGGGGATTAATCGGATTGTCTGGGGTAAAGCATTCCAGAGCACCGATGCAGCTCAAGAAAAGTCTTGGAGACAGGAGTGGGATGATCGGCTAACAGAGGATGCAAGTCTAAGGTCATTGGCAGAACGGAGAGGACAGTTAGGGAGGTAGACAGTGACGAGAGAGGAGATATAAGGGGGCACAGCGCTATGGATGGATTTGTGGGTCAGTGTGATAATTTTATATTGTATTCAGTGATGGATGGACAACCAATACAGCGACTGACACAAGGTAGATGCGTCTATGTACCGGTTTGACAGAAAGATGAGTCTGGCGGCTGCATTCAGGACAGATTGTAGTGGGGAGAGTTTAATAAGGGGAAGCCCAATTAGAAGAGAATTGCAATAGTGAAGACGAGACAATGAGGGTTTTTGATGTTTCCTTGGTGAGAAAAGGGCGAATTCTAGAGATGTTTTTAAGGTGCAGGTGACAAGAGCGTGCAAGTGTCTGAATATGTGGGGTAAAGGTGAGAACTAAATCAAATTCAACCCCCAGACAGCAGGCATGCCGTCTCGGGGTAATGGTAAGGCCACAGACAGAAATGGAGATATCAGGGTTAGGTCGGTTAGTAGATGGAGGGAACACAAGAAATTCAGTTTGAAAGATTCAATTTCAGATAAAGAGAAGACATGAAGTTAGAGAAGCAGAGAGATAGTCACTGGTGTTCTGTAGTAGTGCAGGGGTGATGTCACGGGATGAGGTATATAGTTGGGTATCATCTGCATAAAGATGATATTGAAAGCCAAATTTGCGAATGGTTTGTCCAACTGGGGCTGTGTACAGAGAGAAGAGGAGGGGACCTAGGACCGAGCCTTGAGGAACCCCAACCGCAAGGGGCAGAGGAGAAGAAATAGCACCAGCGAATGATACATTAAATGAGCGGTCAGAGAGATAGGAAGAAAACCAAGAGAGAGTGGTATCCCTGAGGCCAATAGAATGGAGCATAGTGAGGAATAGTTTGTGGTCTACAGTGTCAAATGCTGCTGAGGTAAAAATGAAACAATATGATAGGATATATCCAGGCAGCGTTTTATCTCCAAACAACAGGTATTAAATACTGGTAATCCAGTGTACAGGTGCATCTCAATAAATTAGAATATCTTTGAAATGTTCATTCATTTTCAGTAATTCAATTCATAAAAAACATCTTCCCTTATTTTTTTTTGACCTACTGAACCAGACTGAGGGACCATTTAAAGGCTTAGGAAACCTTGGCGGGTGACACACCGAATTTACAATACTGAACTTTTTTACAATATTCTAATTTTATTAGATTTGGGTTTTCATTACCTGTAATCCATAATCAACATTTACAGAAATAAAACACTTGAAATAGAACACTCTGTGTGTAAAGAATCTAGAAATTATAGGACGTCACTTTTTTAATTTCATTACTGAAAGAAATAAACATTTCAAAGATATTCTAATTTATTGAGATGCTACTGCATGTAGCCATCATATAAAGCAGTCAGATACAGCGTTTTATATTAACCCTTCACAAGTGTGCAAAAAAATGCGGCATCTTATAAGTCTTAGTAAGGTGACATCCACTAACAATCCGATGTATGGACATCAGTCTTTATAGATCGTCAAGCTAGACAAAGAATATATATAAAAGCCATTACATCATAGATAAGAGAGAGCTACATAATTGGCAGTGGATCACCACAATCCTGATCCCTATGCCAATGTTGAGCTCATCTAGAATAATAAACCATATAATATATATGCCTCAATAGACTCAAGTATGTATGATGAATATTATGGCTTACAAATACTATATTGGATCATATATAAGAGATGGCTGAACAATTGGCAGTGGATCGCCACAATCCCGATCCCTATGCCAATGTTGAGCTCATCTAGGATGATAAACTATATAATATATATGTTTCAATGGACTCGAGTATGTCTGATGAATATTATGGCTTATAATTACTATATTGGATTTCATGTCTAGAGCTATAGTCCCAATATATTAACAGTACTGACTCAAAAATACACCTAAACTATCCCAAAGGTCCTTATCACATATCATGTGTAATATCCATGTACTAACTGCTGTACATCAAATACACATCCTACATACATGTCAGATGTAATATGTAAAACTTAATTAATCATTCATGCCATCCAGGTACACAAATTCCAGTCTATAAATTCGTTGTGTCTCTTTTTTTAGTTGTAAGTTGTGACAGCCATCCCCTCTGATAGGTGGTCTAACCATTTCAATATCTTGGAATTTCATTACATCTACATTTTCAGAGTGACACTCAAGAATATGTTTCGCCACTGACGTATCCCTTCTGTTACGGACATCCCCCACATATTTACTAATACTTTGGCGTAATTCTTGGATGGTTTTTCCCTGGTAGCCTAGGGTACAAGAGCAACTCATCAAATAGATCATGCCCTTTGTTTTATAATTGACGTAATGACGGATGTTATATTTCTTGCCTGTTCTTACTGATGAAAAATGTTCAACCCCTTTAATAAACCTACATGAGCAGCATCCACCACAGTATGTACCACTAGCCTTACAATTCAACCAGGTCCCAGCTGGTGCCTGGGGGACAAGGTGGCTATGGAAAATCCTATCATGGATCTTCTTCAAAAGGTCACAGATGGAGTACTTGAGATAGACTCTCTTATGTCTATATCTTCCCGTAGTATGTTCCAATATTTGGAAAGAATATCCATCACTTTTTTGCAAGAATCGAAAGTCCCTATTAAACTAATGGTATTACCTTCCTTAGATTTTTCCTTAGGTGGTCAAAAGATTACCTCTGTTTACACTCATCGCTCTTTTATAGGCTTGAGAAATCGCTATAAATAAGAGTAATCCTCTTATTTTGAATCTATTACTAAGTAATCTAGACTAATTTTCAAAATCACATTTCCTGCTACAATTTCTCCGTATCTGGAGAAAATGGCCCACAGGTATACCTCTCTTTAGTAGCACCGAATGACAGCTCTGCCACTGAAGAAAGCTATTTGTGGCAGTTTCTTTAGGGTGTACCACTGTTTGTATTGGTCCATTCTGTACTCTCTCAATGTTGAGATCCAGGAAGGCGATTGAGGAGTTTCTTATTTCACTTGTGAATCTCAAGCCAAAATGATTTTGATTTAGAGCAGGCAAAAAGAGATCAAATTCTTGTACCGTTGATCTCCAGAACAAGATATCATTGATATACCTTACCCATGAAGTAATCGGTTTTGTCCATCTCACATAGTCATCCGAACAGTCTCCCTCCAGCCGAGGTAAAAGTTTCATAAATCAGGGCTGCTAGACTCCTCATCACTATACCCTGCTGCTGGTGGAAGATGTGGCTGTCAAATGTGAATATATTATGTTCTAAGAGGAATCACAAAAGACAAATCACCAGGTGTGAGGCAAACTGTCTTGACCTCAAGAAGTGTTCCACTGCTTGGCAACCTTTATTATGAGGAATAGATGAATATATCGCCTCTACATCCAAGCTGGCCAAAAGGGTACCTAGTTAAAGAGAGAGGCCTTCAATCTGACTCAGTACATCTGTTGTATCTCACACGTATAAAGGTAGTCCTAATACAAATGGTCTGAAAACTTTATCCACATACGTGCTTACGTTTTGAGTAAGATTAATGTCTGATACCTAGGGCCTCCCCCTCAATGTTGGGTAACCCTTGTGGATCTTTCATAAACAATAAAAGGTTGCCAAGACTGGATGGGGGGAAACATGAAATCATATTTAGAGGCATTAATGAGTTTGTCTCCATTTGCATTCTGCAAAATCTCTAGTAGTTCTCTCTTAAAATTGAGAGAAGGATTTTCTTTAAGGTTTCAATAATTTGCTTTATCTAGAAGAATTTTTTCACACATCTTTTTGTACTCAAGTTTACTCATAATAACTGTTTACTCCCTTTATCGGATGCCTTGACCATAATGTCCTGTCTCTTTTCGAGACATGTCAAGGCTCTCCTCTCTTCAGGGATCAAGTTATTATGGTAATATTTGGAATCCATATTCATGTTCCCCAGAGTTTTAACCTCCATTGACACCAGTTCCACAAATAATTTGATGTGTGAAATCACCTAATGGGGAGGTTTTTACACTCTTCAGTCTTAATGCTGTAAAAGGGTCCTCACCAATAAGTCTGTGTGATTCCTTCCATAATTCTTCAAACACATCCAAACCCTTCAAATCTTTTAATTCAAGACCCATATCAGAACACTTTTTTTTTAATATGTTGTTTAAATTTTAGTCTATAAAAATGAGTCAAATTTTACAGTAGGCACAAAGGACAAATCCTTTTCCAATTGGAATGTTTCAGCTGCTGTCAGTGTGTAACTAGAGAGATTTATGACCTGCAATGAATCGTCTGTGTCTATGTCTCCTGTATCATTCGCAGCATATACCGGTATATAGGGGTATAGTTGTCTAAAAAAGCCAGCACTCTGAGGGCCACCCCTACCTTGATTTCTATTTCTTCCTTGTGTTGTATTTCTGAAATTATTCTTAGTGCTTGGTTCATTAACCCTTCCTCTTATTTTCAGTCAGTAGTCTCTGTAACTTTCCAATGTTGATTGTTTAAAGTCTCTAGTTTGTTGTCAATGATTTTGTCCCACAAACTCATATGCCCATTTATCTCAAAATTCCTGCAAATCCTCCAGGAATTGGAAGTGCTTTCATTCTTTAATATTAGTTGTAAATCGTTCGAAGACCAGTTGTAAATCGTTCGAAGACCTGTTGTAAGGTTTTATATTTCTTTTTGAAGCCCGCAAAATCAGATAAAATCCTGGCCTCTTCTATCAATTTTTTTTAGGTCACGAATCACTTGCTAAAACTTAATTTTTTTTTCTTCTTCTAATAAAATACGCATTAGGTTGAGAGAACAGACTGTGACCTAATTTTCCCATTTTCCTTTATAGTGGCAGTTCTAAGTTTTGGTGCAGGAATAATGGGAATTCTAAGGTCACATAGGATAATCTTATGATTTTGATAATTCTCCAAACTCTGGACTTCCCACCAGCTGCGAGTATAATCTTTATAAATCTTAGTTAAATTCTTAAATGTTGTTTTCAAAGAGACAGGATGATTAGTCTGTGGAAGTTCACCCTCAGAAAATATACCTTTAACCTCTCTAGCCCAAGCATCAGTACTAGGATCAGATAACACAAATCCAGAAGCCATTCCTCCAACAATCTTACCTGTATGTAATTCAAAAACTCTTCACTGACTAATACTGGTGCTTTAGTGTAATTCCTACACATTAGTTATATGTTCACTGAGCCGGTAGGACTTTAAAGAATATGTAAATAGAACTTTACTATTGATAAAATATTAATTTACCCGTTGTAAGTCCCCAAAAGTGACCAAAAAAGAAAATAAATAATAATTCAAATAAAAGGTGTTGTGTAGCAAGAGAGTGCTATAACCTTGTTCTACACTTCGTCCCTACCACGTTAACAACAGGATATTCTCAGCTTTCAGACACCTAATGGAGTTTTGTTCACATGGCTTGCCAGTCTCTACAATTTTGAATTTGCCCAACTATAGGAATGTTTATGTTTATGATGTTTACATTTTTAATAAGTCATAGTTTTATTGGTCTTGCTGTGTAAAGGGGTTATCTGGGACTTTATTTCTTAAGATAGGCCAAAAATATCAAATTGTTGCTGGTATGACTGATTGAAGGGACTGCGTTACGCCAGAAGCAGACACCGACCTACAAATTGTGTAGTGTCTGACCCTGGTTTCTGTAGCTCAGGCCCATTCAAGTAAATGGGACTGGACTGCAGTACTATTTATGACCATTTAGCACCATGGCCCTTGCAATGAACTGACTCCCACTGATCTGATATTCATAACCTATTCTAAGGTCATTGTTTTCCGATACCTCCCATTTCTGTATGGAATACATTCTGTAATAATGTTTGGTTCACATAGTCATTTGACAATATCTAGGCTTGTGATTTACGTGCATCTCTGGTAAACCCCTTTAAACATTAGAATTTCTGCGTGACTTAAAAACCTATAAACCATAAATATGTAATGGCTGTCACAAAACTGCTCACATATAGTTTATACATCACTGTTTCATGTATTTCACCCCTGTTTTCTGTACATTTCTAGTCTGGACAAAGTTTTTAAGAGAATATGCTTTTTAAAGGCCATGAGTCTAATGAATTAAAAATCGCCATGAATGATGTATCTGATATTCACACACAAGTGGACAGTTACTTGTACATAACATTTATTATTTACAGCATGAAAAAAACAAAATTGAAGCTCCATAAAGTTTATGAATAGCTGTTTTATCTGAGTGATGAATCTCATGAGACAGAGACATTATGCAGAATAACATTAAGCAAATGTGTCTAGAGCCATAAAGACAGTGCTATGTCTTCCAAACTATATAAAAGCAACTTGGAAAAAAATAGATTTAAGTGGTGCCAGGCAGCAGAAACTGAAGTCATTATGGAGCCTTCCCTTATTTATGACTCTGCTTGACAGATCAGTAAGGACACATAAATATGCAAAACACTTGAAACTCTCCTTAGGTGACTAACATATTCCAAGATAGATCAGTTATTAGGTTAGCAAATGAAAACATAGTAGATTGCATTGCTGGCCTGTCTAGCAAGATGATGGGGCTTTATTGCCAAAGTATACACAAGTATTTTATATGGTACTATAATGTACCTGCACTAAGAAATATACCTCTATAGTTACCTATAGCAGGCAGGCAGTAGAGTTACAGTTAGGTTTAATGTATAATATAACCTCTGTAGTAGTCGATATCTTTCTTAAACCTATTTTTCCATTTCATTCTTTTGTTTCAGTTTTTTTCACTTTCTGTACAAGTGCTCCATCTTATTATTTTTATAGAGAGATTCTGTTTTGAAGTGAGTTTAAAGGAAAGTTTCATATTTATAGGACTTTTATATGGTAAATCAGTGAGCACTGCAAAATGAGGCGTATATGTAAGGTATGTAATGACCTATGCCTTGCAATACCCAGGGAAAGAATCAACGGGAGGGCACAATTTCTCTATAGCACCCATTTTTCACAAGATTGGTTAGGGTTCAGGTACTCAATTGGACCCAAGATTTAGGTACTCATATCTGATCCAGTAAGTGTACCCTGGATAAAGTCTAGCAGAAGTTGAGCTAGACACAGTGGAAATTGGAGGTATGGTTGCAAGGGGCAATGACACAGTAAAGTCATTAGAAATCTACCAGAGGGAGTAGCAAAGAAAATGGGGGCTCTGAAGGAGGAGAAAATGTGAGCATATTGTGGGGTGAGCAAAGTGTCAGAAATCTGGCACAACCAAGTATGCAGGATCAGGAGATTGACAAAAGGGTAGTGAAACGAACTGAGAGTTTAATAATAGTGGTAAGGAAGAATCATAATGTGACACATTGGAGAATAGTCAGGAAACAGACAGATTTAGATTTTAAGTTCACAAAAACACCTACAACTGGCACCAAGAGTGTCACTTTATATACAGTGCCTTGCGAAAGTATTCGGTCCCCTTGAACTTTTCAACCTTTTGCCACATTTCGGGCTTCAAAAGTAAAGATATAAAATTTTAATTTTTTGGTGAAGAATCAACAACAAGTGAGACACAATTGTGAAGTGGAACGAAATTTATTGGTTATTTTAAACTTTCGGAAAAAATAAAAAACTGAAAAGTGGGGCGTGCAATATTATTTGGCCCCTTTACTTTCAGTACAGCAAACTCACTCCAGAAGTTCAGTGAGGATCTCTGAATGATCCAATGTTGTCCTAAATGACTGATGATGATAAATATAATCCACCTGTGTGTAATCAAGTCTCCATATAAATGCACCTGCTCTGTGATAGTCTCAGGGTTCTGTTTAAAGCGCAAAGAGCATCATGAAGACCAAGGAACACACCAGGCAGGTCCGTGATACTGTTGTGGAGAAGTTTAAAGCTGGATTTGGATACAAAAAGATTTCCCAAACTTTAAACATCCCAAGGAGCACTGTGCAAGTGATCATATTGAAATGGAAGGAGTATCAGACCACTGCAAATCTACCAAGACCCGGCTGTCCCTCTAAACTTTCATCTCAAACAAGGAGAAGACTGATCAGAGATGCAACCAAGAGGCCCATGATCACTCTGGATGAGCTGCAGAGATCTACAGCTGAGGTGGGAGAGTCTGTCCATAGGACAACAATCAGTCGTACACTGCACAAATCTGGCCTTTATGGAAGAGTGGCAAGAAGAAAGCCATTTCTCAAAGATATCCATAAAAAGTCTCGTTTAAAGTTTGCCACAAGCCACCTGGGAAACACACCAAACATGTGGAAAAAGGTGCTCTGGTCAGATGAAACCAAAATCGAACTTTTTGGCCACAATGCAAAACGATATGTTTGGTGTAAAAGCAACACAGCTCATCACCCTGAACACACCATCCCCATTGTCAAACATGGTGGTGACAGCATCATGGTTTGGGCCTGCTTTTCTTCAGCAGGGACAGGGAAGATGGTTAAAATTGATGGGAAGATGGATGGAGCCAAATACAGGACCATTCTGGAAGAAAACCTGTTGGAGTCTGCAAAAGACCTGAGACTGGGACGGAGATTTATCTTCCAACAAGACAATGATCCCAAAAATAAAGCAAAATCTACAATGGAATGGTTCACAAATAAACGTATCCAGGTGTTAGAATGGCCAAGTCAAAGTCCAGACCTGAATCCAATCGAGAATCTGCGGAAAGAGCTGAAAACTGCTGTTCAAAAACGCTCTCCATCCAACCTCACTGAGCTCCAGCTGTTTTCCAAGGAAGAATGGGCAAGAATTTCAGTCTCTCGATGTGCAAAACTGATAGAGACATACCCCAAACGACTTGCAGCTGTAATCGCAGCAAAAGGTGGCACTACAAAGTATTAACTTAAGGGGGCCGAATAATTTGGCACGCCCCACTTTTCAGTTTTTTATTTTTTACAAAAGTTTAAAATATCCAATAAATTTCGTTCCACTTCACAATTGTGTCCCACTTGTTGTTGATTCTTCACCAAAAAATTAAAATTTTATATCCTTATGTTTGAAGCCTGAATTGTGGCATAAGGTTGAAAAGTTCAAGGGGGCCGAATACTTTAGCAAGGCACTGTACATAGCCTGATATTCTAATTAGCTGTATGGCAACATGCTGTGGGCATCCCCGCCAGGCCTGCCACCAGACTTATTGTGATGATGACTGGAGCGGCAGAAAGAGAGAGAGCATGGACAGGCAACTGACTATCCTTTTAATGCTACATGCTCATTTTGTCTACAGAATGTTGGATAAGTTGACCTGACCTTGCAGAGGTAGCAGTTAAATGTCTGAAGGGGCCCAAAGTTTCTCTGTCATACAATAAACTGTGCTGTACAATGGCTGCTTGACTAGGGATTTCAGTTTAACTTCCACTAAGCCAATAGTTTGTGTTCCCTGTTACATTTTACAAGTGATCTTTATGTAATGTCTTTTCATTGATGACATTTTTATACTTGATTATCTCAAATGTTCTTTATCTACAGTTCAATACTCTTTACAGCCTGTAAACTTTTATAGTCAGGAAACTATTATCTGTGTCAGTTTTAATATTCTGGAGTTGACATTTGTATCGTATATGGAGCTTTTAGGTATTTCCCACTTTTACATTGCTAAAAGGATCTTCCTGGCAGTAGATAGGATCTTTTCGCTAAAATATTGACAATATTAGATCTTAGATAGATAGTTAGAAAGATCAGTATTGTTCATCTTTTCTCTTTTCATATAGATAAATTTGCAAGCCAGCAATCAAATGGAAGAGAAGAAAGGTCTTCTGTGGATTCTGGATGAGGAAGTTCTCATCCAAGGTTCTACAGATGATAATGTTATCAATCGCTTGTGCTCATACTATGAACTTAAAGGGGAAGACAAACAAGGTGAGGATAACAAGTAAATTAATCAATATGACAATAAATTTTCCACTTTTTTACCTGCTTTCCACACTTCTAACCACATGTAACAATTCCACTTACTGATTTGAATAATTACTTTTGCTTTTGATCAATACAAATCTGCTTCACCAAGCAGTGAGTCTATCAATCATGCTTTTAGCTATATATATGGGAATGCCAAGCCAGAACGTCTTGAGAAATATCTTTTCGTGTATGACTTTGTCCTCATCCTGATAGGTGTTCTAATTAAAAAAAAATAATCGTTATAATATACAGTTGTGCTAAAAAGTTTACATACCCTGGCAGATATTTAGTTTTTTTGGCCTTTTTTCAGAGAATATGAATGATAACACACAAACTTTTTCTCCACTCATGGTTAGTGGTTGGTTGAAGCCATTTATTTTCAAACTTGTCAAACTGTGTTTTCTCTTTTCAAATCATAATGACAACCAAAAACATCAAAATGACCCTGTTCAAAAGTTCACATACCCTGGTGATTTTGGCCTGATAACATGTCCAGAAGTTGACACAAAGGGGTTTGAATGGCTACTGGGATCCAGACAGTCTGTTGCATCTTTCCTCCAGCCTCTGACGCTTCTGGATTGTGAGTCATGGGGAAAGCAAAAGAATTCTCCATAGATCTATGGGAAAAGGTAGTTGAACTGTATAAAACAGGAAAAGGATACAAAAATATATCCAAGGAATTGATAATGCCAGTCAGCAATGTTCAAACTGTGATTAACAAATGGAAACTCAGGGGCTCTATAAAAACCAGACCACCGTCAGGTAGACCAACCAAAATTTTGGCCACAACTGCCCGGAAAATTGTTCGGGATGCAAAGAAAAACCCACACATAACATCACCTAAAATACAGGACTCTTTGAAAACTATCAGTGTGGCTGTTTCAAGATGCACAATAAGGAGGCTGCATAGTCGAGTTGCCAGAAGAAAGCCATTACTGCACAAATGCCACAAAGAATCTCGCCTTCAATATGCCAAACAGCACAGAGACAAGCCTCAAAACTTCTGGAACAAGGTAATTTGGAGTGATGAGACAAAAATCAAACTTTTTGGCCACAACCATAAACATTACATTTGGAGAGGTGTCAACAAGGCCTATGATGAAAGGAACACCATTCCTACTGTAAAGCACGGAGTTGGATCACTGATGATGTGGGGATGTGTGAGCGTCAAAGGCACAGGAAATTTGTTGAAAAATTGAAGGAAAGATGAATGCAACATGTTATCAGCAAATACTGGAGGCAAATTTGCACTCATCAGCCAGTCAGCTGCGCATGTGACGTACTTGGATGTTGCAACATGACAACGATCCAAAACACAAGGCCAAGTCGGCCTGTCATTGGCTATAGCAGAAGAAAGTGAAGGTTCTGGAGTGGCCATCTCAGTCTCCTGACCTCAATATCATTGAACCACTCTGGGGAGAGCTCAAGCGTGCAGTACATGCAAGACAGCCCAGGAATTTACAGGAACTGGAGACTTTTTGCCAAGAAGAATGGGCAGTTTTACCATCTGAGAAAATAAAGAGCCTCATCCACAACTACCACAAAAGACTTCAAGCTGTCATTGATGTTAGAGGGGGCAATACACAGTATTAAGTATTGGGGTATGTGTACTTTTGAACAGGGTTATTTTGATGTTTTTGGTTGTCATTATTATTTAAAAAGAGAAAAAACAGAAGTTTGACAATAAATGGCTTCAACCAACCACTAACCATAAGTGGAGAAAAAGTTTTTGTGTTATCATTCATATTCTCTGAAAAAAAGGCCCAAAAAAACAAAAAAATCTGCCGAGGTATGTAAACTTTTTAGCACAACTGTAATCTGTATGTCAGTGGCCAACATTAGATCTGTAAAATTCAAGATACCAACTTTTAAGTACTTTAATAAAAATTAAGTATTGAATGCTTGAAGTCCAATATCCATTTAGGAATAACTGATGTGTTTTTCAGATCATGCACCCCTTCGAAGGTGTGAACAACCTCTCCAGTTTGAGATCCTCCACCACTTGGGTAAAGATCCTGTGCGATATGATGCTTCCAACTGGATCAACAAAGCCAAACTAAACTTATCTGCTGAAAATGCTGTGCAGGTTCTGCAGCAGTCTAAAATGTAGGTAGCTGTTTCATGTTCTACTGATGTTCTCAAAGTAAAGCTGAGTGCCTAATGGAATCTCCTGCTGTGTAACACATTTATACTAGATAGAAATCTTATGGTACTCAGGTCACTCAGCATTATCATACTATATGTACTCTAGTTGCTAATGTACTGCGGGGAATATGAAACTTTTTAAGGGTGAGGGACCCTCCTAAGAAATTTAGATTGAAGTTCCTTCAAAGTTTTAAATGATAACTTTGCAAAACTATTTTTTTTTCACAGGAAATCAGTTTGATATGTTATTTAACTGTTGAAGTTCAGGGATTTACCATTGATTCCCACTGCCTGCTTGATATATTTGAGCTATAGGATGGACAGAAAAAGCAAGAAAAATACACCAACTTTTCCTGATCAGTACTTTTTTGCTGCAAACTAAGATTAGTATGCAGGTTGTTACTTTTTATGTTTCCTGCCATAATTCCTTGCCTTCTGTGTTCCAGTTCCTAGAATATAATGTCGAAGATTCTAGTGCCCAGTAATTGTAAGTTAGGGAATAATAATAATAATAATTTATTTGTACAGCACCAACATATTCTGCAGCACTTTACAAATCTTAGGGTACATGAACATACAATATTTGACATTACAATATGCAAAAAAATAATCATATCAAACAATAGGAATGAGGGCCCCTGCATTTGAGAATTTACAATATGGGCACACAAGAGGTAAGAGGGCTTATTTGGTACACTGGTCCAGCCATCCTTTAATAAGTAAGGTCATATAACTGAAGCTGTATGAGCCAGTCGCCAGTTTGTATCTGTGAATATACAGATATTAAGTGCATGGAGTGCAGGGTAACTAAATGGAGGGGTCAGGCTCTGAGTAATAGAGAAGAAAGGATAGCTTAGGATAAGAAATGTTTGCTAAGTGTGAGGAAATGTAGAACAATGTGATCAGATCATGTTATAAGCCTGCCTACTTAGATTTGACTTTAGGGCTCAGTCGGCCTCATGGACACCGCTTTCCCCTGGTTCTCCGCTTATCTCTCAGACCGCACTTTCAGTGTATCATTTGCAGGCTCTGTTTCTTCCCCTTGCCTTTGGGGTTCCTCAGGACTCGGTCCTAGGGCCCCTGCTCTTCTTTCTCTACACAACTCCCATTGGACAAACCATCACCAGATTTGGCTTCTGGTACCATCTTTATGCTGATGACACCCAATTATACACATCATCCTGTGACATCACCCCTGCACTAATACAGAACACCAGTGACTGTCTCTCTGCTGTCTCAAATATCATGTCTTTTCTCTATCTGAAACTGAATGACATACTCGATGCCTCGAGGTTATGTTTGACTCAGATCTTTCCTTCACCCTCCATATCCCCCATATCCAATCACTCGCATGCTCATGTCATCTCCACCTCAAAAACATCTCCAGAATACGCCCTTTCCTTACCAGAGATTCACTAAAGACACTTATTGTTGTCCTGATTCACACCCGCCTTGGCTACTGTAACTCCTTACTAATCGGCCTTCCCCTTACTAAACTCTCCCCTCTACAATCTATTCTGAATGCAGCGGCCAGGCTCATCTATCAGTCTAGACACTACAGCAATGCCTCTGGTCTGTGTCGGTCACTACATTGGCTGCCTATTCAATACAGAATACAATATAAACTTATCACCCTCATCCACAAGGCTCTCCATAATGCTGCACCTCCCTGCATTTCCTCCCTCATCTCTGTCTATCGCCCAACCCATGCTCTCTGTTCACTCAATGACCTAAGACTAACATCCTCTATTATCAGAACCTCCCACGCTCGTATACAAGACTTCTCCCGAGTTGCACCACTTCTCTGGAATGCTCTATCCCGGACAATCAGATTAACTCCCAATTTCTACAGCTTCAAGCAAAAACTAAAGACATATCTTTTGAGACAGGCCTATCACAATTCCTAATGTAAACCCTTTCGTAGTTAGAATCCCAAAAACGAACTCTCCTCTGTTCACGCTCCCACATTACTCCACAGGATATGATGCCATTTCAAACTAACTTTATATATCCAGGCACTATCTGCACGTTAAAGGACACATTTGGTAATGGCTCATACAACTTTATATATGTGTAATGACAGTAACCTCTATTACAAAATTGTCTGACCATTGTATAAGCAATGCTACCTCTGATGCCGCCCCTGCTACCTCTTACAGTCATATGAAAATGTTTGGGCACCCCTATTAATCTTAATCATTTTTAGTTCTAAATATTTGGGTGTTTGCAACAGCCATTTCAATTTGATATATCTAATAACTGATGGACACAGTAATATTTCAGGATTGAAATGAGGTTTATTGTACTAACAGAAAATGTGCAATATACATTAAACCAAAATTTGACCGGTGCAAAAGTATGGGCACCTCAACAGAAAAGTGACATTAATATTTAAGTAGATCCTCCTTTTGCAGAAATAACAGCCTCTAGTCGCTTCCTGTAGCTTTTAATCAGTTCCTGGATCCTGGATGATGGTATTTTTAACCATTCCTCTTTACAAAACAATTCCAGTTCAGTTAAGTTTGATGGTCGCCGAGCATGGACAGCCCGCTTCAAGTTATCCCACAGATGTTCAATGATATTCAGGTCTGGGGACTGAGATGGCCATTCCAGAACATTGTAATTGTTCCTCTGCATGAATGCCTGAGTAGATTTGGAGCTGTGTTTTGGATCATTGTCTTGCTGAAATATCCATCCCCGGCGTAACTTCAAATTCGTCATTGATTCTTGTACATTATTCTCAAGAATCTGCTGATACTGAGTTGAATCCATGCGACCCTCAACTTTAACAAGATTCCCGGTGCCGGCATTGGCCACACAGCCCCAAAGCATGATGGAACCGCCACCAAATTTTACAAGTGTTTTTCTTGGAATGCTGTGTTTTTTGGACGCCATGCATAACGCCTTTTTGTATGACCAAACAACTCAATCTTTGTTTCATCAGTCCACAGGACCTTCTTCCAAAATGAAGCTGGCTTGTCCAAATGTGCTTTTGCATACCTTAGGCGACTCTGTTTGTGGCGTGCTTTCAGAAACGGCTTCTTTCGCATCACTCTCCCATACAGCTTCTCTTTGTGCAAAGTGTGCTGTATTGTTGACCGATGCACAGTGACACCAACTGCAGCAAGATGATGCTGCAGCTCTTTGGAGGTGGTCTGTGGATTGTCCTTGACTGTTCTCACCATTCTTCTTCTCTGCCTTTCTGATATTTTTCTTGGCCTGCCACTTCTGGGCTTAACAAGAACTGTCCCTGTGGTCTTCCATTTCCTTACTATGTTCCTCACAGTGGAAACTGACAGGTTAAATCTCTGAGACAACTTTTTGTATCCTTCCCCTGAACAATTGTTGAACAATCTTTGTTTTCAGATCATTTGAGAGTTGTTTTGAGGAGCCCATGATGCCACTCTTCAGAGGAGAATCAAATAGGAGAACAACTTGCAATTGGCCACCTTAAATACCTTTTCTCATGATTGGATACACCTGGCTATGAAGTTCAAAGCTCAGTGAGGTTACAAAACCAATTTTGTGCTTCAGTAAGTCAGTAAAAAGTAGTTAGGAGTATTCAAATCAATAAAATGATAAGGGTACCCAAATTTTTGCACCGGTCAAATTTTGGTTTAATGCATATTGCACATTTTCTGTTAGTACAATAAACCTCATTTCAATCCTGAAATATTACTGTGTCCATCAGTTATTAGATATATCAAATTGAAATGGCTGTTGCAAACACCCAAATATTTAGAACTAAAAATGATTAAGATTAATAGGGGTGCCCAAACTTTTTCATATGACTGTATGTCACCCCCTCTACCTCATAGATTGTAAGCTCTTGTGAGCAGGACCCTCAGTCCCATTGTGTGAATTGACTATTTCTTTGTAATTTATCTTTTTTGTCTATACTTGAACCCTACAAATTGTACAGTGCTGCGGAATATGTTGGAGCTATATAAATAAAATGTATTATTATTATTATTATCAGGGCATGTTTCAAGCTGCTGTACCCTTGGGTATGTGCTCACTGTCCTTCACTACTCTGTGCAGGAGACATAAATTCAGCCAATGGTTGTATTAGACAGTAACTGATCCAACATATCCTTTCCTGTTTAAGGTAACTATCTACATTGCCACCAGCAGAAATCAAAAGCACTTGTGAACATTTCTGACAATCTGTTTACAAAGGTCTTGAATTGCTTTCCAGTAGACATTGGAGTCAGTTGAGCCCTAAGCAGCTACTTGTAGTTCTTTCCTTTCATTCAGGCTCTGCCAGTTGCTGACAGCAGATTTCACTTTAATGCAAAGACCTATTTGTACAATATTATGCAAAAGTTTTAGGAAGACATGTAAAAATGCTGCAAAGTAAGAATGTTTCCAAAAATACAAGTGTTAATAGTTTATTTTTGAAAATTACCAAAATAAAGTGAATGAACATAAGAGAAATCTAAATGAAATCAATATTTTGGGTGATCATACTCCGGAGGGGTAGTCCTGGAAGTGATGATATAGCCCCACAGAGCCCTAACTCTACATTATCGAATCTGTCTGGGATTAAATAAAGCGACAGAAGGATTTGAGCAAGCCTACATCCACATCCATCTTTGGTTAGTTCTCCAAGATGTTTGGAACAACCTCCCTGTGGAGATCCTTAGCCTGTCTGCAAGTGTACCTACTGAAGAATTGATGCAATTTTGAAGGCAAAGGGTGGCCACACCAAATACTTTATTGGATTTAGATTTCTCTTTTGTTCATTCATTTCATTTTATTAGTTGACAAACATAAACCATTAACACTTCTATTTTTGAAAGCATTCTTACTTTGTAGCATTTTTCAAAAGCTAAAAGCTACCTGAACTTTTGCACAGTATTGTATATAAAGAACATACTGCAAATACATCCTTGAAATGTTCCTGAAATGCACACTATATATTGTGCTTTCTTATTGATGAATTAAACCACATAGGATCTTAAATCCACATGCTTGATGTCAACTAAAAAGGCAGCTTATAGCCTGGTGAAGAGTTCTCTAAACTTAAGTCTATAACTTACCAATTGTAATCATGACTACTCCACATGGCACTATTGCAGGTGATAAGTGATGCCGTCTTTGCTTTATGTATCTGCTATTCTCATAAGCTGTATTTATTTTAAAGCACTTTCGACCAGTGGTTTCAGATACCTAACATATACTCACCAGACCATAGTCTATAGCTTTTATTCCATTATATTATTTATTAATATTCCTTATTGATAAACGTATATTACATTTATATCCATAGAAATAGAGAAAACATGAGACTAGGTTAACAAAAGATTGCATTCTCTGCATTTTGTCAGTCCTCAAATGATTCTCCTTATTAAACTTCCCTTTGAGTCAGCTGACATTTCTAGCTTTATGGGGAGTCTGGGTACATGCGATTCCAATTGAAATGTAATCAGAACATTATGCTCTTTACACCTCCAATCAATATAACCTGCCATGAAATAGGTCGAGACGATTTGAGTTTTGTTCATTTATTGCACTAATGTCTTTAATTCCTATGTGTGGGAGCAAAGAGGAAGATTAGCAAAGGCTTTAGAGACTGCTTTATATGAGCCTGGCACAATGTGTCAGCCACATTAGCACAGATCTCATTGCAATTGTTATTTTAGTCATTTGCTCTCAGGCTTTCCATGGTATACAGGGATGTCTGGAGCACTGCTCCCTATTGATTTTTCTTGATTCCATTACTTGTCATATTGTATTTGAAAGAAAAAAAAATCAGGCTTTGGAAGGAGTGAATGTAATTCACATTAAAACGTCCTAAAAGTTTCCAAGGTAAAAGTAAATGGCACTAGAACAAAATATCATATGAAACTGTGTAGAAGGCTACTATTTATCATGGATATATGATTGGTGATGCATAGGCATAAAAGAATGACTTCAGTTAGTAAATGAAGACCCTTTATTCTGACCCCACTTTAGAAAACGAGATCAAATGCATATAATGGTTCATTATCATACTATAAAAGTCAATTCCTTCAGCCACAACCAACTTAAATCCTATCAACCTTATAGCACATATTTGTATTATTGTATAAATTGACCCTTCTTGCCTTCTCCCTATTTTCACCACCTGTTCTAGCTTTTATTAAAGTCTAAGCTTCAGTATTTTCTGTTTGTATAATGGGCAGATACATTGTGTTGTACAGAATAACTACCAGTGACCACAGCTAATGTGTCTACATGTATAGACACTGATACTGTACTGTAATGACTGCTGAGAAAAAGGAAGCATCAAAGCACATAGAATAGAGAAATATCTAAACTCATGAGGATAGGTCTCAAAAATATTAGTAATTAAAACTTAACCTTTATTAAATATAACTTAATAAAATGTTTAAGAGAATGTGCTTATACTCTCTTCTCAAAATGAGTGAAGGACACATTCAAATGTATATGTAAGTACATTGAGCGAAAAAAAATCAGCAAAGCGAAATAGTGGAATCCCTTTTAGGATCAGTATATTGATACTATCATTGATAATATCACACAGAAGAGAGGAATAAGCGAAGTCTTATTATTATTACTACTGCTACAGAAAAGTGGTTTGACAAGTGGATTAAGGGCCTAATACACGGGCCGGGTATTGGCATTTAAAAAGTGCCAATTAGCAGTACAGCATATTAGAATGGACTTCACAAAGTAGATACACACGGCACGGGGGAAGGAACAATTGTTAATGATCATTTGTTCCCATCTAGTTCCATTATATTGGCAGCACATCTATACAGCAAGCATTGTTATGCCCACTTAAATGGATTGGCTGAAAAACAAGCATTAGATGTCACTCTGCATTGTCTGTGTATTGTCTGGGTTATCTTAATTTAGTTATGATTCCAATACCAAAGAGTTCAGTGATAAATATTACTAAATCTGTGTACTTTCCCAAAATAATATGATGATACAAAATTATCTACCATACTCTCTATTGAATATTACTGTACTATAGTATTCTATAATTTTGCATTATTTAGTGAAGACTTGTAACCTTGTCTATTCCACTTGGCTTCCAGTGACTACCTAAAGGACTTGTTTTTGCCTCGAACTAAGTTCCCATTGATTTGTCGCTCTGTTGCTGGAATGGAGGGAAAGTCTCAGCAAGCCATGCAAAGAGTTAGCTGTGTGAGGAAGACTTTTGCTAGCAGTTTTGCCGCCGTAAAGAGGAAGTCCGTTTGTGCCCAGATCAAGCTTCAAATGGTGAGTGTCCCTTATTCAGGAGAAACAAATGTTAATGGTATTTACAACAGAGAAGGTGTAAGTCGCAGGGACAATTTTGTGCTAAAAATTATGACTTTTTGGCTTTTTCTGGCCCACATGCCAGTTGTTTGGTGTGTTTGGGTGGGGTTTAGTATGATAGAGCTATGGGCTCTGTGGCTCAGCAGCTTTACTATAATTTGCATTAGAAACTGATATGAATTAGAACTTGATGAAGTGCTATGTGTCTCACTCACACTTGGGTGAATGGTGAATATACAGAAATACCAGACATGGTCTAGGGGCATAAGTAACCATGTATTCTCAAAAATACCCTTAAGACAACAGCTAGATGGATTAAAGTCTCACGGACATTTTATATTTTCTTGATAAATGTGACTTCTAATGAATACTTAGGTCTGTGAGGTATAGTTAAGTTTTTAAAAGATTTTTTTTTTTTTTTAGTTTCCCTTACTTGTGACATTATTTGCTATTACCTTCATAGTTTGCATTTGAAGCCGTATGGGCCATATGACAAATGTTTGAAAAGGTTCCTGGCACAGTTTCATATGTAATTCACTCACTGATGTCCTAATGGCCATTTCTTTATAATAACACATTTAGACTTTTACATGGTGAATGGAGAAACAATATTATTGATGTACTGCTTAAAGTAAATCTGTCAGCATGCATATAGTGTAAGGCACACAGACTGCAGCTGAATGTTTTCTGTGGAAGATGCTTAGCATTCTTTCTAAACTAACAGTTTATAAATTGCATTCTGGTTGCAAGCAATGTGAATTTGGTGTCAGGCTCCCCTTGCCTACCTGACGCTAAATGACAGCTTTCTCCTTACTGTGAGTAGGCAGAAAGCTATTGATCAGTGGAAGGTGGAGTCTGCAGCTCATGAGTATGCCATGCTCACGGCACTTCCATCAAGACTGACAAAAAAAACACTCAAAAAGAAGAAAGTATATGTGTGCACAGCCCAAACTCACATATTGTAGTCCTCGGAAATTCGTTTATCCTACTTCTGATGCATGGAATCCAATCTCCTCGGTCAGAGACAATTCAATAAACAATACTGGAAAAAGGTCTGTGGAGTCCAGCAATTCAAGAAGAGGTCCAATATTATAAAAAATAAAACTTAACTTTTAATTACTCATGGCTCTGGTCCTGAAATGCATAAGCAGTTACCTGTCATTTTTTTTATTGGTTATTTTTTATGTACATGCATCTTCATAGAGTGACAAAAAAACACACCGCTGTTTTCAGCATGCCTGACACTGCGATATTAATGTTGAAAGGTTCCATTTAATGTTTGTATTAAATATTTTCACAAGAAATATATTAGCCATGAGTACTGAGTGATGAAAAATCTTCTACTGACCCATAGGCAAGGGTGGAAATATTTGCTTTTCTGTAATTTCTTATATCCTAATGTTGATGAATTTAATCACAACTATCAAGGTTAAAACTGGACTGAACTGATTTTTGAGCTGCATCTCAAGCTTCATTTATACAAGGTTTAGTTATTTGCCTTTTTCTCATTTTAATATTGGTAATGACTTGAAAAAAAAAACACAATATTTATTAAGGCTTAGGACAGAGTCTTGAAAGCAATTTGAAATGAAATGCATATTTCCACAATCATTTATACTGGATTAATATTAACAGAATCACAACTGAGCATATTGTATATTAACAAGGCTCCAGCATCAATGAGGTTACTTTGCATTCTTCAGTCTATGTGGCTGTCCTTGGAGCCTTGCTAACCAAACTCTTTCTTCTGTCAACATCCCCTCTAAGAAAATCAAAGTTGGCAGCCGAGCTTGTGGATCTGAATTGTTCATGTAAACTTTACATCTTCAGGTTATGTAGTAAAAATGTAGAAAGAATCTCATAGACCGTAAGAAGAAAGCTTTAAAATGGCACAGGTTATGCAGAAAAACTACACCTGCTCATAGCAGATGCAGATTTCATTTCTTGACTGGTAGACAAATCTTACTGTGCCAAATTTCTTAAGAGATGTGCAGCTTGTAATACATTTGGCACAAGTCATTTTAATAGTCTGCTTTTTTTTTTTTTAATAGAGTGCCTTAAGACTTAAGATATAGCCGTACACATTAGATGACTGTCGATCGAACCAATTTCATCAAAGCTAGCCGACAATTTAATGTATATGGGGACCTCCCAACATTTCCCTGATGGCAGACGCCAGGGAAGAAAAGGACTGGGGGGGTCAGAAGAATAACAGCTTTCTCTCCTCTACCTTCAGTACATATGTACCATGGGTGATCTTGCATGTGTATGGACAGATCAGCTGAGATACAGTACTACAGCTGTCAGCCAAATGATTGTTCAATAAACAGCTACTGTATCTTATGTGTATGACCTGCTTTAGATCCACTAATCTTAGTAAATGTGGACATTAACTAGTGAATATGTAATGAGTTGAATGATACAATTTTGTATACCAGTGTATCAGGTAGTTGAACTGTTTTTCATGTATTCTTAGTTTTTTATTTCTGTAGTTTAAAAAGGACTCTAGGTGTCTGACTTTAAAGGGAATCTGCTGTCAATTGTGTTCCCCCTGACCAACTGGAAACCCGTCAACCAAGTCTAGCTGGGTGGGAGAAGGTGGAGGAGAGTCACCCAGTGGACACTTCTCCCCATACCTGCCTTTTTAACACTATGTTTTCTCTGAAACACTGCATTATGTTGGAGTAAAACATGCTCTTAGATCTTTGTAAATAGGATGTTTAGGACAGCATAAATCTACTGACAGTTTTGATGTGTAATAAGGGATGGCAAGCATGTCTGTAAAACTACATGCAAGTCTCTTATATGGGGTATTTCTATTTTACTAAACATGTTGGTCTTTTTCATTATGTAATTTTTCACAAGAAAATTTGTGGAAGGAAATATTAGATAATGGATTAAACCAGTGTTGGGGGCTAATTCCAGGCATAGTCCCTCATTGTATTAAATAAGCAATGCCATTGACTGAATATGGTAATAAATAATGCCCTGTCTACAAAGGATCTGGAACCCAATGAATCGATTTTCCCATCAAATTAACAAACCTCCAGAAATTCTGCCCATTTATCTTCCAAGATAAGAATCAAAACACATTACAGCATCTGAAAACTATTCTTTCTTGTATAGTAGCAATATGTATGCACAGCAAATTGTAAAATAGTATGGACAGGACTCCCAATGTATTTAGTTTATATTTTATGATTTTGTATTAGTTACAATACTTGCTTTCTACATTGTTTTTAATATTTTTACTTCAGTGGAACTTTAGGCCCTATGACATATATAAAAAAGCACTTTGGATGAGGGATACTGGACTTGAGATGATATCAACTGATTTAAAACCCAGAAAAACTTTATAATGTAACATTTATGGCTTCTTTCCTTTCCCTTAAGATAATGTTTTTCTTTTATGTTTTCTTTTATACATTCTACTGCCTGTCTACATAAAAGTTGTACATCTGCATTGAAGTTCTCATTGTATAATCTAGGGAAAGTGCAGCATATGTAAAAAAAGAAATACAAGGTTGTTTAATGTGTTGTCGGTGTCAGGAGAACACATCTTAGCAGAAATGATCTTACACAATTTGATTTCTGCTTCCCTTGTTTGCCCCAGGACGCTCTGATGAATTTGCTAAAACGGTCCCAGATACATTTTGTACACTGTCTGGTCCCCAGACTGGGAATGGATGGCACAGAATGCAAAAGCTCACAACTTTGCAGAGGAACAGCAGGAGATCCAATTAATGCTGCTATTGATGTCCCCACTGTAAGAATTCAGCTTGCAGGAGCTCAGCTATTAGATGCTATGCGTCTCTGCAGGATAGGTAAGAGACTTGTGTATTTATTGGACAATGAAAGCTGCTCTTAAATGGTGCATATATTATGTGTATACAAAGCTTTTCACTTTATTTTCATTTTCCTTTGTAATGGTTCTCTTCTAGGTTAAATGTTCAGTAAGGTCTCTTCGGGATGTACTTGGTAAATGAAAAAAGCTGAGAAAGAGGTGCTTTAACTCAGTACAAAAGAGGTCGTAATGAAAATCCATGCATACTTTCTCAGACATCAGTTACCGTACATCTTTACAACATAGAGTCTTAGATTATCAAAATATATTCTCTATTAGATAGGTTTGAAGTTAAAATATTAAAAATACAAAATGAAACACACTTTGAAATGAAATATATAGTCTTTGTAACAGAGATTTTCCAGTAAATATACTAATTATTCTAAATATACAGAAGTTTCTATAACATGCAAAAAAATCTTTATCAATTAATTTTGTTACATTAATGTAGATATACATTTTTCAGAAACTGAGAATTTTCCCAAGAACAGCCTCCTACACTTATACACAACAGTTTCTACAGCCTCACGCCACCACTGCATGGTCAAGGTTTATATAGAAGTATAGTGTTCAGTATTTTGTACTGTATAGTGCCAATCCCAACAGGCAGTCAAGGTTTTTACATGTATGTGTACGTTTGTCGGGTGGGGACAAACATTCTCTGGAATTATTATTTTATGAGAACTACAGTTATTTACGGAAATAGGCATGTCAGGAGAGGAGAGAGGTCCTCTTGCAAAACAGCCACCTCTGTAGAAAAAAAAGAATGGCTCAGTAAAGTTCAGAGGTTATGTTACAAATAATATTGAAGCCAAATAGAGACTTTTTTTAAATAAATAAATTCAGAACATGGCAAAAAGAGATATTTTTACTAGAAATTTGGAGCCAATTTTATTAAATACAGGTGCTTCTCAATAAATTAGAATATCTTTGAAACGTTTATTTCAGTAATTAAATTAAAAAAGTGACGTCCTATATTTTCTAGATTCTTTACACACAGAGTGTTCTATTTCAAATGTTTTATTTCTATAAATGTTGATTATGGATTACAGGTAATGAAAACCAAAATCTAAGAAAATTAGAATATTGTAAAAAAGTTCAGTATTGTAAATTCAGTGTGTCACCTGCCAAGGTTTCCTAAGCCTTTAAATGGTCCCTCAGTCTGGTTCAGTAGGACACACAATCATGGAAGACGCTGATTATGAATTGTATTACTGAATCACTGAAATGAATGAACATTTCAAAGATATTCTAATTTATTGAGATGCACCTGTACATGTATGCTTCTTTTATGTTGTAATTGCCTAGTGGCTGTAAGACAACTTGGATTTCAATAGCCTGTAAAGACATTTTCTTATGGTTGGAGATCATTTTATCCTCATTCATTTAATCACAGTAATTCCTTGTATAGCACAGTATAGCTCAGCATACTAAACAGGGGCTTGTCATTTCCATCAATCCTAATTTTCTAATAGTATACCAAAATTCTCTTTGGTATTGGATATTTTCAATGAATCACAAAATGTTATCTCACTAATTTCCTCATTATCATTGTGGCAAAAATGACATTGCCACCAAATATCCCTAATCCTGCAGGCTGTTCCTGATGTGTCCCAAGATATGACACGTCAGAAAATTGTTTCATCTTGGAAGATATTATACTGTGTTGATTTGCATAGGAACAAGAAGCTGGAATGTGGAAAGGTATTCAGAAAAAAGGCATTGCAGCTGCTATAGGGAGACTGTGGCCAGTACTAGGAGCACTGTGGCTAACTCTAAAGCACAATAGGTCACACTGGCATTATGGTTATCACTGTCGTTGAACTTGTTTGCAGAACTGTGAAACATAAAGTATGCTATACTGTCTGCTTCTCAGTTACATGTCCCTTATGCTGCATGGATATTGAATTAGTTGGTTTGGTTGATTTCAAGACCCAGGCTATTGCAGAAGAAGGGAAAAAACAACTTCCTACTGGAACTATGCTAGTTGTATGCACCAGTCAGTGGTGTAACTAGGAATGGCTGGACCCCAAGGCGAACATTTGACATGGGGCCCCCTTCCGAACCGCACAAACCGCATTCCTGCGCACGCTATTATGCCCCATAGTGGCCCCTACACACTATTATACCCCATAGTGGCCCCTACACACACTAGTATGCCCCATAGTGGCCCCTGCAAACAGTATTATGCCCCATAGTGGCCCCTGCACACAGTATTATGCCCCATAGTGGACCCTGCACACAGTATTATGCCCCATAGTGGACCCTGCACACAATATTAATAATAATAATAATAATAATAATAGTCCTTTAATAGTCCCACAATGGGGAAATTCAGTGTGTTACAGCAGCAAAGATAAGATAAGCAGATACAAATACAAATGCAACATGTACAGGAATGTTCCAAGGTAAGAGGCATTACATTGATAGCAGACAGATAGGAAGTAGCAGAGGAGGGGGGGATTTAACAGGCAGAAAGATATTTCAGTTCTCTGTGTGTAATGATCTCCGCTTAGGTCGGTGTTGGTTGTACAGCCTAACCGCGGTGGGGAGGAAAGACTTCCGATAGCGCTCCTTCTCACACTTAGGGTGGAGCAGTCGGTCACTGACAGTACTGCCCAGCGTGATCACAGTCTCATGCATGGGATGGGACTTCTTCTTCTGCATGGAGCTCACCACGGACAGTATCCTTTTGTCACCCACCACCTGCACTGGGTCCAGTGGGCTCCCCAGGACAGAGCTGGCACTTCTAATCAGCTTGTCAAGTTTATTTCTGTCCCTGGTTGATATACTGCTCCCCCAGCAGGCCACTCCAAAGAAGATGGCTGATGCCACTACCGAGTTGAAGAAAGTCCTAAGAAGTGCCCCCCGGATTCCAAAGGCTCTCAGCTTCCTAAGCAGGTAGAGCCTGCTGTGGCCCTTCCTGTACAGGGCCTCCATATGATCTGCCCAGTCCAGCTTATTATTAAGGAGCAAACCCAGGTACTTATAGGTGTTCACAATCTCGATGCCCGTCCCCAGGATGTCCACTGGTTTAGGAGGGCATCTGCCTTTACGGAAGTCCACCACCATCTCCTTGGTCTTCCCCGCATTAATCTTCAGGTGGTTCCACTGGCACCAGTCCACAAAATCCCGGTTCAGTTCTCTGTACTCCCTGTCATCATCTGCAGTGTACAGTGTGAAGAGGAAAGGGGCGAGAACCGTACCCTGAGGTGCCCCCGTATTACAGATCACGGTACCTGACACACAGTCTTGGGCTCTCACATATTGAGGTCGATTTGTGAGGTAGTCTAGGATCCAGTTGGAGGGGTGGTGGTCCACTCCAGCAAGGCCCAGCTTGTCCCTCAGTAACCTGGGCTGTATGGTGTTAAAAGCACTGGAGAAATCAAAGAACATTATTCTCACCGTGCTCCCTGGTTTCTCCAGGTGAGACAGAGCCCTGTGCAGAAGGTGGATGATGGCATCATCTACCCCAATGCCCGGCCGATAAGCAAACTGGAGAGGGTCCATAGCGGGGCTCACTAGAGGGCAGAGATGTGTGAGAACCAATCTCTCTAAGATCTTCATCAGGTGGGATGTCAGTGCTACAGGTCTGTAATCGTTGAGGTCCATAGGGTGAGGTTTCTTTGAACTGGTACCACACAAGAAGATTTCCATAATTCAGGGACTATTTCCTGCCTCAGGCTCATATTATACATATATATAATTATACCACACAGCTGGTCCCCACAAGTCTTAATTAGCCTTGCACTGATGTCATCTGGCCCTGCGGCTTTCCTCGCCTTGATCTTTTTCATCTCCTTCCTCACCTGGGCCCGTGTGAAGATCAGACTGTGGTCAGATAAAGACGGATTTCTGGATTTGCTGGTCTGTTGGGAAGTAGCCGCATGGGGTGAAGTCATTGTGGTGGGGGGAGCTGAAGGACATGCTGGAGTGGGAGGAGCTGGTGTGTGATCAAATCTGTTGAAGAATAGGTTTAGTTCATTAAGCCAATTAACATCTGCCTCAATCTGGCAGACAGACTGTTTATGACCCAAAATTGACTTAAGCCCCTCCCAGACCCCCTTATGTCTTTTCTTTCCATTTGCTTTTCCATCTTTTCCTTATAACTGGCTTTTCCCTCCCTGATTTGATGCCTCAGCTCCTTTTGTACTTCCCTCAACCCCTCCTTATCTCTTGTCCTGAATGCCATCTTTTTCTCCTTAAGTAGTGTTTTTATATCAGCGTTAATCCATGGTTTGTTGTTGGAGAAGCACCTCACCACTTTTGTGGGTACTGTGTTGTCCACACAAAAATGAATGTAGTCCGTTATGCAGTGTGTGAGTCCTTCTATATCTTCTCCATAAGAATCCTGCAGAACTTCCCATGCAGTTGTGTCAAAACAATCCCTCAGAGCCTCATCACTCTCCTCAGACCATATCCTCACTGTGCGAGTGACAGCTGGTTCTCTACGAACAAGTGGCTTGTACACAGGTCGGAGATGCACTAGGTTGTGATCCGACCTTCCCAGGGGCGGTAGGGCTGATGAGTTATATGCCTCCCTCGCATTGGCAAAGAACAAGTCCAGTGTTTTGTTGTCTCTTGTGTGGCAGGTTACATACTGTGTGAAACTGGGCAGTGTGGATGATGGAGAGGCATGGTTGACATCACCCAACACAAGAAAGAGAGCCTGTGGGTGTTTCAACTGTAAATGGCTCAGCGTGGCTTGTAGGACCTCGCAGGCAGCGTCAGCTTTCGCAGAGGGGGGGATATATGCAGCTATCACGATGACATGCGATAGTTCCCTTGGTAGATAGAAAGGTCTCATGCTCACAACTAATAGTTCAATGTCCTTACAGCAAGTTTGCTCCTTAATCACAATGTGCCTAGGATTGCACCATCTATTATTCACAAAGATTGCCAGCCCTCCTCCTTTCCTCTTACCGCTCTCCCTTGTCCTGTCTGCCCGAAGGAGTTTAAAACCATCCAAGGAGACCAGAGGGTCAGGAGTAACTTCAGTGAGCCAAGTCTCTGTAAGTAGCATCATGCTACACACCCGAAACTCCTGATGATGCCTGGTGAGCGCTGTTAGTTTGTCCATCTTGTTTGCAAGAGATCTCACATTGCCCATAATGATGGAGGGAAGAGCTGGTCTGTAACGCCTCTTTTTAATCCTCTGAAGAGTTCCAGCTCTGCATCCCCTCCCCCGCTTTTTCTTTCTCCAGAGCTCTCGGGGGATGTTTGGGCAAATGGTAAGCAGCCCTGCTGTGTCTCTAAGCTGCAAAAGTTTCTCCCTGGAGTAGACAAAAGAATTGTCTGCAGGCACAAAAGTTCTCATTTCAAGCAGAACAAAAAGACAGATAAAAACAAAAAAAGTATCACAAAGGTCCAATTCCAAGTCTTTGTGTGTTTCTTCATAGTGCAAAGTCCCTTAAGTAGAGAGATATAAAAACAAGACAAAGAAAGAAAAATAAGAGAGAGTCTCAGAGCTGCTGTAGCAGGCTGCCACTCCAGCGGTGCCATCTTGGGAAAAAAAAAAAAAATTATGCCCCATAGTGGCCCCTGTACACAGTATTATGCAGCATAGAGGCCCCTGCACACAGTATTATGCAGCATAGTGGCCCCTGCACACACTATTATACCCCATTGTGGACCACCCATGAACAATTATTATACTCTGGGGTCTTTTATAATGATTGGAGACCCAGGGAAGGATACAAACCAAAAAAACAATGTTACCTACCTCTCCCTGGCTCCGGCGCACTCCCCGCTACTTCAGCCATCTTCAATGTTGGACCAGATCTCGCATTAGCCGGGCCGGCGTCGCGACGCATAATGACGCAGGCCCCGCCCTCGTCTATGTCACCAAACAGGCCCGACGCCTGCGGAGCGTAGGAGAGGTAAGTTACAGTGTTTTTTATGTTTCCTCACCTCCCCTGGCCCTCTGATCATTATGATAGCAGTGTTTGTGGTGTTCGCGGCCTGCAGCCTCACTTACCATTCCATGCTCCTGCTCATATTCACCTGTGCAGAATTGGAGGCACAGGTGGCCATGAGCAGGAGTGGGGATTGGTAAGTAAATAGGGCCCGTTACCTCCTGGGGTTACTCCAGCAGGTAAAGGCTTATTAAAAAAAAAAAAAAGTATCGGGGCCCTCGGCTACCGCTACCACTACCGCTGCTACCCCGGTAGTTATGCCCCTGGCACCAGTAAGGACACATGCACACATTGTACGTAGGTCAGCATTTGTAAGGCAAAAAAAAGGAGTTGGTCCAAGACATGAAATTATGGGGGCCTGTAACAGGAGCCCTTACTGTATGGGGGCCTTTAAAAAGGGCACTTACTGTATCGGGGAGGTCTGAAATTGTGGTCCTTACTGCATGGGGCTGCATACTGCAATAGGTCTTTCCACTTTTCAGCCCTCCGGATTTCTCCCTTGGCTGTTTCTTTTTGATTAGCCACAGATGAACCAGTGGAGTGTCTCACAATATAAGTTCTGATGCTGAATCAACCACGAAATCTATGGGAACATTGAGCAGGATTGTCATTTTCATCTCATTATCATTCTGCGTCCTGCTTCAGTCTCTGCCTCCCATTGAACTCAATGAAACTGCCTCAAAATCTGCTCCAAATTCCTACGTTTGAACTTATCCTTACTTTTGCAAAAGACACTGACTTAATGTTTTTTGGGGGGTCTGAAAACAAAATGACAAAGGTATTCTTTCATATATATTTCTATAAAGATCTTATGCATAACCCCATTAGCTTTTTCTTCTCTAGTGTAAATACATGTAGTTTTGACAACCTTTCTTTCTACCTGAAATAGTTTTTAGGACGCGGTACCTAAAACTATCATACAAGATAAGATATTGTTAGCTTTAGCGGCAGCAGACTGGTATTGATTATTGTTATGAATTTATTTGAGTTATCCCTAATGCGCCAGTGAAATTAGAATAACACTGCTCCTCTATTTGTCCTATGATGACACTGGGATGTTAATGGAGATACATAATAATTGATCATTGCAAATACTTAATATGAGCTGTGTCACACTTTTGACAGGCTGTTTATAAATACCTGCATACCGTGCGAGAAAATATATTGCTAATGTCTTAATGATTGTTCCAGATAATGACATGGACTGAAGATGTGATTGCTGCTCATGACAAATAATGTAACTGGCCCATTAGGATGAAGAACATAATGACTTCTAAGTAATTAATGAAGTTAACAAATAGCTGCTAGGAAGTTTTAGGTGGAATTGCTACATCCATTATATCTACTTGAAATAAAAAAAAAACAAAACATTTATTGACAGCTAACATTAACATTTTCAGTGCTGGAACCTAATCTCGCGAACTACATATATGTAGCATAGCAGATATTAAAATGAATTGAGAATAATGGGGTAGATTTACTAAGTTAACACATTTTAGACTGTCTAGTCTACGTTTAGACAGGATTAGTAAATCTGTCATATTGCGTTCATCCTCTTAAGGCCGGCAGCATACAACATGATTCAATGCAAGTTTGAAGATATTCAAAACTCCACCCACAGAAATCTGAGCTCTTACTCTTCCTCCATATGGTGGCATCTTTCTTTTTGATTTAATTTGTGCCATTTTAAGTGCCATCATACAGACTCTGTGCACCTGCCCCAGTCATGTGCACAATGTCTATCATTTACTGATTGAAAGTCAAAGGAATATTCCATGTAGATGGCAGTCAAGAGCATTTTTCAGATACTTTAGGCAATTGAACATATGCAATATATAGTCCAGGAAATAAAGTTGGCTTATTGACCATATTTTACAGACTTAGTACGACTAAAACCTAGTTACATCTGTACTGTATGTGCAAAAGTAAGTGTACAAATATCAATCTGTTTTCTACTCTTCTGTGTTCACAGGTTATACTGATCGTATGGGCCTCACAGAGTTTCGACTTCGTTTTCAAGTCCTGGCATCACAAGTTATGAAGAAGTATATTTCCACATATGAACCTGTGGATGAGAGAAAGGTATAATAATTAAAGCAACCAATTCAGTATGAAGAAGCTAAATCCAGTCAATACAGTGTACTGGAAATACCAAATAAAAAAAAACAGTGCAGGAAAAGATGATAAAATATTAAAAGATCAGGTCAGGAATGAAAAAAAAAAAATCATCACATTAAAGTTTTATACCAGGCAACAAACTTGACAGTCGTGGGGAAGTATATCAAGTCCTGAACACACGTTTTTGGCATAAAAATAAATTTATGTTATTAACTTTCATGTGCCATTTTGAAAGAAATTTGTGACATTTCACAAATGCTGCCACGGCTTAGCAGGAGGGAATGGGCCACTGCACAGTTATTAGAATTTATGCCACAAAACTGATCTATAGTGTAGCAGAAAATATAAAAGACTTAAGATAAAAACTTCAGTGATTTAAGGCCAATCCACAGATGTTCCAAATGTATTGAGAGGTGCATGCTTCCCAATAAATTTAGCACACCTTACTCTCATAGGTATGAAATAAATTGGCACCGGTCTTAATAAATTGGTGCCTCAATGTTTGTGTAGCATTATAGTGCTGTACTTAATCTTTAAAGAGGTTGTCCAGCCTATTTTTTTTTTAATTGGGCTGGGGAGGTGAAAAAAATTTAAAAAAACATACTCAGCTCAGCTGTCTTCTGTCTTCAACCCCTTTAAGTTTCTATTACCTGAATGGAGCCATTCCAGTTATGCCCCCTTATTAGAACATCGCAATGAAGAAGAGCTGTAATGAGCCAATTAGGATTAGCTGAGGTAAAGTATAGACCCATACTTATGACTAGATCTATTACTAAGCAATACACTACCCTGAACATACATCAGCTGCTGTGCAGATAAATGCACTGTGCAAGAATTATCTCATTTCTAAACATTTAGAATTCCCTACATAATTAAAAGGGGGAACTGTGACTTTTACTAGGGCTTCTCTTTATCGTGCTGTTACTTATAACTGCAACAAAACTCCTCTTCACATTAGTGAGATCAAGCAAGATGGACTGGAGTATTATTGCATTGTTCATGCATTCATTGCAAGTTCATGCATAAATACTCAGGTGTGTTAAACATATTTTTAAGAATTTCTTTTTATATTTTCCACATCTTTATCTATATATAAATAATAATTCTAAAATCTTGCAGTTCTCACTCTGGCCACTGAGCATAATAATATGTTGACATTTCCTGTTCAGCTTTCAATCGCATCATTATCAGGATAGACAGAATTACAATGACACGTATCATCTATAGAGTATCTAAATAACATAGGAACCAGTATTAGCAATGGGAGATGGACACAGCTTCCCTGCAAAATGTCCTCTACACAGGTCACAGATCATGTCTAGAAAACGCTCCCTTAGACCTCAATAAACATTCCAGACTGAAGTGTCTATGGTCCATGTGACTGCTGTAAAGCATATTTCTAAAAGCTTTTAAATGGACGATGCAGAATTAGAAAACATAGCTGCCGCCTTCTTTGCACGAAGTGACCTTATGTGCGTTGGTCACATGGCAATTCATTAAAATGACTAGAATTGATTTGCTGCATGGCCATGTGACCAATGGATATGATGTCACTTTCTGAGAAGAAGATGCATTCTCTTTAAGGCTGCACACAACTTCTTAGTTATACAGAGCTGTAATACAGTATATTGCATGGGTCATTTTCTAGGCTATATTGTACCTGAACATGACTGTGTGCATACAAAATATTATATGTCATCAGATTACTAATATCTCTTTGGAATGCCTGGCATTGTAGTACAGATTCATAGCGGTTATATGTGTTGCTTTACCTTGGACATGAGGCCTTACTTTGTTACATTTCTTATGCCATACAAAGAGGCAGCTCTCAGGACTAGCTGTGTACCTAGACATTAGTGTATACCGATCACCTTCTTTATTGAATTAAGTCATTGCCAGCATTCACTGGCGTTCTGTGAGAATATGAAGTCATATATTTAGATGTTACCTAATCCAACCTTGAAGTTATCAGTATAATACCATGTAATTTCCCAGACAATTATATTTATATTAATAAATTTAAGGGTTATACAACCTAAATAATACAGTATCTCTATCATCTCTCCAAATACAGCATCTATAAGCAGTTTCAGAGGGCTGTATTTTTCAGCTGGATAGAAGTGCTGCAAATATCGTTTATCATTTAATATTGGTATTTTATGGCAGATATTCTTATAAGCAATTATTTTTTATCTGTTTCCAAAAGTGTCCTATATGTGTATTAATCTTTCACAGTTTTCATTGAGAATGTGAAATTTATAAGCAAACACACAGCAAGAAACAGAGCAGATGAAAAGACTATTCATTGAGTCCCATGAATAATTTAGGTGGAGAATAGAGGGGAAAGCAGTCATCCCATGAAATGAGAGTTTTAACATGCAAGCTCCTGTATTTCTGAGCAGAATAAATACGGGAAAAGGGATTTAGTGTTCTGTCGGAGGAATATCGCTGTTGTAACAGAGCAGCAATTCCTGCTGCTTGACATCAATATTGAAATATATATATTATTATTGATGGCAGCTTCAGCATATGTGTTCAGTGATATTGCCTCCTCTAATATCTCTAACTGCACTCTGGATATATCAAGCTATGAAAATGTCTCTTCCTGGGATATTTAATGTAGTCAATGTAAGACTGTTTTAGCAGCTCTTCAGAATGATGGCTGGAGTCATCCTATGAATAGTGATGGTGATGGCTCCATAGGAGACAGTGATCGGCATTAATTTATGATTTACGGATCTAAACTTCCTCATTATGTTAAAGAAGATTGGTTTTATGGTAAAAGTGTCCTATATCTTCTCCTGCTATAGGTTAAATAAAGTGCTTTCCCTTTACTTAGCTTTAGTTTCCGAGATCTGTTTTATAAGGATGTCTTGACTCTGCAGCCAGGCTCCGATGTGATTTAACATTTATATAGAATTAATGCCAGGCGTGCAGTTAATCTTTTCGGGAAGACTACAGAGAGACTGAGCAGGGTAATAGGAATGAATAATAGTTGAGATATACAGCAGGTCGGAGTTAAGGGTAAGTCTGTGAATGAATGAAAAGTTGTCAAATACACTTTTCTTTGCTTGAGCAGAATGTTTTATCATTTACAAGGATTTTCCACTTGCTGTATTTGCAGACTGGGTCAACTCACCGGTTTCTAATACATTATTATTATAATATAATGATTAGATATGCCAAAACTCTAATTCAGTTCTTCATTGATTCTCCAAAATGCAAATCACTCTGATTCACATGTTGAACCTTTTGATCTTATTATTATTAATGGCAATACAGTGTGCAATGCTATACAAATGTTCTAGTCACTTGTACAAAACTGTAAGAGATTAACTCCGTCTGTAAGGAAGTAAGGCTAGGTTCACACCAGGGCTCGGTTTCCATCCAGGGATTCCATCCCCCATTTCGATTGAAAAATGTGGAGAGAAAAGTCTTGCAAGCAGGTCTTTTCTCTCCACATTTTTCACGCGGAAACTGATTGAAAACCCGGTGTCCCCATTATAGTCTATGGAGTCCTCAGGTTTCCACGGGTAACCACTTTTTAAGCGGATTGGGTTTAGGTTTTTCAGGTCCCCAAGCGGACCAGTAGAACGGAAACATGAGCGCAGGTGTGAAGCTAGTGTTAAAGGAAATGACCCCCTTAAAACATTTGCTGCATTAGCAAACTCAGATATTCTATATTGCATAGTCATGTTATCTTATAGAAACAAGAAACACACTGAAAGTATATAGCTATAGAGTAACTTCCAGTTGCCCAGAGCATTCCAGTACTCCCTGCTGTGGGGTTTGTAGTGGATAAGCCATAAAAACCTTACATTACCTTTAAAGATGATGGAGCAGATGTATCCAGACTTGCAAATTATATACTGATCTTTATGATGCCTGCGATGTAGGAGTATTCACCAGATTCGCTAGTCTTCATGCTTATATCTGGCATAGATTTGTGTTGCCATTTACAACAAAAAGTGATGTACATTTTAGCGAATTAGGTGCAGGTGATGGCCCCACCCATGCCACTTCCTCATTTTGAAATGTGGTGAAGATGGCATATAAAAGGTAACAAATCACCAGTTTTTGCCTTTTTCGCCAGCATAGTGGGGCAGATTCAAAGTGAATCTGTCCCACCCAATATGTTATCATAAAGTGACCTGTTTTTTTACATTAAACTTTAAGTTAAACATATTTTTAAATAATTTTTTTGTTATATTTATTTTAACTTTCCATGTCATTACCTATATTTTAAAAAATTCTAAAATCCTGCAGTTTTTACATTAGATGACACAAACAAGCCTAGTAAACTCTTACATGTAAGTCAAAATTATAATGTTAAATTATTAAAATTATTTTACCACATCATGGTCCATGTCCCTGAAGCTGAACTCTATGTCAGCTTGAGGGCTGGTAAAATTTCAGCTGTTATTGGCATCGGAGGAATAATGGTGCAAATGATGTTAAGTTTGTAGGGTTGTGAAGCTCCATTCGTGTCCTGCCCACTTTTTAGAAAAGTGGCAAGCAAGGCGTGAATGAGGGGAAAGTTGCTGTTTTGATGCAAATTTAAGACTCTATAAAAGTTACATGTTCTACAACGGACCATTGAAAGTCCTGATGTCTGTGCATTTTGTATGTACTTAAACTGTGTCTGCATAAGTAGGATGCATTACTATGTATTTAGCTAATACAGAGAGTGTATAAAACCCCATAGGGAATATCAAAATACTTAGTTTTTTTCCAACAGATTTTTGCTACAAACTACACCATTATTAAAATAAATGGAATACACTGTTAAATATACAAGAGCTATTAAATCTGGTAATGAATAATGCATACCCACATGCCGTACTAGGCAAAGCTGTCAATACTCATGTACTAGGATGTTAAAGATTTCTTATCTCTTTTTGATGAATTCAGTATTGTCATCATGTGTTTTTTACAGTATACTGAATATTCAGTGCACAGTCCAATATACATAATAAGAACAGTAAGTGTAGGATCACATTCCTACAATAGAAAGATTGATAAACTATAATTTCTTAAAGGGGCATTATGGTTTCAGTAAATAAATGTTATTCTTTGTGTTATATGCTTTCTGTACTAAATCCTCATGACTTTCATGATCTTAGATTGTTGTCATTCAGTAGGAACTGTCATTGTTTAATTCGAGTGGATACTAATCTTTCCTGATCATGTGATGGACACACTAGTGCATGGATTGCTACAAGACACAGAACTGACATATATATGTAACTGTAATCAGTGTTGTATTGGTGTTATCATCACAATACCACAAAGGTTCCTACATCATGTCTGTAGATATCTTAAAAACTGTGAGGATCTGATACAGAAAGACATAATGATCAGAATAGTAATCTTAATACAGGGGAGGGACTCACTAACAAGGCAATGAAAGTTGCTGCCTTTATGAATTCAAAACTGACATGGAAAGAAAAAAAAGGCGACCACTATTGAATTTTTTGCATGAGAATAGTTGCTCTGCATGTCTACCCTGTGATGCCCCAGTGATCACAGTAATGCCAGTTCTTCAGATACTGCATAGAGAGATCTAAAGCATTATGAAGAGACATAAACAATAGAGACATGGGAAAAAATGGATATTACCCCATGAAATAGTAACAATGCCACACTCAACAATGCCCGCGATCAGAGTGGACTCTGATCGCGGGCATTAACTGCGGGTCTCCGCTGTACAAGGAGACCCGGTATAGTAGCTATAGGGGGTTGGGACCGGCCCTAGGGACTGCGGGGGGAAGCGTGGAGGTCACACTTAGCAGTGACCACGGTCAGAGTCCCCTCTGATCATGGACATTAACTCCGGGTTGTGCTAGGAAGGAGGGGGGGTTCACTCTGAACAATGCCCGCGATCAGGGTAGACACTGAGCATAGTGGCCACCATCTTTAAGGACCCAGCATCCACTGTAATCACACGGCAGATGTCGGGAAGGGGTTAAACTAGCTAGGGCTTATTTTTGGAGTAGGGCTTATATTTCAAGCCTACTCCAAAAAACCTGGAAAATCTAGCTAGGGCTTATTTTCAGGGTAGGTCTTATTTTTGGAGAAACACGGTAATAACATTTACATTCAGCATTGAGTTTTTATTTTTAATTTTGCACATTTGCTGCAAGTGCCTGCATTCAAGTTTACTATTAATTATAGAGAAAATTTATTCATATGTAGTTGAAACAACTGTAAAGAATTGCTACTTTAATTCCCTACAAAGTTATATAATTACTATTTAGTCAATTCTTCTATATGCAGCAAGTAACTGATAGGATCAAAAGGTTACCCCAAGGTATTCACCAAAATCTGTCACAAGGTTGGATGGATGCGGCTGCTCAGGATCCAGGTTGCATCTGTCAGAAAACAGGTACACTTGTAAGCTAAGGGACAAACCAGTAACCCTATGGCAGGCAGAGAGAATAATACAATAGCTGGGGCCAAAACTCAGCAGAGTATGGAAATAGTCATAATGAATCCAGAGGAATAGGTCATGGTAGAGTCCAGGAGGTGTCAAATAAAGCCAACTCAGCAAGAGTGGGGTAAGCCAAAGAAAAGCCAAAATCAGTAAACCAAAAGATTAGCAGATAGACAGAGTGAGGTATTGAGAGTGAGTTCAAAGAACACAGAGAGCCTAAATACAGTATAAGGCTCCATGCACATGAATGTGTGCATTGTCAGTATACTATGTGTTTTTCACAGCTAGCAAACTGACCCATTATATTCTAATGGCCTTATATACAAACCCTTGTATTATCACGGGTCCATGTATGGAGCAAAACTCAGAACAGGTCCTATGCTTGTCTGTTTTGTGGCCTGGGCTCACTGCAGAAAATTAATCTGCATAGGTTGTACATTTTTTGTACATAAACTAAAACAAAGTAAAAAAAAAGGTAATATATTAAAATAGGTAGTCAAAAGTTCACTGATGCAAAGCAAACATTTTGTTTGCATTACATGTTTTAGAACATTTTTGTAATATAAGGATAATATGTAATTTACATGAATATATTGCTTCTCTCTTCATTCAACCTACATTCCATTTTATCTCGATTTTTTGCAAATAGGCAATGATTTAACTGATGTTAAATGGAATTCTATCTCTACAGGCTGTAGAAGAACTCTTCCAACTACTAGACCTGGAAAAGAAGAGCATTGTGATGGGCAGAAGCCAGGCAAGTTCCCCAGTGTTTCCAAATGTCTACACAGAAATAGTGAAAAGAGATCCATGTGCATATCAAGGTCTGACTTGTTAGTTGGAAAATTCACACAGGATTATTGGCCTAAATATGTTAATAACAAATCGCCCAGCTCAGTAAGTGCCATCATGGTTCAAGTTAAAGAGCACTTTTCACCTCCTCTATCAACTCCAACTCTTTGCATCCTTCAATAGGTGGTGCTTCACTGATTTCAAAGCAAGTGGAGTTTTTTCTCTAATAGCTCCTACCATTTCAGCACCAAATATGCTAATTAGGCTCTCTACTGTCAGTTAGGTGGTCCCTGTCTCTCTGCTTCAGACCAGAACTGTCCACCTGACAGTAGAGAGCCTAATTATCATATTGGATGCTGAAACTAAAATAAATAATTATTCTGGAGTGGTGGGGGCTAGAGAAAGAATTCCAACTGTCCCAGAGTCAGTGGAGCAGCGCCTATTAGAGATTGATAAGAGTTGGACTTGGTTGGATTGCTGAAAGGTCCTCTTTAAATTATACTTTGTCACTTAAAGGGTACCTAAGTTTTCATGAAAAGTATAAATATATGCAGGGTCTTGATGGGCAGTATGTTCTATGACAAAATAAGCCTGTTTTTATCTTATTATCTTATATTATCTTATCTTGTTTTTATCGTATATTTTATCTGTTTTTCTGCTGCTAATGTCCCCATATTGAGTGAAGGACATTTTGCATTGTACTTTGAGGCTGTGGGTGTGTACAATTAGGAGCAATCTGCCGCCCCTCCCACTCCATTATAACTAGTTTGGTTTGTTTACGTGCAATTTTGCCATGAGTAACTGTACAAGAGCAAACAAATCACTGAAAAGAGCTCAAGTGAGACCATCATATACGAGATCCAGGCACTGGATGGGGACAATTGGAGGAGGACATTAAACCATGAGGGTAGATGGAGGAAGACAATAAACCTTGGGGGTTGGCTGGAGGAAGACATTAAACCATGGGGGTAGCTGGAAGAGGACATTAAACTGGGGGCAGCTGGAGGGGGACATTAATTTCCCCCCTCTAGCTGCACCCAGTTTAATGCCCCCTGCCAGCTACTACCACAGTTTAATGTCCTCCTGCAGCTACCCCCATGGTTTAATGTCCTCCTCCAGCTACCCCCATGCATTAATGTTCTCCTACAGCTACCCCCACAGTTTAATGTCCTCCTGCAGCTACCCCCATGGCTTAATGTCCTTCTCCAGCTGCCACCAGTTTAATGTCCCCCTCCAGTTTAGTTGCCCCCACAGTTCAATGTCACCCTCCAGCTGCCCCAGTTTAATTTCCCCCACTAGCTGGGACAGCTGGAGGGTGACATTAAACTGGGGCAGCTGGAGGGTGACATTAAACTGGGGGCAGCTGGAGGGTGACATTAAACTGTGGGTGCACCAGGAGAGGGACTTTATACTATAGGGGCAATTGGAGGGAAACATAATGTGGGGGCATATAATATTAGGGTTATTGTAGAAGCATTATACTGTATGGGGGCACAAAGAAAAATTGATGGGAATGGGCGGAGTCAGCATATAAGTGGTTGGAGCTTAATGTGCATGCAAAGTTCTTTGTTATGTTCCAAGGATTTTCTACTCATAAGGATAGTATAGGTTACATACAGTATTTTGCTATATTGTGCCCTGAATCTGTTATTGGTGTGCGTGAGACCACAGAAAATTTATACAAGGCACAGTTCCACCTTTGTGCACTGTGCCTGGTATTGTATTTGTGCTGCAACTCAGCACCATTAACATGCTGAGGACTCAGCTGCAATACCATGCAAAGGGTGCAGACAAGTGTTTCCAATGTTTTGTAAAAGCCAAAGTGGCTGCCGGGTCCTAGTGGGTGGATCCACAATGATCAAATACAGGCATGGTATAATTTAACATACATGTTATGATTGACTGTAATATCTCAAAAACAAAAGCCATAGAAACCCATTGAAAAATTGTTTTAACTTGTTAGGAGTCATGTTAAATTTGGCTAGATCTGTACTGATGGCATAGTCTAGTCATCTTCAAAGATCTTCAAGATAAATGTCGATGGCTCTACAATGACTTGCATTGGGTTGTAATGTGTTGAGCTAAAAGCCAAGAGAGTATGTTGATCATAAGAATGAACGTAGTGATGGGTGAACCTCTCAAGTTTAATTTTCTTTCAGGTTCATCTGCTTTGGTCTCAAGATTCATTTCAATCCAAATAAATTCTTTCCAAATCTGAGTTTAATTTGGCTTAAAATATAGTATATGACACCCTCAGGGCTCCTAGGATTTTATCTAGCCCATTTCTAGCTCTCTAAGCACTTGCAGGCAAAGTAATGTCAAAGTGTCAATAACATGTATGTCTGAAGGAAAGCAGATTTCAGGCAGTGGAAATAAAGAGCTTGCTTAACCACACACTGCACATTTTTAAACGCTTTTTAATATTAAAAGTGCTCATTTCAGGAGAAGGTGCCTGCCGGTACACATACGGTGGTTGTATTGGAATAAAATTATTCCATTTTGATGATCTGCAAGTCCATCAGGTTTGGTGTTATTTTGAAGAAAAATTAGTGGCAGTGTGTCTAGCTAGATAAGTGAAAAAGAAGTGTTTAAAACAATGACAAAAGTTATCCCTCTGTGGGAGCATATGCTGCATCAACATGGCGGTATTGGAAAACGTGAAGGCGTTTTTTTTGGAGGGGTCCTTTTTTGTATATAATTTTTAAAACTATGCTAACAGTGTGTGATGATTCTGCTTAAATATGGCTATAACTCAGAGATGTATTTTGATCTCTGGGTATAGTATCTCCCTTCTTACCTGCATTTGTTCATAATGTGCGCAGCTATAAGCCTAGGTGTATATTGGCAGTAGTAGCAACACTGGAAAAGTAGGGCTTTGTATCCATCCCAGCAGGGCTCCATTGTATTCCTACACAGCTCTGAGTGATCAAAGAAACATGCATTGTGCAGGGAGATCAGACCTGGCTGATAACATTGTATCATTCCACTTGGTCTCAGCTCTATACAAAAAATCTGGATTTGAGTGCATGATTCAATCAGACTTGCTGCCGCCGATGACCTCATTCTGGGAGGTGGCATAAAGGGTATAAAAGATGAGGTAAGAGGCAATGGGAGGAGATTGGGCTGAGACTACAAGAGATTACTGAGAGACTGTGAGAGCATGCAGGCAGGCATGCTGCTGCTAGTAGCCTCCACTGGTTACTCACACATGCCATGTGTGAGTGTTGGACTATAGAGCCACATCAAGGAGATGTGTGGTAAAGTAATTATTTCAATGTTATTCCCTTTTTATTTTTATTGTACTGTATCTTGTAACTAGTAACTGTTAATGCTTGCATATATCTGCATATCTGTTCTGAACTGTATGTGTTAGATGTTAATACCGACCCATTTAGGGGTTAATAAATATATAAAATTTAGAAAGCTTGTCTTGTATTTATCTTGTGAACCCGGCGCTCACTGGCGGTGAGTGTGGTTTTATATGAAAGGAGACTCAGGTGTGAGCCAAAGCGGTGTTGGCGCACTGAGGATCTTTCACACAGTGGTACCAACAGTATGCAATAGAATGTACTAACAGCATTCAAATGACGGACCTAGCCCCAGAAGATGTCTGGCTGAGTGGTGGCAGTGGCAATATCAGTAGCAGTATGGAATAGAACATGACAGATCAAGTGGCAGGAGATATCTGGCTGAATGCTGGCAGGGTGGTAGCAGTAGCAACATCAGTGACAGTACAATATGGAATACAACATAATGGACCAGGATGCAGGAGATGATGTCCAGCTAGCTAGGGGTGACAACATCAGTATTACAGTAAATATAACATGATAGACAGGGAAACAGCAGCAGTGGCATAATTGGACTGGTGATAAATAGCCCCCCACCTCCACCGTCTGCAATGGAAGTTCTATTCATTGGCTGTAGCTGAAGGTGTGTGCTTAGAAGTGTGTGAAAACTTTCACAGATCTATGCAGACAGTTTTTATGATGCCTTGTGAAGTTTTCAATACCCTTTGACATTACACTGGAGGCTCTACAAGACAATACACTCATGGAAAACTTCGCAGTTGGCACATCTGTTTAGTGCTGTGAGCAAAAATTTTGTTCATCATTCATGTTCTAGATAACAGGAGCCTGCCTTTGTTGGACCTGACCACAAAAAAATTAAATAATATCATTTTATTATTTAATTTTTTTGTGGTCATGATATTTAGTTGTTCTATAGTTTTACATGATCTACAGAGTTCTTCATACTTGGCTATTAGCCCTTTTTTGTGTTTGATTATTTCCTTTGTTGGACTTGGTCAACATGGTCTTCATCATCATTAGAGATGAGTGAATCGAAGTTGACGAAGTGGAATTCGATCCGAATTTCAGGAAATCTTCGATTCACATTGAATCCGGATTTCTTCATGCTTCGTGGTAACGAATCACATTTTAAACTAATGACAAATCGGAATAGCCTTTATAAAGGTTATTCTACTCCTACCTTTGCTGTTGTATCATGCCCCCTGCGATGCTCGTGTAGGAATAGAATAAAGATGGCCACTGAGCATGCGCAGAGCCGACAGCGCATTGCTCAGTGTGGCCATCTTTATTCTATTCCTACACGAGCAACACTGTGCATGCTCGGTGGCCATCTTTACATGAGCGGCTCTGTGCATGCTCGGTGCCTATCTTTATTCTTTTCCTACACGAGCTAGGAGGACCAGGACATTGCAGGGGCTTGATGCAATGGCAAAGGTAGGAGTAGAATAGCCTTTCTAAAGGCTATTCCGACATGTCCTTAGTTTAAAATGCATATTCCCATGCTCTCTACAGCCAGGAAAATAGCTGTTTTTTAATGCAATTTGCCGCAAATTAATTCGGATCGAATCTAATCGTTTTGGGAAATTCGGCGAAGCTGCCGAATTGAATTTTTGAGAAATTCGCTCATCTCTAATCATCATTCCCTGATGATATGTGATATGACTCTGCCAGTACCACCAGTAATGGTGTTAATGAATCACAATTGGCAGTACCACAGTAAATGATTAAATGCACTGTTGCTGTATGACAAATGTGGTAATGAATGCAGTTTAGAACTGGCAATGCCACAAGGAATCAATAAATGCACCTTTGCTGTATGACAAATTTTGTAATGAATGTAGTTAATTACAACACTGTCCAAAAGAAATGAATAAATGCACCTTTGCTGTATGACAAATATGGTAATGAATGATGCTTATAACTGGTAATACCATCCACAAGAAATGATTAAATATACTGTTGCTGTATGACAAATTTGGTATAGGACCTGTTAAGAGCAACTGATCAGCAGGGGGCAACCCACAGGACCCCTACCAACCACCAGATATACTGAGAACACAGTCAGAAGCAGATAGCTAGTAAGAACAACTTGTCAGAGGGGATCTAAGGTACTGGATTCTCACCGATCTGATATTGCAGATCTATTCTAAGGTCTTATTCACACTTCCGCACATTATATACATGTGCCATCTGCATTTTTTGTGGGTACTATACATATCCATCAATGTGTTTATTCTATTTTTTTTGAGGATTGTAGGTCTGAAAAAAAACAACAGGAGCATCTCCTTTTGGTCACTGATGCTGGGGTTCATGAAAAAAAGTGGATGACATCCGTGTGTCATCCATTTTCACGGACCCAGAGACATACAACAAATGTAAAAAGCGGATCAACCACGGGCAGCACACCACGTGCAAATAAACAGGGTGGGGTGCTGTCTGTGAGTAGCATAAACCTCTTGTGGGTGTGGATGTGTGAATGAGGCCATAGGATTGGTCATCAATATCATTCGCCGATAAAATTTCTATTAGGCTAAGGCCTCATGTACAGGGCCTCAGGGAAAAAGCGCTGTGGAAATACTGTGGTCGAAGCGCATTGTGGTTTTTCCCGCAGCTCTTTTTACATAAAGTCCACAGAGTTTTCCTCTACGGACTTTCTGCTTCAATTATACCTACAGGGAATCCATGATTGGAAATTGGAAATTGCAGCATTTCCGTTGCTTCTATTTTTTTGCAATGTGTGGATGGGATTTGCTGGAATCCCATCCACTTTGTAGGGACTTTAAAACACCACGATTTACACTACGTGGGGCCTCAGCCTAAATGCAGTATTGCAGAAGTGATTAAATGCACTGTTGCCATATGATAAATTTGGTAATGAACGTGGTTTAAAAGTGGCAAAATTGCAGTGAATTAACTGCTCTACTGCAGTATGGTAAATTTAGTAATAAATGCGGCTTACAACTGGAAGAGGCAACACTACAGAGAAATGCAAAAGATATTAAAAACACAATAATGCTTTGGCACAGAAATGGTGTCAGTGGTCTCAATTCTGTGTGATTTCACACAATCTTTTACACAGACAGAGCACAGAAGGGATGGCATAAAAGAAGGTGCTGTGCGATTTCATAGAATTCGTCACTTCTTCTAAATAGACACAGAAAGAAAAGGTGTCAACATTGTGGCAGACTATATGTATAAAACAATTTTGTTCATTTTCACAGAATTGTAATTTCTTTTACACAGACGAAGTCTGAGGGGCATCAGTTTTCACAGATCCCCCATACATTTCAGTGTATGCAGGGATCTGTGAAACCGGCCAAAAATAGGACATGACAAAACAACAGTCATGTGAATAGCCCCATTCACTGACATTGAATTTAACCCCTTCCCGACATCCTCCGTACAATTACGGCAGATGTCGGATCTTTAAAGGTGGCGGCCACTCTGCTGCAGAGAGATAATGTACAGTGGAGACCCAGAGCTAATGTAGCGAATCTCCCATAGACTGCAATGCAGTTGTATTGCAGTCTATGGGACTACCAATAAAATGATTGCAGATTGAAGCCCCCAAGGGCTAATTAAAAAAAAAAAAGTTTTTAAAAATATGAAAAAACAATAAAAAAAATTCAATTCACCCCCCTTCTCAAAAACAAGCATAATTTAATTATACATCCAAAAAATTATAGAAATTTGGTACCCCCAGAATCATACTGACCCCTAGAATAGAGGTGAAGTCATTTTGGCTGCACAGTGAATGCTGTAAAAACAAAGCCAGTAAGAAAGTCGCACATATGTAATTTTTTTTTTTAATTCCACCCCATTATGAATTTTTTTCCAGCTTCCCAGTACATTGTACAGAACCTTTAATGGTACCATTATGAAATACAACTTGTCCCGCAAACATTAAACCCTGATATGGCTCTGTGAACGGAAAATTCAAAGTTATGGGGTTTGGAGGGTGGGGAGTCAAAACCTAGGTTAATGCTGCTGTGTGACTTTTTGTGAATTTCAGGTCAAAGAGTAAAAACGTCTTAAATTTAACCCCCCCCATCCATGGTTTATAGCTATAGTTTGAACGGCGATATACAATAAAAAAACGAGCATTTAAAAAATATAAATCCAAAGATTTAGCTGTAGCCTTTGAGAATTACAAAGCGCTTAATAAAATTTGTAAAAGGGAAATAAAATCAACTAAAATACATAATGAAAGGCAGGTGGTTAAGGAAAGCAAAATCAACCCCAAGAATTATTTAAAGGGAGTCTATCTCTGCCCCAGCTACTTAAAACCACTCCCATAGTGCTGTATATGCTGTTAGCAGAATAAAAACCATACCTTTCTTATGCTTCAGAGCCCCAGGTATGCATAGAAAAAGCATTTTCATTCTTTATTCAAATGAGGATCTTGGAACACAGGGGGAGTTTTCTTCTATTACTGAGCACTGCTGCATCATCACTAAACACGTCCATCCTGCATTCAGTTTGTGCCCCTGGGCAGTGTGAGGATCAACTCCCACTGCCCAGGGAGACGATCTGAATGCAGGATGGGCGTGTTTAGTTTATATAATAATATAATATAGACGATGGGATTAATAGCACTGTCTCTATTTTTGCAGATGACACCAAACTATGTTGTACAGTGCAGTCTATGGAGGATGTATGTAGGTTATGAGCAGATTTAGACAGACTGAGTGTTTGGGCATCCACGTGGCAAATGTGAATAAATGTTATGCATCTAGGTAAAAATAATCCACATGCAACATACAGTATGACCTAGGAGGAGTAAAGCTGGGAGAGTCCCTGGTGGAGAAGGATCTGGGAGTACTTGTAGATCATAGATTAAATGACAGCATGCAATGTCGATTAGCTGCTTCTAAAGACAGCAGGATACTGTAATAATACAGTATTACCACTTTATAAATAATTGGTGCGTCCCCATTTGGAATATGCAGTTCAGTTCTGGGCACCAGTACATAGAAAGGATATTCTAAATTTGGAAAAAGTTCAAAGGAGGGCCACAAAACTGATAAGGGGCATGGAGGGCCTCAGTTATGAGGAGAGATGAAAGAAATTAAATTTGTCTGGAGAAAAGGCACTTAAGGGGAGATATAATAAACCTGTATAATATAAATGGCCCATACAAGAAACATGGGGAAAAGACAAGGGGGTACTCCCTCCGTCTGGAGAAAAAAAGGTTTTATCTCAAGAGCCGACAAGGCTTCTTCCCTGTAATGACTGTGAATCTGAGGAATAGCCTAACCCAGGAGCTGGTCACAGCAACAGCTTCAAAAAAACGATTAGATGCCTTTTTATAGCATTTATGCTTATGAAAATGCATAGAATGTCATACCTTTTCAAATCCCCTGGTTTAACTTAATGGACATATGTCTTTTTTTCAGCCTTACTAACTATGTAACTATGTAATTTGGTTTGTAATGAAGTAGTTTGGCAATGTCTACTGGCAAGGCACAAATGATCAGGATTCCAGCTCATAAACCCTAATGATGTGTCTCAGAGGAGTAGCTAGCGGGGAGGCAGAGGGGGGAGGCAGAGGGGCGGCTGCCCCGGGCCCACTGACTTTTTGGGGCCCACCTCGGGGCCACCATTAATACATTCTTTATTTATAACTGGATCGGTGTCTGCAGTTAAAACGTATCCTGCAACTTCACTGTATTGTAAACCGCAAGCTACATGAGGCTTGCGGTTTACAAATCCCCGAGAGCACAGAACGATGTCTTCTTCTCACACAGGCAGCGCGATGACGTCACAACATCGCGCTGCCTGCGCTCAGACACAGACATCCTGTGCGTGGACAGGGAGGAAGCGGCGGCGGCAGCTCCATTCATCAACATCGCCTTTAGGTGAGTATGACTTTTTTTTTGTTTTTTTAGCGCTGTTGTGGGTGTATTAATAGTATAAGGGGTGGATAGGATGGGGAATTATAACTATAAAGGGAGAATTCATTAGGGGGCATTATCATTATGACGATGGGGGGGGTCATTTGTATAAGGGTTATTACGGGGTATTATGAATACAAGGGGGAGGTTATTTATATAAGGGGCCATTAGGGGGCATCATTTATATTAGGAGGCATTATGAACATAAGGGGGTGGTCATTGATATAAGGGGTATTTAGAGGTGCAGTATTTATGTCAGGGGGAATCAGGGGCATAATATGAGGGTCAATTAATTTAATTAAAGTGGCACTTGGGCTTTATTAAGACTAAGGCCACATGTAGCTGGCTGCAGCAAAAAAAGCGCTGCAGAAAAAACCGCGGCGGTAACATTGTGGTTTTTCCCGCAGCGCTTTTCACAGAAGGTCCGCAGAGGTTTCCCCTGTGGACTTTCTGTTTTCAATACACCTATATGGAAACAGCCAGTGTTTCCATAGGTATAACTGACATGCTGCAATTTCCAAAACCGCAACTCTGCAATTATTTTTACGCAATGTGTGGATGGGATTTGCTAGAATGCCACGTTTTTTTCTGTGGGTTTTCGCCACATGGGGCCCCCATCCCATCCCCACTTTGCAGTAAAATACACGCAGTTTTGGAAATCACAGCATGTCAATTATACCTATAGAAACTCCAGCGGTTTCCCTATAGATATAATTGAAGCAGAAAGTCCACAGAGGAAACCTCTGCAAACATTCTGTGCAAAGTGCTGCAGGAAGAACCGCGATGCGTCGCCGCCGCGTTTTTTCCCACAGCTGTTTTTTGCTGCAGGACGCCACGTAGGGCCTTAGCCTTAAGGCGTTTTCCAGCTCATTTTTATTGGTGGTCTATCCTCAGAATAAATCATCAATAAGAGACAAGTGATTCCCCACTGATCAGCTGTATGAAGGGGCTATGGCGCCTGTTTATATCATACACTGTTTGTAGTGACCGTGTGATGTCATTCCAGTCTTGTCACATAGACGTGTATAGGACGAGGCTGTAGTTACATTACATGGCCGCTATGAAAAGAATGACACTGTGTAAACAGAGAAGGTGTCACGGCGCTTACACAGGTACCATTCAAACAGCTGATCCTCGGGGTCCTGGGTATTGGAACCCCAATAAGTTTTTTTTTCCCTTTTTTTTTTTCTTTTTAATTAGGAAACACCTGGGCCATTATTAATCAGGGGAACTATTTAAAGGGGTGCACAGGGAAGTTATTAATTTAAAGTTGCACTTGGGGTATTATTCATTATGGGGGGGTATATTATATATTTTATAATTGGGGGTAGCAGCAGGATGGGGGCTTTGTGTAGGTGAGGACAATATCGGTCAGGTGCCTGGAAAAGTGAGGAGCCAAAGATGTCTGTGTTGCAAACTTTACAGAGACTGGAAGAAGCAGTTATGGTCAGAGACGTCACCGGTAAGTCACTAAATGTTACTGCACTGTATTCACCTAAATGGTCTGCAGAGCCCTGTGTAGAGCCGCTATATACCACTATACGCTCACCGCATACTCATAGTATCGGTATACGAACATGTGCAAGTTGGGGGCCCACTTGGACATGTTCGCCCCCCTGTGCTGAACCCCTAGCTATGCCTCTGATTGTGTCTCCATGATCTGTTAAAAGATTTTATAGCCAGATGATCCCTTAAATAGCTACCCTAAAAAGAACACAAGCAGTGTGGCGGATGTTGGGTATTTAAATATGGCGGCCGCTCGGGGAACTGAGTGGCCGCCATAGCCATTGGGTCTCTATTGTATTTATACAGCAGACATCCGGTGATAATGTTCGCGGTCAGTGACCGCACTGATCGCGGGCATTAAGGCCCCCGGTGCCTTAGTCAAACCTGATCAGGGTCCATGTCTCATTGCTTTGACAGCTGGGAGCCTGTTGCCAGGCTTGTCTGGCAATGAGTTGTATGACAGACTGCTTTATGCAGCCTGTCAAACAACTGCCAATATTTTGCAATGCATTTCAAGATCCCCTGGAGTTCAAGACCCCTAGGGGGTCTAATAAAAGCAATTAAAAAAAACAAAAAGTAAAAAAAATATTTAAAAAACCCAAAAAGAATTAAAAGTTTAAATCACCTCCTTTCCCTAGAATACATATAAAAGTTAAAAATTACTGTGAAACATACACATTAGGTATCCCTGTGTCTGAAAATGCCCAGTCTACAAACTTATAAAAATATTTTTCCCATACAGTGAATGCTGTAGCGGGAAAACAAAATCAAAAGTGCCAAACTGCCAATTTGAATAAAAAGTGATCAAAGCAATGGACATTCCCCCAAATGGTATAACTAAAAAGTACACCTGATCCCGCAAAAAAGATGCCCTATGCATCCCCGTACACGTAAATATAAAAAAGTTAGGGATGCAGAATATGGCGACTTTTTGAAAAAAACATTTTTTTGCAAAGTTTTAGATTTTTGTTAAGGGGTTAAAGTGTAAATAAAACTATATATATTTGGTATCCCTTGAATCGTACCGTAAAAACAAAGCTCATAAGAAAGTCGCACAAATGCACTTTTTTTTCCAATTCCACCCCATTCTGAATTTTTTTCCAGCTTCCCAGTACAGAATAATATGAAGAACAATTTGTCCCGCAAACATTAAGCCCTTATATGGCTTTGTGGAACGGAAAAATAAAAAAATTATGGGGTTCAGAAGGCAGGGAGTCAAAAACGAAAATTGAAAAATTCCTCTGGTGGAAAGGGGTTAATACTTAGGTTTATTTCAGGAGTGATACAGTGTTGTGGCAACTAAACAGTTTCATGATTATTTCACATGAAGTTGCTAAGTTGCATCAGGGCTGAGATACACTGTATATGCATTTTCTGCTTTGTACTTCTATTTCTCATTTTATGGCACTGCGCTACCAAGCCTGTTTAAGGGACTTGGCACAGGCCCTGGTTGTAGAGAGGTAAATCCATTAATATGAACACTGATTTTGCAACGGCTTTGAAGAACTCATTGGGGCTGTGCAGTTAATGCAGTCATTATTGAAGCAATCAAACCCTTAATGAGGCATTACTCCATCTCCACTAATTCTCAGTCTATTGTTGCTGGGAACATTTATGTCAATGCAATGGGAAAGGAGATTGACTTCAAGAAGAGAAATTTGTCTATTTAGGATTTTTAGTGACTGTTAATGTTTATATATACATGGTTCTCAGTACAGAAAATTAGTCACATTTTTTTTTTTTTTTGTGGGAAGTTTTTATTTTCCTTATTTTCGCCAGAGGTGCTACAATTTAGTGCATTGATGTGTTCCAAGCACAGCACTCATTATTTTGCAGCTTGTTTACTGTAGATGAACTTGATTATAATGTTTTATACTTTTACCACTGATGAACCTAATTGTAATGTTGTTTTGTATGGCCATGTTATATTGTCTATGTTGTTTGGAGAGGAAAAATAGAATCAACTTCAAGGATAAGGCCCCACAAAGTGATCTGCTGTGAAATACCGCAGCAAAAATGTGTTTTTTTTCTGCAGCGTTTTTCATTGAGTTTTCGCTGAGTTTTTCTCTACAGACTTTCTGCTCTTATTATACCTATGCGGAAAACACCATCGTTTTCGCACGTATATTTGAATGCTGGGTTTTTTTTCTATGCAGTGAATTTTTTTCTGCAATGTGTGGATGGCATTAGCCAGAATCTCACTCACTTTGCAAGTACTGTAAAACGCAGCGTTTTTTGCCATGGCGTTTTCACAGTGACAAAAACGCTGCGTTATTGCAACGTGGGCCTTCAGCTTTAGGCTAAGGCTGCGTTCAGACAGCTGAGGTGCAAAATGGTTGTGAAAAATGTCCATTTTTGACTGCCGTCTTGCAACCGAGGGACACCCATTTTCATTGATCCCTCATACATTTGAATGTATGAAGGGATCTGTGAAAACAGCCAAAAATAGACATACCTTATATTTTGACAGCCCGTGACAATGGGCCGTCAAAATAATGGTCATGGAAATAGCCCCCATTTACTGATATTGAATTTAATTCTGATGTTTGATGTCTGTTAAAAAAGCGGCCATGTTTAGGCAGAATAAGTGACAGAAAGCCTCAATGGACTGCCAAAGCTTTACATCATCATTGTGTTGTGGTAAGCCGGGGGCAAATCCGAGGAGGAATCTGAGACATCTTTCAGTAAGGGGGTCTTACAATAACCATTTTTTACTAGTTATTACTATTATCTGTACACATGCTGTGTGCTACTGTACGATACCTCCGTGAAGCACCAGATTTTTTCCTAGAAGCATTATTTCTGTGAATCCAAAAAATGTGTATTTCATGTAAATTCAGAAAATTTTTAGCAGATTGTGGACACTGTATTCAGTAACTGTGTGATTGAGCCTCTGAATATGATTGTATGTGTGAGCTAAACACTGTAAAATGTTTTAAAGCAGAACTAAGGATCCCAACTCATACTATTATAAACAGCAGTTGACAATTATTTCTCCTCTGTCAATCCTAATTTCCTACATTTACTCCAGATCTTCCAAAATCATGGCCTCAATTTTACGGCACATTTCCTCTAAAGATGCTTTGACAGGTTGCCCTGACCAGGCAATCATCCTGTTATGCATTTCTTTAGGCTTCTTTTCTTTCTTTGTAAGGAATGTAATCATGGAACGATGTTCCAATTCCCTCAATTTCTTTGTAGACCTGCACTGTACTGCACTTGCCATCCTGTCACTTCCAGTGCTTTCATCAGACTGAACTACTACTGTGTGTGTTGCATGTCCAGACATGTCTGAACCTGCACAGACAATCTCAGCTTTCTAACACTGACAGAATACAGTGAGGTAGATCATTTATTTAACACCCCTCGTACTACACTCAGATGCCCATGTTGGCACTGTATGATGCAGTTTTGATTCTGAAGCTTCCTCTGACCATCTATTATTCTCTGTAGGTGTTCATGAAATCTGGTGTTCTATCCAGGCTAGAGAAACAGCGGGAGAAGATGATTTCCCAAAACATGATCCTTTTTCAAGCGGCATGCAGAGGTTTCCTTTGTCGACAAAAGTTCAAGAAAATAAAGGCAAGGATTGATCTAATATACTTTTGTTATATATATATATATATATATATATATATATATATATATTTAAGTCATTTGCTGTCACCATTATTGTGCATTTCTATAAAAGATCACAATATATTGTCCTGTAAACTGTTTTAGATTCTCCAAGTTCATTACTTTTTGGGGGGATCTATCAGATCAATTGCGCAATTGTTTTAGCATAATATCCACCTTTTGAACTGTTCCCAAGTATTCGCAAGATTTATCTTCTGTTAGGTCCAAAAACCAGTGTTTACAGAACACTCATCATTTTGGATTACTGTTGGAGAAAGTAGGCATGGCTTAAATTGATTTTGATTTTTATTCTTTTTATCTTTGGAAGGAGAAATTGCTGAATCAGTTGTACAAAATTTATCATACAACATGCATCTCTATGATAAATTTTGTGCAATTTCAGACAGACTGGGAAGAATTAATTAAATGTGAAAATGTGTCACATCTTTTGCGCAATGCCCTCTATTCCACATCCCTTGTTCTGCACCTCGTTCACCACTTTCCATGAAAGAGCTGGGTTGACAGCTGGGTGGGCAGGGCCAGGAATACCTCAGCCAGACATATTTATTATAATTCACTCCAGTTTTCTGGAGCGAAGTATATGCCAATTCCTAAGACTGGATTGACACCTGCTTGGAGTCTCCATAGGAGACTCTGCTGCAGAATCTGCTTAAAATCAGCAGAGAGAAAAGTCCTTCAGAACGAGGGCCCCACGTGGCATGAACGCGGCAGCTTGCCCGTGGTGGAAACATCACGGAAAAAAATGAGGCGGAGATGCAGCGGTAAAAAATGCAGGTTTTACAGTCACTGAAACCTCTGCAAACTTTCTGTGAAAAGCGATGCGGGAAAAAACGTGATGCGTTTCCGCCGCGTTTTTTCCCACAGCGCTTTTTTGCTGCGGGGCCTTAGCCTCAGGGAGCAATTTTCTCTCTGCCAGTTTCAGTAAAAAATAGGCGGAAACAGGATGGAAAACCAACGGGCCCCATTATAGTCTATAGGGTCTATGGGTTTCCGTGAGTAATCACTTTTTAAGCAGACAGGATCTCCAGTTTTCGAGTTCCCATGCGGAGCGAAATGACAGAGACCCAAACGCATATGAACCTAGCGTTCCTGACGAAGATCTCCATTCTTGCGCACGGCTGTTGCCTGATTTGGGCTATTTGCTGATTTGGTGTTATTACAGATAAACTACTCCCAAAGGTTTAAACAAGGCCCCATGTTGCAGAACGCACTAAAAAGAATGCAGCCGAAACGCATTACTTTTTTTTTTACCGCAGTGTTTTTCATTGTTTTTTGCTGCGCTTTTCCCTATGGTTTTTCTTTCCTGATTTAGGGAAAAACCACACATGAATTTAACATGCTGCGTTTTTGAAAACACGCATTAATGAAAACAATTTCCGCAACAATTTTAGTTGATGCTTGGATGGGATTAGCTAGAATCTCATTCACTTTGCAGGTACTGTAAAAAATTTTTGCCCCATTTTTTGCGTTTTCGCAACGTAGGGCTTCAGCCTAAGGCTGGGTTTACATGGCAGTTTTTTGCTGGAGAACTGCATGCGGTTTTTAATTGCAGTAATAAGTAGCACATGTTACTATGCAGCTCACCTGTACACTAACAGCCAGTGCATCAGAGGTTTTCATTTATCGCTACGCGCACCAGGACATACATGTATGTCTTGGTGTATGCGACAAAGTATGGCATCCGCTCTGAAGCACGGCATCTTAGCGGTTACTTTTGGTTTCTACAATACAATGGGTAATCAGGCACCCCCTTGTAGTGTGATCATGGTAGCTGTCCCCTTAGCATGGCAGCCAGGAGCCTTCTGAAGGCTCCCAGGCTTGCCATAGTAATGTAACTACTGAAGTCTGCCTGCAGCAGGCTTCAACAGTTACATAACTAATAAGCCATAGACTGCAATACAGTAATAGTGAAGTTTATGGCCCAAGTGTTCAAGCCCCCTTTTTTTCTGCAGTGTTTTTCATTGTGTTTTTGTTGCGTTTTTTCTCTGCGGTTTGTCTTCCCTTATTAAATCTATAGGGTAAACCACAGGTAAAATTGATATGCTGCATTTTTTTAAAACGCAGTTTTTCCACAGCGTTTTTGTTTGCCGTAATGTGTGGATGGGATTAGCCAGAATCACAGTTTGCTGCTACTGTAAAACGCAGCATTTGTTTCTTGTGCATTTCTGCAGCAGGACAAATGCTGCGTTTCTGCAACACAAGGCCTTAGCCTTAAAGTTAAGGCCCCACGTAGCAAAATGCAGGATAAAAAAAAAACGCTGCGGAAAAAAAAAAAAAAAAAAGGTGGCACATAAGCATAATGCTATCCACAACGTTATTTATTGTGTTTTCACAAAGTTTTCCTCTGGGGATCTTTTGCCTTTATTACACCTATACGGAAAATGCCAGTGCTTCCGCAAGTATAATTGACATGCTTTGATTTTCAAAAATGCGGGAGTTTTTGAAAATGCAGCTTCTCCGCTGCAGATTTTATTCTGCAATACAGCAGGCTTCAATAGTTACATACAGTGAGTATGGAAAGTATTCAGACCCCTTTAAATTTTTCACTCTGTTTCATTGCAGCCATTTGCTAAAAGAAAAAAAAGTTTATTTTATTTCTCATTAATGTACACTCAGCACCCCATCTTGACAGAAAAAAAACAGAAATGTAGATATTTTTGCAAATTTATTAAAAAAGAAAAACTGAAATATCACATGGTCATAAGTATTCAGACCCTTTGCTGTGACACTCATATTTAACTCACATGCTGTCCATTTCCTTCTGATCCTCCTTGGGATGGTTCTACTCCTTCATTGGAGTCCAGCTGTGTTTAATTAAACTGATTGGACTTGATTAAGAAAGGCAAACACCTGTCTATATAAGACCTCACAGCTCACAGTGCATGTCAGAGCAAATGAGAATCATGAGGTCAAAGGAACTGCCCAAGGAGCTCAGAAACAGAATTGTGGCAAGGCACAGATCTGGCCAAGGTTACAAGAGAATTTCTGCAGCACTCAAGGTTCCTAAGAGCACAGGGCCTCCATAATCCTTAAATGGAAGAAGTTTGGGACAACCAAACCTAGACCTGGCTGTACAGCCAAACTGAGCAATCGTGGGAGAAGAGCCTTGGTGAGAGAGGTACAGTGCCTTGTGAAAGTATTCGGCCCCCTTGAACTTTTCAACCTTTTGCCACATTTCAGGATTCAAACATAAGGATATAAAATTTAAATTTTTTTGGTGAAGAATCAACAACAAGTGGAACACAATTGTGAAGTGGAACGAAATTTATTGGCTATTTTAAACTTTTGTAAAAAATAAAAAACTGAAAAGTGGGGCGTGCAATATTATTCGGCCCCTTTACTTTCAGTGCAGCAAACTCACTCCAGACGTTCAATGAGGATCTCTGAATGATCCAATGTTGTCCTAAATGACTGACGATGATAAATATAATCCACCTGTGTGTAATCAAGTCTCCGTATAACTGCACCTGCTCTGTGATAGTCTCAGGGTTATGTTTAAAGCGCAGAGAGCATCATGAAGACCAAGGAACACACCAGGCAGGTCCGTGATACTGTTGTGGAGAAGTTTAAAGCCGGATTTCGATACAAAAAGATTTCCCAAACTTTAAACATCCCAAGGAGCACTGTGCAAGCGATCATATTGAAATGGAAGGAGTATCAGACCACTGCACATCTACCAAGACCCGGCCATCCCTCTAAACTTTCATCTCAAACAAGGAGAAGACTGATCAGAGATGCAGCCAAGAGGCCCATGATCACTCTGGATGAACTGCAGAGATCTACAGCTGAGGTGGGAGAGTCTGTCCATAGGACAACAATCAGTCGTACATTGCACAAATCTGGCCTTTATGGAAGAGTGGCAAGAAGAAAGCCATTTCTCAAAGATATCCATAAAAAGTCTTGTTTAAAGTTTGCCACAAGCCACCTGGGAAACACACCAAACATGTGGAAGAAGGTGCTCTGGTCAGATGAAACCAAAATCGAACTTTTTGGCCACAATGCAAAACGATATGTTTGGCGTAAAAGCAACACAGCTCATTACCCTGAACACACCATCCCCACTGTCAAATATGGTGGTGGCAGCATCATGGTTTGGGCCTGCTTGTCTTCAGCAGGGACAGGGAAGATGGTTAAAATTGATGGGAAGATGGGTGGCGCCAAATACAGGACCATTCTGGAAGAAAACCTGTTGGAGTCTGCAAAAGACCTGAGACTGGGATGGAGATTTATCTTCCAACAAGACAATGATCCCAAACATAAAGCAAAATCTACAATGGAATGGTTCACAAATAAACGTATCCAGGTGTTAGAATGGCCAAGTCAAAGTCCAGACCTGAATCCAATCGAGAATCTGTGGAAAGAGCTGAAAACTGCTGTTCACAAATGCTCTCCATCCAACCTCACTGATCTCGAGCTGTTTTCCAAGGAAGAATGTGCAAAACTGATAGAGACATACCCCAAGCGACTTGCAGCTGTAATCGCAGCAAAAGGTGGCGCTACAAAGTATTAACTTAAGGGGGCCAAATAATTTGGCATGCTCCACTTTTCAGTTTTTTTATTTTTTACAAAAGTTTAAAATATCCAATAAATTTTGTTCCACTTCACGATTGTGTCCCACTTGTTGTTGATTCTTCACCAAAAAATTTAAATTTTGTATCCTTATGTTTGAAGCCTGAAATGTGGCAAAAGGTTGAAAAGTTCAAGGGGGCCGAATACTTTCTCAAGGCACTGTAATTAAGAACCCAAAGATTATTGTGGCTGAGCTCCAGAGATGCAGTAGGGAGATGGGAGAAAGTTCCACAAAGTCAACTATCACTGCAGCCCTCCACCAGTTGGGGCTTTATGGCAGAGTGGCCAAAAAGGAAGCCTCTCGTCAGTGCAAGACTTATGAAAGCCCGCATAGAATTTGCCAAAAAACACACGAAGGACTCCCAGACTATGAGAAATAAGATTCTCGTGTCTGATGAGACGAAGATTGAACTTTTTGGCATTAATTCTAAGCAGTATGTGTGGAGAAAACCAGGCACTGCTCATCACCTGCCCAATACAATCCCAACAGTGAAACATGGTGGTGGCAGCATCATGCTATCATGCTATGGGGATGTTTTTCAGCTGCAGGGACAGGACGACTGGTTGCAATTGAAGGAAAGATGAATGCAGAGATATCCTGGAAGAAAACCTCTTCCAGAGTGCTCTGGACCTCAGACAGGGCCGAAGGTTCATCTTGCAACAAGACAATGACCCTAAGCACACAGCTAAAATAACAAAGGAGTGGCTTCGGAACAACTCTGTGACCATTCTTAACTGACCCAGCCAGAGCCCTGACCTCAACCCAATTGAGCATCTCTGGAGAGATCTGAAAATGGCTGTCCACCAACATTCACCATCCAACCTGATGGAACTGGAGAGGATCTGCAAGGAAGAATGGCAGATGATCCCCAAATCCAGATGTGAAAAACTTGTTGCATCATTCCCAAGAAGACTCATGGCCGTACTAGATCAAAAGGCTGCTTCTACTCAATACTGACCAAAGGGTCTGAATACTTATGACCATGTGATATTTCAGTTTTTCTTTTTTAATAAATTTGCAAAAATATCTACATTTCTGTTTTTTTTCTGTCAAGATGGGGTGCTGAGTGTACATTAATGAGAAATAAAATGAACTTTTTTTTCTTTTAGCAAATGGCTGCAATGTACCCACTGTAGCAATTCTGCCATAGACTGCAATACAGTAATATTGCAGTCTATGGCACAAGTGATCTGAAGATGACAAGTTCAAGGTCCCTAGGGGGGGCTAAAAAAATGTAACTTTTTCCGCAGCATTTTTCATTGTGTTTTTGTTCCTTTTTTATCTGCGTTTTTAAAAATATAAAAAAATTTAAAAAAAAACTAAAAGTTTAACCCCTTAAGGACACAGCCTAAAATTGCTTTAAGGACCAGGTCTCGTTTTTCAAAACTGACATGTGTCACTTTATATGGCAAGAACTTTGGGACGCTTTAACTTACACAAGTGATTTTGAGATTGTTTATTCGTGACACATTGTACTTCATGTTAGTGGTAAACACTAATCAATATTTTTGTATTTATTTATAAAAAAAAATAGGAAATTTGATGGAAATTTGGAAAAAAATCACAATTTTCAAAATGTGAAATGCTCTGCTTTTCAGATACTCATACCACCCAAATACATTAATAAATATTATCTACCATATCTCTGCTTTATATTGGCATCATCTATTAATCATCCTTTAATTTATTTTGGATGTTAGAAGGCTTACAAGTGTAACAGCGATTTTCCAGATTTACAAGAAAATTTCCCAAACTAATTTTTTAGGGACCACTTTAGTTCTGAAGGGGATTATAAAGGCCTATTTATTAGAAACCTCCCTGAATCACACCATTTTCAAAACTGCACACCTGAAATAATTCAAAACAGCATTTGGGAAGTTTGTTAACTCTTTAAGCATTTCACAAGAACGATATCGAGGTAAAATTTAGACATTTCATTTTTTTCCACTAATCCCTTCATTTAGCCCTAGAATTAACACATTCACAAAGGGTTAAAGGAGAAAATACATCTCACCATTTGTTATACAATTTCTCCAGAGCACAGAAATACCCCACATATGGGTGTAAACTGATGTTTGGGCACACGAATGGAAGGGAAGGAGCGACACTGGACGTTTGAAAAGCAGATTTTGCTGGAATAGTTTTCAGGTGCCATGTCTCACTTGCAAAGCCCCTAGAGTACCAATACAAAGGAAACCCCCAAAAAGTGACCCTATTTTGGAAACTATACCCCTCACAGAAAGGGGCATTTTGACCCCACGGCTGTTTCACAGATTTTACTAACATTGGGATGTATAAATGAAAAATGACTAAAATGTCACTTTATCCCCAAAGTTTTCATTTTCACAAGGGGTTAAAGGAGAAAAAGCACCCCACAGTTTGTTAAACAATTTCTCCTGAACACGGCAATACCCCATATGTGGTTGTAATCTGCTGTTTGTGTACATGGGGGGCTCGGAATGGAAAGAGCGCTATCTGGCTTTTGGATTTTAGATTTTGCTGGAATAGTTTTCTGGTGCCATGTTGCAGTTGCAGAGCCCCCAAAGTACCAATATAGTGGAAACCCCCTATAAAAGTAACCCCATTTTGGAAACTACACCCCTCACAGAACATGTCAAGGGGTATAGTGAGCATTTTGACCCTACAGCTGTTTTTTGACCCTACACAGATTTTATTAACATTGGGACATGAAAATGAAAAAACTTTTTTTGCAATAAAACATCAATTTAGCCCCAAATTTTTCATTTTCACAAGAGAACAAAGGAGAAAGATTCCAAAGTTCGTTCCATAATTTCTCCTGAACACAGAAATGCCCCATATGTGGTCGTAATCTGCTGTTTGGGTACATGGTGGAGCTCAGAATGGAAAGAGTGCTATTTAGCTTTTGTAGGGGAGATTTTGCTGGAATAGTTTTCGGGTGCCATGTCGCATTTGCAGAGCCCCTAAAGTACCAATACAATGGAAACCCCCAAAAGTACCCCATTTTAGAAACTACAACCGTCATAGAATGTATCTAGGGGTATGGTTAGCATTTTAACCTCACAGCTGTTTCACAGATTTTATTAACATTGCAACATAAATATGAAAAATTACTTTTTTTTTTTCAATAAACCGTCCATTTAGCGACATATTTTTAATTTTTGCAAGTGGTTAAAGAAGAAAAAACACCCCACAGTTTGTTACACAATTTCTTCTGAACACAGAAATGTCTCATATGTGATTATAATCTGCTGTATGGGAACATGGTGGGGCTCAGAATGGAAAGAGTACTATTTGGCTTTAGGAGGGCAGATAGTTTTCAGGTGTCATGTCGCATTTGCAGAGCCCCTAAAGTACCAATAAAATGGAAATCCCTCAAAAGTGACCCCATTTTAGAAACTATACCCCTCAAAGAATGTATCAAGGGGTATTATCATTTTGAGCCTAAACATGCTTCCCAAAAATTAATGTACAAAGTGAAAATTGAAGTTTTTGAAGAAATATCCAATTTCAGTGCCTAATACGTGGCGGCCACTTTATGGCATCAGAGATATGCACTCCTGAAACTATTAAGTGGGCTATCCTGGGGACAAAAAAATTATATATGTGGTTGTAAACTGCTGCTTGCGCACACAGCAGGGCTCAGAAGGGAAGGAGCACTGTGTTTTTTGAGCTTTTGGAGTATAGATTTGGAGGGACTTTATGGATGCCATGTTGTTTTTGCAGAGCCCTAGAGGTGCCAGTAAACTGGAATTTTCCAAGAAGTGACCCCATTTTGTAGGGGCAATTTTAGGGTCTCTGCAAATGTGACATGGCGTCCAAAAACCAACAATCTAAATCTGCGCTGCAAAAGCACATAACACTCTTCACATCTGCGCCCTACTGTGTGCCCAAATGGCAGTTTATGCTCACATGTATGACACTGGTTTACACAAGATAACATACTTAACAATGCCATATGTGGATATAAACTGCTGTTTGGGCTCAGCCGGGCACAAAAGGGAAGGAGAGCTATTTTGGTTTTTGGAGCACAGTTTGGTTTTTGGACACCATGCCACTTTTGCAGAGCCCATGAATTGCCAGTAAAGTGTCACCCTGTGCAGACATGTCACCCCATTTTGGAAACTACACCCTTCAAGGGATTTATCAAGTGGTGTGGCGAACATTAATAATCCTTAAGCGTTGCATTCTTTTAATTTCCAGAAATGAATGTGCAGCTGATAATGAAAAGTTAAAAATAAAATTTTTCCATAGATGCGCCATTTCAGTGCCCAATATGTTGTGCCCAGCTTATGTCTGCACAGACACACACTCCAAAAACTGTTAAGCGGGGATCCTGGGCACAACAGCTTTTGGAGCGTTCATCTCTGATACAAGCCGGGCACAACATATTACACACTGAAATGATGTATTCCTGGAAAAATTGTCATTTTCACCTTTCACCATCCGCTGCGTATGCATTTATGAATAATAAATTATAGCAACAATTGGGGGTTAGAAATGCTCACTGTACCCCACGATAAATTCCTTCAGGGGTGTAGTTTCCAAAATGGGGTCACATGGCAAGGGATTCCACTTTACTGGCATTTCAGCTCTGCAAAAGTGCAATGGCATCCAAAAACCAAACCGTCCAAGTCTGTGCTCCAAAAACCAAATAGTGTTCCTTCCCTTCTGTGCCCAGCTGTGTCCAAACAGCAGTTTATACCCACATATGACATTAAGTACGTTACCCTGGGTACACCAGTGTCATACATGTGGGCATAAACTGTAGTTTGGGCACACAGCAGGGGGCAAATGTGAAGGAGCGCTATGTGGCTTTTAGAGCGCAGATTCAGATGTTTGGTATCTGGACACCATGTCATGTTTGCAGAGCCTGTAAGGTACCATAAAGTGGATTCCCCAATGGAGTGACCCCATTTTGAAAATTGCACCCCTCAAAGAATTTATCAAGGGGTGTAGTGAGCATTAGTATCCCAGGTGGAATACACAGCGGATGGGGAAAAGTGAATATGTAAGCTGTGTGGAGTACATTGGGAATACCAAATTCCCTACTATATCCCCAGTATTATTGGGGGGTCACTTCTGGTTTATTTTCCCTCGTAAGCTCTAAATCTGGTTATACAGCTTATACATTCCCTTCCTACTGCAGCCAGTTTTGTTCTAATGATTTGGCGATTTTTGGTGTTTTTGTCTTCATATTGTACAAGCTATATTTTCTTTATTTTTCTGGTGATGTAGTCATATGAGGGCTTGTTGTTTGTGGTATGAGATGTATTTTGTAAAGACATCATCTTGGGGTGCCTATAACTTATTGAATAAATTTTATTAACCCCCATCCCCCATCAATTCTGGCATTGCGTTTTGCCTTTTAACTTTTTCACCATGTAACATAAAGCATAAGTAACATGTTACCTTTATTCTGGGGGTCAGTATGATTACGGCGATACATCATTTATATTGTTTTTTTATGTGATACTAATTTTGCAGAACAAAAACCATTTGGGGACATAAATTAATTGCTTTTGTATCGCCACCTTCTGAGATGCGTAACATTTTTATTTTGTAGTTTACAGAGTTGGTTGAGGGATTATTTTTTGCGGGACAACCTGTGCTTTTTATTGGTACTGTTTTGGGGTACATATGACTTTTTGATCACTTTTTATGGCATATTTTGTAAGGTGAGATGGCAAAAAATCATTACTTACGGCATTTTTTTTTCTGTTTTTTTTCCCAATGTTCACCGTGTACATTAAATGTTGTTTCAATTTAAATTTTTATTGTACAGGTTGTTACAGATGCGGTGATACCAAATATGCATTGTTTTTATTAATTTTTAGGTTTTTTTTTATATAATTCATTTTATATAGGAAAAGGGAATTTTTGGGGCTTTATTCTTTTATCAATTTTTTTTCACACACTTTATTTAATTTTTTTAACTTTTTTAAAATTTTTCATGTGTCCCATTAGGACACCTGAGCCAGCGATGCTTTGATCGCTGACTCAGTACTATAGACTGCTAGACACGAGCATACACGTGTCTTGCAGTCTATACAGGAAGTCAGCCTTTGCAGACACAGAGGCTGACTTCCGGAGGTCCTGTCAGGATCAACCAGGTACTGGGAGCTCCAGGCAGCCTGGGGTCACTGGCCAGACCTCGGACTGCAGATTATAGATATCGGCACTCCCCCTCCCCGATCTTGCCGGGGGGGGGGGTGCCGGGGGGCGGCAACATAGCGGAATGCCTTGGATGCTACGGTCATGTTTGACCGCGGCATCCAACAAGTTAAAACTACCGATCGGAGCCCAGTTCCCACCGGGGTTTATGGAGCAGTGTGTCAGCTGTCAGTTACAGCTAACACCTGGTTCCGATGCCGCCCGCTCAGATAGTGAGCAGGCGGCCGCCCTCGGGCGTACTATTACACCCTGTTTTGTGAAGTAACAAGCGTGCAGGACGTAATAGCACGTCCAAGTCGTTAAGGGGTTAAATCACCCCCCTTTCCCTAGATCACATATAAATATAAATAAATAAAAGTAAACATAAACACATTAGGCATCCCCAAGTCCGAAAATGCCCAAATTATTAAAATATAAAAATATTTGTCCCATATGGTAAATGCCGTAGCAGGAAAAAAATCTAAATGGCTGATTTGGCATTTTTTCGCCAAATTACCTCCCTAAAAAAATGTAATAAAAAGTGATCAAAATAGCATAAATTCCCCATCATGGTATCAATATAAACTACATATTGTCCCGCAAAAAAAGACACCTTACACAGCTCCATATACTGACATATAAAAAAGTTACAGGTGTCAGAATATGGTGATTTAAAATTTTTGTAAAGTTAAAACATGAAAAAAACTATATAAATTTGGTATCACCCTGATCGTACTGGCCTGCAGAATAAAGCTAAAATAGCATTTTTACCGCAGAGTGGAAGCCGTAAAAAAAAAGACATAAAAAAATGGCAGTACTGCGTTTTTTTCTCAATTCCACCTCATTCTGAAATTTTTTTCTCACTTCCTGGTGCATTGTACAAAATAATAAATAATACCATTTTAAAGTACCACTTGCCATGCAAGAATCAAGCCCTCATTTGACTATATAAACAGAAAAATGAGAAATTTTTGCCTTTTGGAATGTAAGGAGTAAAAAACGAAAACACAAAAATGAAAAATGTCTGCGTCTCCTAAGGGTTAATACTCTGAGCCACAGTATTGTTCTTTTTAATTAATGTTAATTATGTCTAGCACAAATTATGTTTGAAAATGCAACATTTATTTGTGGAACAATCTCTTTTAGGTTGGGTCCCCATGTTGCGGAAACGCTACGGCAAAAAACACTGCGTTTTACAGCATTTGCAAAGTGGATGGGATTCTGGCTAATCCCATCCACACAATGCAGCAGAAAAGCTTTTGGAAATCACAACATGTCAATTATACCTGTGGAAACGCTGGCATTTTCCCTATGGGTATAATTAGGGCAGAAAGTCTGCAGAGGAAAACTCTGCGAGATTGCAAAGAAAACACTCCCGCAAAAATGCATTCCCGCAGCAGTTTTTTCCACAGTATTTTTTTGCTACGCTTCACTACGTGGGGCCTTAGCCTTAGATCGCAGTTTTGCTGTCATGTTGTCAAATGGAAAACTGCAAAAATGATAAATTTTACTTAATAGTTTTCTTATATAATGTTGCTATGGAAATTACTCTGAGACTGATTGTGTGATATCATTTTATTAACATAAAAATGTATATGGGATAAAATGATAAAGTGATACTACTAATTATCCTAATTATAAAAAAGACCACACACTGTTGACTTTACTGACATATACTGTATGTAACCTCAGTTGTGAACGGAACATAATGTGCAGGCTTAATCATTTATGTTGATTTTTTACAAAAAGAAAAACCCACAATGAGGAATACTGACCAGATAAAAAAAAAAAAAATCCACAATAAACCATTTTATAAACCATCTTGTTACATTTATTCTTTCTAGATTCAAATGGTTGCCCTTAAGTGTATCCAAAAAAATATCAGGAAATACTACTGCATCCGAGACTGGTGGTGGTGGCAATTGATGTGTCATATTCGACCCTCATTGTCTATCCATGTCGATGAGTCCAGTTTTCGGGAAAAAGAGGTATGTAACTTTTTATATAGATGTGACAGTTAAAAGGAACTGAAAAACCTTTTCTTACTAATACCCTATGTTTGTCCTAAGCTACTATATGATGTGATACAAACTTCTGTATGGCTTCTGTAGGAGGAAATCATTGCTTTATCAGCAAAACTTGGCAAGTCGGAGAAGTCCAGAAATGAACTGAGGCAAAATGTGGATCTGCTGGAAGGCAAGGTAAGGCAGTCACAAGCTGATTTCTGTTAGAAGAACTAGTAGATTACAGTGACATAAGGAATAGATTGCTACATCACAGTTTGTGATTATTGACTTTCAGCAATTATGTTGTTTTATATGACATATATATTGTTTTGTATAATCATGAAAAAAGACAGAAATCATAGTAGAGGATGTACAGGTAACTGTTTCATGTCTAAACTAAGGCATAGGCATATGAAAAGCATATGTACAATACCTAAAATTTGCAATCTCTTACCTTATAAAAGTTTTCATTCTACTCATACACAACTTGAATACATAGACAATGCTAAATCTGAGCTGTGCCTGCCATTGTGCCTGCTGTTACAAAATAATTATTTTTCTATTTTTTTTTTCTAGCAGTGATGTAGCTAAAGTTTTGTGGGCCCCAGTGCAAACTTTTGTCCAGGACCCCTGCCCCCTCCCTACAGCAAATTCTTGATAGTGACGGTTACGGGTGCTGCAGTGGTATCTCGGATACTTGAAAGGATATAGCTTTAGCACCCACAACTGCAGTTATCAAGAATACAGTGAGTGAGCAGCGCAGCGCCCGGCATGTAAACAATACTTCGTGTTGTGGGAAACAGCTGATCTGCAGGGTCCTAACAGTCTAAGAGATGTAAAAGATCAGTAGGGGTTCAACACCCGGGACCCCTGCTGATCAACTGTTTGAAGATACTGTGGTGCTTTTGCGAGCTCCTTGACTCCTTCACTATTTACTTTGCACAGTATCTTTTTTAAACACCATGCAATGTTATTACAGCCTGTAATAATAGTGCACGGCTGATATAAAACAGATGGCTTGTCATGTGAATATTGAAGGGGCCCCAAACAGTATAATATGCTCCACAGTGGCCCCCACACAGTACAATATGCTCCACAGTGGCCCCCAAACAGTATAATATGATCCACAGTGGCCTCCACACAGTATTATATGCTCCACAGTGGCCACCACTCAGTTTAATATGCTCCACAGTGGTCCCCACACAGTATTATATGCTCCACAGTGGCCACCACTCAGTGTAATATGCTCCACAGTGGTCCCCACACAGTTTAATGCTCCACAGGGCCACCACTCAATGTAATATGCTCCACAGTGACCACCACACAGTATTATATGCTCCACAGTGGCCCCCAAATGGCATTATATGCTCCACAATGGCCCCCACACAGTATAATCTACTCCACAGTGCCCCCACACAGTATAATATGCTCCCCACAGTGGCCCCACACAATATAAAATGCTCCTAAGAGGCCCCATAGAGCCGCTTCAGATGAACCCCATGAAATTTGACGACTATTTGTGAGGTTTGGTCCTCTGCTTCAGTGCTATTATTATACTCTGGGGTCTCCTCAGTGGGTTGGCCACTTTCAGACCAAAATTATTGTTTGTATAATAAAGTTGTACAATTTTACCAGTATACGTTTTGTATCAGATGTCTGATTACTGAGCTGTGACTATAATGAGCTGTGCACCTGTGTGTCCATCACATGACCATGGACTGAAGTAAGAAAGCAGTAAGCAGAATGAATGACAGAAAGCAAAGATCTAGAAATCTGTGAGGAATTGATACAGAAAGTATATTGGAAAATTGTAGAACTTTGTATTATACAAACAATAACATTTACCTGCTGAGGAGTAACTACTGCAACTGCTATGGGACCTGTGACTTCAGGGGGCCTAGTGAGCCCCCGCTGATTTTTATTTTTTTTTAAAATAGGCCATTACCTATTAACCCCAGCATGTAATGGGCCCTATTTACTTACTGATCCCTGCTCCTGCCTATGGCCGCCTCTGCTTCCCCTTCTGCCCTCCAGGGGGCCCTGTACGTCCCATATATGTCCGCTATGGGACATAATACTGTATGGAGGGGCCTCTATGGGACATTATATTTTGTGGAGGGGCCATTATGGGACATTATACTGTGTGGAGGGACCACTATGGGAAATTATACTGTATAAAGGGGCCGCTATGGGACATAATACTGTGTGGAGGGGCCACTAAGGCACATTATACTGCGTGGAGGGGCCACTATGGGACATTATACTGTGTGAAAGGGCCACTATGAGACATTATACTGTGTGGAGGGGCCTGCTATGGGATATTATATTGTCTGGAGGCCACTTTGGGACATTATAGTGTGTATAAATGGAGTTTTATACCATGTGGGGGCCAGGAAAGGGGCACTATGCCGTGTGGGAGTGGGGGTGCCCAAGCCAAAAGTTTGCTATGGGGCCCAGTCTTTGCTAGTTACGCCCCTGCATATATCACATGACCAGAATTGATACAGAAAGTATATTGCAAAATGGTATAACTTTTTATTATACAAAGAATAACATTTGTTATATGCAGGAATGTCCTTATATCTTCAGCAGCTAGTTTTATACATAATATACTCCTGTACGTTTTTCTTATTGAGACTTACTACTAGTGAAATATCCTGTTTGATTACTAGGCATAATCCCCATCCAAAGAGATGCTGATAGATGTAAGTCTTGCTATTATATATGCATTAATAAATCTATTCTAGACTTTTATCACTCAGCAGAAAAGCAGACAAATATTTAACTAAGAATCAGCCTAATATATGTAAATTGCAATGGAAATTAAGTTACTTGCTTCTGATAAGTAACACAAAGTTTAAAGGTAAAATAAGAATTTGGTGTGTTGCTATAATTCCTGATGGTGATGTAATGCAACTATGAATTTTCTTTAATATTTCCCATCAGTGTGCAAAAGTTTATAGTCAGTCTGCAGAGGAGCTAAAAGTGACAGACATTCACTTCTTTCATATAAATGGCTGAGCATCCGGAAGTATATCATGAAGCTCCTGGGCCCCAGTGCAAAATCTTTACCTGGCCTTCCAGCTACAATCTATAGTATATAGTACTGGTATCAACATCACCCTTCCTCTGCAGCCTTTCAAATTACGCCCTTGTGAGCATACTTTCATAATGCTTCATGATCTTTTTATAATGCTCCCTGCAATATAATATAGGGTTGTTTATTATGGAGTAGTCTTAAAGAGGGCCTTTCATGTCTTATCAGTGTGCATTTTTATATACAGTGCCTTGCGAAAGTATTTGGCCCCCTTGAACTTTTCAACCTTTTGCCACATTTCAGGCTTCAAACATAAGGATATAAAATTTACATTTTTTGGTGAAGAATCAACAACAAGTGGGACACAATCGTGAAGTGGAACGAAATTTATTGGATATTTTAAACTTTTGTAAAAAATAAAAAACTGAAAAGTGGGGCGTGCCAAATTATTCGGCCCCCTTAAGTTAATACTTTGTAGCGCCACCTTTTGCTGCGATTACAGCTGCAAGTCGCTTGGGGTATGTCTCTATCAGTTTTGCACATCGAGAGACTGAAATTCTTGCCCATTCTTCCTTGGAAAACAGCTTGAGCTCAGTGAGGTTGGATGGAGAGCGTTTGTGAACAGTAGTTTTCAGATCTTTCCACAGATTCTTGATTGGATTCAGGTCTGGACTTTGACTTGGCCATTCTAACACCTGGATACGTTTATTTGTGAACCATTCCATTGTAGATTTTGCTTTATGTTTGGGATTATTGTCTTGTTGGAAGATAAATCTCCGTCCCAGTCTCAGGTCTTTTGCAGACTCCAACAGGTTTTCTTCCAGAATGGTCCTGTATTTGGCTCCATCCATTTTCCCATCAATTTTAGCCATCTTCCCTGTCCCTGCTGAAGAAAAGCAGGCCCAAACCATGATGCTGCCACCACCATGTTTGTCAGTGGGGATGGTGTGTTCAGGGTGATGAGCTGTGTTGCTTTTACGCCAAACATATCGTTTTGCATTGTGGCCAAAAAGTTCGATTTTGGTTTCATCTGACCAGAGCACCTTTTTCCACATGTTTGGTGTGTCTCCCAGGTGGCTTGTGGCAAACTTTAAACAAGACTTTTTATGGATATCTTTGAGAAATGGCTTTCTTCTTGCCACTCTTCCATAAGAGCCAGATTTGTGCAGTGTACGACTGATTGTTGTCCTATGGACAGACTCTCCCACCTCAGCTGTAGATCTCTGCAGTTCATCCAGAGTGATCATGGGCCTCTTGGCTGCATCTCTGATCAGTCTTCTCTTTGTTTGAGTTGAAAGTTTAAAGGGATGGGTGGGTCTTGGTAGATTTGCAGTGGTCTGATACTCCTTCCATGTCAATATGATCGCTTGCACAGTGCTCCTTGGGATGTTTAAAGTTTGGGAAATCTTTTTGTATCCAAATCCAGCTTTAAACTTCTCCACAACAGTATCACGGACCTGCCTGGTGTGTTCCTTGGTCTTCATGATGCTCTCTGCGCTTTAAACAGAACCCTGAGACTATCACAGAGCAGGTGCATTTATAAGGAGACTTGATTACACACAGGTGGATTATATTTATCATCATCAGTCATTTAGGACAACATTGGATCATTCAGAGATCCTCACTGAACTTCTGGAGTGAGTTTGCTGCACTGAAAGTAAAGGGGCCGAATAATATTGCACGTCCCACTTTTCAGTTTTTTATTTTTTACAAAAGTTTAAAATAACCAATAAATTTCGTTCCACTTCACAATTGTGTCCCACTTGTTGATTCTTCACCAAAAAATTTAAATTTTATATCCTTATGTTTGAAGCCTGAAATGTGGGCCGAATACTTTCGCAAGGCACTGTACCGCTAGAAAGCTGGTAGTGCGCTGAATTCACTGCACTGTCAGCTTTCCCGGTATGTGCCCCACTGCTGGAGATATCGGTGCTATTACTTTCGGTACCAATATCTCCCCACTGTCAGAAGGGCGGGCCTTACAGCCTAGTGTCATTGCTGGGCTGTAAGGAACGCCCCCCCCCTACTGTACAAAGCTATGTTAGAATACAATTGGGGGGCATTCCTCACAGCCCAACTAGGCTATGAGGAACACCCTTCTGACAGTGGGGAGATATCAGTGTCGAAACTAACGGCACCGATATCTCCAGCACCGGGGCACATACCAGTAAAGCCAATAGTGTGCTGAATTCAGCACACTGTCAGCTTTCTAGCGGTATATAAAACCACACATTGATGAGTCAAAAAATAAACATTTAACTTTTGGTCAGAGTCATAAGTTTCCACATGGTTCCAATGTTTTCGTAATGAGTACAGTACCAGGATTTGGGATGAGCATCTCTGGTTCCATTAACTGCTTGGTCAACAGCCACCTTGAATTTGCTTGTTCTTGGGAGATTGCAGACATATCCCAGCTTAAAGTAGCACACTTTAGAAAAATACATGATATGCCACATGACCAGCAATAAGACATCCGCCTCAGATTCCTCTTCATTTTCCACCCACCCCCAGCAGAGCTTTGACTTTCCATCGCTATTGGGTTCATATAAATGGGGCTAATCAGTGAACAGTCTTGAGCTGCAGAATCTGCACCTGACTCAGCTGCAGCATCTGCGGCAAGATTGAGCAGCATGCATATTCTTTCTGCGTCCTTCTTCAATCTCTGCCTACCACTAAATACAATGGGAGGCAGAATCAGGATGAAATCTGCCACTGATTTTGAGGCAGGTTTCTGAGTTCTGGTGACAGACACTCTTTAAGGTAGCTGTACATGTACCTTAGTCTAAAGATGATCAAAATTGACTAGTTCAAGGAATGATCATTTTAGACAACCATTTGGAAAGAAGTTGTCAATGTTTTACATTTTAAGGAGACCTTACACATTAGATAGTAGTAAAATGATAGTTAAGCAACCATGGAATGAACAATCTTCTGGTGAATGGTCAATTGCAGCCACTCACATTTCAATTCACATTGGCTGTTAGAGTCATTGGAGCATATTTATTAAAACAGTCCATAGAAACCAATCACAGTGTAGCTTTTAATTTGTACTTTGCTCCTGAAAAATAAAAGCTGCACTATGATTGGTTGCTATGGACAGCTATGACTGTTTTGCTTTTAGACCATTTTGATAAATCTGCCCCATTGAAACTGGTTTTACAAGAATCTATTCTACAACACACTGCCTGCAGAATGATAGGTTCTTTTTATACAAGCTATCTTTTGTTCACCCAATAAACTTTTGGTATTGTTGAAATTGTCCATTTTGTTTATTCTGGCGGTATGGGTACATTTAGTTCAATAGTTGCTTCAGTGAAGGAACATTCCCAGAACATTTCCAATAAGATTGCTCATAAAGTGTTCTTGAACACATATGGCTAGTTTGAACAAATCTAATGGCCAATATAGACTAAAACATGTATGACTGCATCTGCAGAATGATCACACACCAATTTTTCATTCAACAGTTGTTCAACCATAAACCTACAGTACCTTATCTAATGTGTATGGCCCTGTTTATATTCCACTTCATTGTATATTTGTGTATTTGGCATTTAGTAAGTTAAAAAGAGTAAGGCCAGAGCCCCACGTTGCAAATAAGTGGTGTTTTGGCCACAGCAAAAAATGCAGCGTATTGCAGTGCCTGCAGAAAAAATTGCTGCAATTTCAAAATACGTTGTGTTTTTGTAAATCGCATAGGTAAAATAAAGACAGAAAGTCCACAGAGGAAAACTCTGCGGAAAAAAATGTGATGTGTCTACTGTGGTCTTTTCTGCAGCGTTTTTCAGCTGCGGCTCGCTACGTGGGGCCTTTGTCTAAAGAAGTAATTTTTCCAATTGAAAACAGTCACGACCATGTCGGTATACAGCTCTTCACCAAGTGTTAATCAATGGCAGTTTTCCACAATTAATTACATTATCACACTTTATTTCCCAATTGTGTTGCTTGATGTTCTTATCATTAATTCAGTTTGCACTAAGAATCTCAGAGCTGATGACTGTAGATTTTTATAGGACGCCAACTGGAATTATTCAAACAGATACCAAGTAATTTAACACAACTGTAGGGGAAATGGCTTATGCACAAGTGCTGCATACTGATCCTATATGAGGGAACACAAAGTCCCTATGGGTCTGAGATCCCAGGTGAGCCACTATATAGTGTCTGTGTAAGTCATTGTACCCTGCCAATGCCAACTCCTCTAGAAGCAATTCTTCTACAGGAAAACACTTCTGTAATTATGAGCCATGAAGTTCATTAGCTTTGTTCCTTATATGCAATCTTGTAGACACTAGTACACAGCTCTTAAAGGGCTTATCCATTAAAGACATTTATGGCATATCCACAGGATATGCATAATTCTCATATATGGGGGCCCCCCCCCAGAAACAGGAAAGTTAAAAAATCGGGGGGGTCCCCCCAACCCCCTTTTCTTTTTTTGGGGGGGGGGGGGTGTTTTGGGGGGGGGGGGCCCATATAATTTTTTTTTGGGGGGGGGGTGAAAAAAAGGGGGGGGGCGGGGGGGGGGGGGGGGGGGGGGGGGGGGGGGCCAGGGGCCCCCCCTCCCCCTTTTTTGTGGTGGTGGGGGGTTTGTGTTAATAAAAGGAGGGGGGCGGCCTCCCCCCCCCCCCCCGCGCGGCTTGGGGTGTTTTTTTCCCCTTTTTTTTTAAAAATAGAGGAGGGGGGGGGGGGGCGGGCCCTTTTTTTTTTTTTCTTTTTTGTTGGGGGGGGGGGGGGGGGACCCGGCAGACCCCATTATAATCTATTATAGTGCTTTTTTAAGCAGATTATGTTTCCGTTCGGGGGGGTCCCCAAGCGGACCCAAATGCAGGTGTGAACATAGCGTTACATGCAGGCACAATAACTTACAGCAAGCAGTACCCACACTTTGGACACTCCCCAAAAAAAGGGGGGGGGCCCCCCGACGAAAAAAAAAACACTTTTTTTTTTTGCCCCCCCCCATAAAAAAAAAAAAAAAAAAAATTTTGTTTTGTTTTCTCCCCCACCACGAGAAGAGGATGTGCGTCCCCCCACAGCCCACCCCCCCGCCGCCCCACAAAAAATAAATTTTTTTTATATTTAAAAATAAAAATCTCCCCTCAGAGAGAGGAGAAACCAAACAAAAAAAAAAAAAAATTTATATTCTCCTTAAAACCACCTACAAAACAAAGTCATTAATTTAGAAATGATTTTGTTCTCGCCTTTTTCTTTTTTTTTTTTTTTTTTTTAAAAAAAAAAAAAAGTCTCCCTCTTTTTTATTAACAAAAAAAAAAAAAAAAAAAAAAAAAAAAAAAAAAAAAAATTATTTTTTTTTTTTTTTCAGCAGTTTGAACCAATTATAATCTTATGGAAGTTGGTGATATACAGATCGATTCTGTCACTGACACAAATACCAGGAGACTGGATTAAATTCTATAATTATCTTCTGTGTGATGCTCTGTACTCACTCACAACATCGTAACATGAAGAAGTCTTCCTTACGAACAAACCTTCACATGCGTGATCATCTCTAGTAAGCAACTTAAAGGGGTATCGCACAAATGCTTCATGTGGTAAACAAAGTATTCAGATGTGCAATGTATAGCTGGTGAATCATTTCAGATTGCTAGTGACAACAGATCAAGAAATATCTACTGGCTGCATAAGGGGGAGAGTTATCAAGATGGGGACTTTTAAAATCAGTTTTGCTATATTGCCATAATTTGCTCCAAATGTATCAAACATTGCACAGTAGTTGATAAATTTTGAGCAACTTTAGGTCTAACACTTACGTGGTCAGTTATTGCAAATATTTTTGTAACAATTTTAAATGTTACAAAATGTTTGTGCAAATGAGCCCAAAAAAGCCATAGAATCCTATTATACAACTTTTTGATGCCAGAATTCTGTAGTAAAGAACTTGATAAATGCCCCTCTATGTGAACAAACTTAAATACAGTAGATAAACAGTCTTCTTCATATCTAGTGCATAGGGTTATCTCCTTATGCTCCCTTTTAATTACTATGTTTTGTGACACCTAGGAGGCAACCTCAATTAAGATATGTATGCATATTCCTAATACTAACTCATAAAATGGATGCACCAATGGTTACTAAGTGGTTGGTTGCTTAACAGATCTAAGGTGGCCAAACTTCTCTACCTTGTGAGTTAAGATGTGTTAGGTGGTACTAAGTCACACTGAATATTAGGTGGGAATAGTCTATATATCGCTCTTATGCTACTGTTACAGGTATGTCCTAAGGTGATGACCAGCTTTCTAAAACCAAACAATTTTGCAATACTCTGTCACAAGATGTGTGTGGCACATCTATAATTGCTAGAGATAAGGTCTAGTAATACTAAAACACCTTTGGTAACAAGGAGGCACAAAAACAGCTGGGGAGCCACATAATTGGGTAACATTGCTTTAGACAACTGTTCTCCAATCAGACAATGTGTCTTATCATGACAGCCCCTTCTTCAATGGAGGCAGTGTGGCATTTGACTTATTGATGTAGGTCTGGTTTATAAAACCACAGGCAATCAATTGTCATAAACTAATTATGGAAAATTGCGGCCAGTAAAACATTCTCCCTGGGCTGGTTTCTCCATTTTCCCTAATAAAACAGATGGACAGGGTTTGTCCTGATGAGCTACCCCTTTAAATCTAAAGCAGTAAATGAAGTATCACATTGTAGCGATTTATTATATACATCCTAAAAATAGATTGTAACACAGGAAAAATGTGGTGGGGTTTACAATCACACAGGTATTGATACATATCATATTAGACACTTGTTGCTTTCTTTTAGAACATCTTCAAATGCTTCCTTTCACATAATTTGCTAAGTACACATCCCTCACAATATAAAGATAGAACAGATTGTGCTATTTTTCTGATTTTAGAGCTGCAAATGTTTCCAGTGACACATAAGCAGCCATCCATGCATCATTACTTTGACAATGGCTATATTTTTGGACTTCTGGACTGTTTGTCCTGTTATTATTAAGGCTTCCAAGGCACTGTCTGTTCCCTGCACTGACAGATCTCTCTAATTTGTTGCCTAATGGCTTTTATGCTAAATGACACAGCAAGGAAACAATTGTATTGTTCATCCTAAAGCCAGGTACAGGCCAACATACTGGTTACTCAGCCAACTCTTTCCATGTACTGGCAGAAATACAGTATATGTTTTAAACTATATACAAGGAAACCATACAGTAGTTATCCAGATTGTAGCATGTGTTAAAAAAGTTCTAAATAAGCTTATAAATGACACCACCAATATGAACTATATACAACAGGAGCCTTGTATATAAATATAGGATAGTAGTCTGAAATGTTTGTGTTTTTAGTAGTAGATCACTATACTTAGTTCTCTTACATCTCTTTTGGCCATGAGTCATACTGTATAGTTCAGTGATGGCGAACCTTTTAGAGACCGAGTGTCCCCCATACAGTATGAGATGCTTTAGTGTCCCCCATACAGTATTAGATTCTTCAGTGTCCCCCATACAGTATTAGATGCTTTGGTATCCCCCACATCGTATGAGATGCTTCAGTGTCCCCCATACAGTATTAGATGCTTCAGTGTCCCCCATACGGTAGTATATGCTTTGGTGTCCCCCACACAGTATTAGATGCTTCGGTGTCCCCCACACAGTAGTATATGCTTCGGTGTCCCCCATACAGTATTAGATGCTTCGGTGTCCCCACACAGTATTAGATGCTTCACAGTAGCCCCCACACAGTAGTTTATGTTGCTCACCCAGTCCCAGGAAGAGTTGCAGTCCCACGAAGAGCGTCCTCCTTCTTCTTCTGTTCGCAGGCGCTAATGAATGACGTCATCGGGCCTGCGTCGGGGCAGAGGTCACACGCTGCAGTCAGTGTAGGCCACGGTTCCGCGGACCGCGGCCTACAGTGACAGTTTTCATCTGTATGTACATATGCACATACAGCTGAAAGAAGCGATCGCTCACTAACCGGGATTCCTGTTCTGGATTCCCGTTAGTGAGCGATCATGGCAACGGCATGAGTGCCAATTGAGAGGGCTCTGCGTGTCCTCTCTGGCACGCGTGCCATAGGTTCGCCATCACGGGTATAGTTGGTGTTAAGGACAGGGATGAATACTGACTGACCTGTGGGCTTAGGAAATGGGGTCTATGTATACAGCTCCTGCAGTAAGCCATAATATGACCGCATCACAGAGTCTAACCTTTAGAATTCAGAAATATTATGTGGCAGGTTATAGTTGTAAGATGAAAACAAAATGAGAGGTATGTTAATTTGTAAATCTTCAAATTCGCATCATATCTTTACTTTGGTAATAGGAAAATACGAAAGCATGTGGTAGTGAGACACCACAACTGTTATATGTAGGCAAGTATTTGTAGCTTTATGTGAGTATTAGTCCAGACTCAATCTATAAATTATGTTTCTGCTCTTGCCTTGATGACCAGTAGGATACTTGATGCCTGTTCTAGGCTTCCTAAAAGAATTCTACCATAGCCCTCAGTCATACTGTTCACAAAATCATCTTTATTCACTTACATACAAAATATGTGACTTTCTGTCTAATCTGTCGACCTTTCTTAAAACAACATTGTAAAAAAAAATTATAAGTATCCATCTAAATTCCTTTTATCAGGCTTTATTTCTTCTGCAGAGAATTCAACAGCTGCTTGTTCAAACGTCAGGAAATTGCAAGTTCTTTCCATCTACCGCACCACCTTGTGTAGACCTCTTTAAAAATTAATATTAGCAAATTGTGACAAGTAAGAGGAATACTTGGCCAGCCTCCATCATAGTCCCTTGGTTTTTGTAAGATTCATGCAGCACCTGCAGGTAGATCATAAATTCTGCAGGGGAAAATCACAGCATTTTAATTTGAGCTGCAGAATCACAAGTGTTTTTCTTATAGATGTAATAGGGAAAGAAAAAGCGCTAGGAAAACGCAAGAAAAACCTATGAAAAATGCTGCAGAAAGAAGTAACAATTTTTTGGTACATTGTCCATGGGGCCTTAGCCTGAACCAGAAATTTTAGAATTATTTTAAATAGCAATATGGCTATAGCCCATCCATATATACAACTAAATATATGACCTTAGACATGCAAGCTTCTTGAAGACCTCCACCTACTGGGTGAAATAAACCCTTTCTTTCTCAAGTGTGCACCTGTATAGAAAGTAGAAAAAGATTATTTCCACTGCAGAAATATCCTATTTGAGGGAAATCAGAGCAGATTGTGAAAAAATTGGGTAACATTTTTACATAAAAGTAAAGCATCATTTGAAAAAACAAAAAAAGCTAAAAAACAAAGCGTTTGTCTGGCATGCTACAATTGCCTGGATATAAATTCCTTTACTTAATGTGTATTCTTACAAGTTCACACAGATTACTTGAATTGCCTTTGCTGCATAGAAAGAAATCCTAGCTTATACCTTTGCCCCAGTTAAGTGGATTCATAGCCTTCTTCAAGGGGAAGATCAACATGTTACAGTTCAACCTAGAGCTATAAAGCCTTACCTGGTGCCTTATAGCCGAAAGGTGCAGTATAATATCCAAGGTCTTTCTAAAAGGTTATATTTACTATGTAAAAATACCTTCAAAGTTTTTCGCAGATTCTAGAAAATCATCTTTATCTTTCTGCTACAGAAGATATAGTTTCAGACTCTGTATATTCTGCTTCAAGACATACTAAAAAATCGTTCCTTAAAGGTCTAGATTTTCAAAGATTCCATTAATATGTATCTGCAAAATATCACCTCTTGAAATCTTAGTTTCTATAAGAAAAAAATCATGCTTTTAGCAACTTTCCATCTTACTATCCATACTACCAGGGTACAGGAATAGATTCAAGCTTTTGTCTCTCTTGTAAGCAAGAATGAGAGAGAACTTTTCATCTTTTCTTCTTCGGATCATTTTCAGTTTTGGATGAATTAGTAAAACTCCTATCCATCTGTGCCAATCCTTACAAGGGTTTAGTGGATTATAAAGCCATTTTTTTCAGAAATAGCATCACACCAGTCAATGTGTTGTCTGGTATTGCATCTTGGCTAATGAAATGAATGTGGCTAACCTGCATTTCCAGATAACGAAAGATATCCATTTTGTACATACTTTTAGATTGCTAAATTTTTGCATTTCTTTATAGTATACTGTATTACTGACTGGAAAAGGTAAAGTAGGGTGTGTGGGATATTTCTTGGTATTCCTGTTACTGATACTGCAAAGAAATCATTCAGTTGTATTAATGTTACCATTACTTGTATTCATTTTATGAAAATCCAGTATATTATTTTTGTGTTGCAGATAACACCATATGTTTCCAGTGTGTTGAAAGGCATTGTTTTCCAATATCACTTGTCTGTTGTTGCCATGGTAACTGTACAGACTGTACTGAATATTGGACATACCTTTTAACCTTGCAGGCACTTCATCCTTCATCTTTTCATATCACTTAAATGAAGTATTACATGTGGAAAAAAAACATTCAGAGGATACATAAAGATGTTTTCTTTATAAACAACATGTATGCAGAAAATAGTCTAGGACACATTTGCAATAAAGACGCAGTAAACAAGTCTGACCATCTAATATCTATTAGAAATGTGTGCCTAATTTATTACCTGCCTTAATGCGATACGCAAGTTTATGGAGCTTCACAAGGTTGGCTGTAGAGGCTCTCCATATCAATTCAATGCTGACTCTTGCATCTCAGTCACAGAATTGGAAGGGTACATTATAGGTATATTTCTGGTGCGGCACAATATATGTCTCAATGTGCATCCTCAAGACATGGATAAGCTTGATATCTCCAGTGAAGGCCCCTTGTAAGTACCCCTCTAGAAAACACAATAGTGATAAAGAAAATAGTAGCAATAATCTCATTTACCATCCAAAAAATGTATAGTGTGCAAAAATCTTTGAATATATTTAATGGAAGATGCAGAAACATAAAAATGTGCACATTTAATGGAACGCAAATGCAATTACCTCAGTAGGGATGAATTTACAGAAACACAGCAGAACATCTTCCTTAAGTGCTCACCACCTGCTCAATGACAATACATTCCTTTGAGGTGTACTTGTACTCATCAGGAGGCCTTCCATTGTTAGCTGCACTTTACCTTTCCATCTGTGATATGAAAAATACCTCAGAGCATCATGGGAATGCAGTAAAGCAAAAATTATAGCAATTTTTACAGTTCTTGCAGTTATGTTTAGGACATATATTCCTGCATATATTAGTTATCTTAACTATATTATATCTTGAATTTTTTTTCTTTGGAGTCTTTATAAAATTGAAACTTCCCCACATTTTATTCTGTTTGATTCTACTATGAGTTTTTGCACCAATATGGAGACTGTGTTACCTCCACATCTTGCTTGATAAAACTAGGCAACTGTTACATTATATTCCACAAAGTCACTCATCATTTACATCAGACCGAAATAAAGGGTTGTTTATGAGTTCTGTATGAATCTCAAGAGCGCAGGGGGTATCTCTGCTGCTAAAAACAGTGAGACAATAATGTTCTAGTCTCAGTAATAGTTTTCTGATTATGATCATTCTATTTTTTATTATGTTTAGCATACAGATATGTCCTTCCCCTCCTTTCATTTCGGCTCAACATACAGTCACATGAAAAAGTTTGGGCACCCCTATTAATCTTAATCATTTTTAGTTCTAAATATTTGGGTGTTTGCAACAGCCATTTCAATTTGATATATCTAATAACTGATGGACACAGTAATATTTCAGGATTGAAATGAGGTTTATTGTACTAACAGAAAATGTGCAATATGCATTAAACCAAAATTTGACCGGTGCAAAAATTTGGGTACCCTTATCATTTTATTGATTTGAATACTCCTAACTACTTTTTACTGACTTACTGAAGCACAAAATTGGTTTTGTAACCTCACTGAGCTTTGAACTTCATAGCCAGGTGTATCCAATCATGAGAAAAGGTATTTAAGGTGGCCAATTGCAAGTTGTTCTCCTATTTGAATCTCCTCTGAAGAGTGGCATCATGGGCTCCTCAAAACAACTCTCAAATGATCTGAAAACAAAGATTGTTCAACATAGTTGTTCAGGGGAAGGATACAAAAAGTTGTCTCAGAGATTTAACCTGTCAGTTTCCACTGTGAGGAACATAGTAAGGAAATGGAAGACCACAGGGACAGTTCTTGTTAAGCCCAGAAGTGGCAGGCCAAGAAAAATATCAGAAAAGCAGAGAAGAAGAATGGGAGAACAGTCAAGGACAATCCACAGACCACCTCCAAAGAGCTGCAGCATCATCTTGCTGCAGATGGTGTCACTGTGCATCGGTCAACAATACAGCACACTTTGCACAAGGAGAAGCTGTATGGGAGAGTGATGCGAAAGAAGCCGTTTCTGAAAGCACGCCACAAACAGAGTCACCTGAGGTATGCAAAAGCACATTTGGACAAGCCAACTTCATTTTGGAAGAAGGTCCTGTGGACTGATGAAACAAAGATTGAGTTGTTTGGTCATATAAAAAGGCGTTATGCATGGCGTCCAAAAAACACAGCATTCCAAGAAAAACACTTGCTACCCACTGTAAAATTTGGTGGAGGTTCCATCATGCTTTGGGGCTGTGTGGCCAATGCCGGCACCGGGAATCTTGTTAAAGTTGAGGGTCGCATGGATTCAACTCAGTATCAGCAGATTCTTGAGAATAATGTACAAGAATCAGTGACGAATTTGAAGTTACGCCGGGGATGGATATTTCAGCAAGACAATGATCCAAAACGCAGCTCCAAATCTACTCAGGCATTCATGCAGAGGAACAATTACAATGTTCTGGAATGGCCATCCCAGTCCCCAGACCTGAATATCATTGAACATCTGTGGGATCATTTGAAGCGGGCTGTCCATGCTCGGCGACCATCAAACTTAACTGAACTGGAATTGTTTTGTAAAGAGGAATGGTCAAAAATACCTTCATCCAGGATCCAGGAACTGATTAAAAGCTACAGGAAGCAACTAGAGGCTGTTATTTTTGCAAAAGGAGGATCTACTAAATATTAATGTCACTTTTCTGTTGAGGTGCCCATACTTTTGCACCGGTCAAATTTTGTTTTAATGCATATTGCACATTTTCTGTTAGTACAATAAACCTCATTTCAATCCTGAAATATTACTGTGTCCATCAGTTATTAGATATATCAAATTGAAATGGCTGTTGCAAACACCCAAATATTTAGAACTAAAAATGATTAAGATTAATAGGGGTGCCCAAACTTTTTCATATGACTGTACATTGTTGAAAATTGTTTATGTGTCTATATAAGACCACCTATATCAGTGATGGCGAACCTTTTAGAGACCGAGTGCCCAAACTGCAACCCAAAACCCACTAAATTATCGCAAAGTGCCAACATGGCAATTTAACCTTAAATTAACCAGGATCTATTTTATAGTGACCGTGCAATGTTATTACAGCCTGTAATAATATCACATGTCTGCTATAAAACAGATACCGTGTGATATAAATAGTGAAGGGCCCCAGACAGTACAATGCACTCCAAAGTGGCCCACAGACAGTACATTTCGCTCTGAAGTTGCCTCCAGACAATATTATATGCTCCAGAATGGCCCCCACACAGTATTATATGCTCCAGAGTGGCCCCCACTCAGTATTATATGCTCCACAGAGGCCCCCGCACAGTATTATATACTCCATTTTGGGCCCCCACCCACATTATACGCTTCACAATAAGCCCCCCCACACAGTAGTATATGCTTTACAGTGGGGCCCCACACAGTAGTATATGCTTCACAGTGGGGCCCCACACAGTAGTTTATGCTTCACGGTGTCCCCCACACAGTAGTTTATGCTTCACAGTGTCCTCCATACAGTAGTAGATGCTTCAGTGTCCCCCATACAGTAGTATATGCTTCAGTGTCTCCCATACAGTATTAGATGCTTCAGTGTCCCCCACACAGTATTAGATGCTTCAGTGTCCCCCCCCACACAGTATTAGATGCTTCAGTGTCCCCCCCACACAGTATTAGATGCTTCAGTGTCCCCCCCCCACACAGTATTAGGTGCTTCAGTGTCCCCAACACAGTATTAGATGCTTCAGCATCCCCCACGCACTATTAGATGCTTCACAGTGTCCCCCACGCAGTATTAGTTGCTTCACAGTGTCCCCCATACAGTAGTATATGCACCACAGAAGGCTCCCACACAGTAGTTTGTTACTTACCTTGTCCTACGAAGAGCTGTAGTCCCACGAAGAGCGTCCTCCTTCTTCTTCTGATCGCAGGTGCTGATGATTTACATCATCGCGCCTGCGTCGGGGCAAAGGTCACACTCTGCAGTCAGTGTAGGCCATGGACCGCGGCCTACACTGACAACTTTCAGTTGTATGTGCATTTGCACATACAGCTGAAAGAAGCGATCGCTCACCAACGGGGAATCCTGTACCGGATTCCCCATTAGTAAACGATCATGGCGACGGCGCGCGTGCCAACTGAGAGGGCTCTGCGTGCCCTCTCTGGCATGCGTGCCATAGGTTCGCCATCACGGACCTATATGTAGTTGTAATGTATGTAGTAGCATGTCAAGGGTTTTACACAATATTTTCATTAGTGCAACACTTACAAGCAGTTATGCTAGGTTCACACTAGCATTCAGCTCTCCATTGTTTGGGTCTGCATGGGGACCCGAAAGACGGAGAGCCTGTCCGCCAGAAAAGTAGTTACCTGCGGACACCCGCGGATCCCATGAACTATAATGGGGTCCACCTGGTGCCTGTTGGGTTTCCGCAGGTTTTATACTGAAATCAGAGGAGAGAAAAGTCCTGCACGATTTTAAGCGGAATCACACACAACTGCCATAGTAAATTCCTCCCAATTTATTGAATTCTTGAGAAGTTTGTGAAAAGTAAGTTTGGCCATATTTGTAGCTCCGCTGAATGTGCTCCTGAATCACCTTCTACAGTAATGTGGGAATTACTTTTCTCTCTTTTGGACAAGCAGTAGCTGCCTGAAACCAGCTATTGTTAGCAATATCAACTGTATTGGAACAGTTTCTGTTGTCCCATAGTGATCCACACCGGTTCCATTTTTAAATTTTCCTGCCTCTTGACATACAGTTGTGCTAAAAAGTTTACATACCCCGGCAGATTTTTTTGGTTTTTTGGCCTTTTTTCACAGAATATGAATGATAACACAAAAACTTTTTCTCCACTCATGGTTAGTGGTTGGTTGAAGCCATTTATTGTCAAACTTTTGTGTTTTCTCTTATTAAATCATAATGACAACCAAAAACATCAAAATGACCCTGTTCAAAAGTTCAGATACCCAAGTGTATTGCCCCCTCTAACATCAATGACAGCTTGAAGTCTTTTGTGGTAGTTGTGGATGAGGCTCTTTATTTTCTCAGATGGTAAAACTGCCCATTCTTCTTGGCAAAAAGAAGAAGTTTGACAATAAATGGCTTCAACCAACCACTAACCATGAGTGGAGAAAAAGTTTGTGTTATCATTCATATTCTCTGAAAAAAGGCCAAAAAAAACAAAAAATCTGCCAGGTTATGCAAACTTTTTAGCACAACTGTAGCTAAAACACAGCACTCAGCTATCTCCAGCAGTGCCATTGAAATGAATGGAGCACTGCGTGATGTCCAACCCACAGCGCCATTCAAAACAGGGATGCAAAGCATTGTAGCATTTGTGAAGACCACATCCGTGTGCAGGTTCTCATGACCGATTAAAATGGTGTCAAAAGCTACCTCAAAATTGGATTAGACAGAATCCCATCCATTTTGCAGGTAATCCAAATGCTGCGTTTGTGCAATGTGAGGCCCCAGCCTAAGAGAGAGTCTTCTCTATGTGTTCATGTAGAAGATTTCTACTCTCCTCTACTGGCTTTTTCCTGTGTGCAGATCCTTTATTACACATGTTTATATATTGCATTTAATAACATTACTGATTATTTGTTTATGATGATGTGTATTATGTGGATTGTGACACTGCAGCAAAATTGCTTTGCATGTGTTTTTATCCCTGAGCGATTCCTGTTGCTGTTATTTTTGTTAGCAATCATCACAGAATTGAAATACCATGCTTGGCACAATTCGGCTTTATTAAACTGAGACTTCTCAAAGTCCTAGTATATTCCAAACAGATTTCCTGTGAAAATGATGATTTTCTTTATTTCTTCTACCTTTTCACTCCCCTATACTCATACTGAATATGGAACCACAACTACTGGAATTGAGGGGTGTTACACTTCCTCAGGTAGAAGCTCATTTTAGCTATCATGCTATCAGTTCTGTTTTCAAGGAGAACAAAGAAAATCAATCAGAATTTCCATTTATACAAGAATGCAGTAATAAAAATATTAGATTCTAAAAAAGTTTTATAGTACCTGCTATTAGTAACAATGTCTGATATTGGCTAATTGTGTAGTAGAAAGAATTGCTATACCATCCAGCAACTGAAATTCATGAAGTGCATGAGAGGAAAGAGGAGGAGGCTGTTAAAGGGAGAGACACACATTGTTACTAGCTCTACTATGAATTGTAAGTAAGGTAACTTTTTACTACTGTAGAGAGTGAGACAATACATTATTTACTATACAACAGCTCTGTGTGTGTTCTCGTCTCCATCCAGCAGCCTACTTATTCACTTGCCCTCTCGATAGGAATTCTATGTTAGAAGTAACTCGATCTGTGGTGAGCCTGACAGTCTTTCTCTTTTCTGGATACGAGTTGTAGTGATAGACTGTGAAGAAAGAGTAGAGTAGAGCAGCCTAGTAAATGGAAAGGACCTTAAAGGGAGTCTGTCAGCTCCAAAATGCCTAAACCTTCTAAACCAATAATACTGCTGTGTAGAGCCTTTAGGAGAAGTAGGATCATACTTGTATGATCACAAACTGATGAAGAAATACAGAGATAATCTTTTTTTTCTTATCCTTTTATGGATATACAAATCAGCCTCAAGTGCATTGTGGGTGGGACCATTTGTAAGAATTGCCTACAGATAGCTACAAGTACTCTGAATGTCCTCTACAATTGCTGCCCAATGTCACCACTTTAGCAGCGATTGACATTTTCAACCTCTGTCTCTGATTATGAGATGATTATCTCTGCATTGCTAATTGGTTTGTGGCCACAAAGGTATGTTTCTATGCCTACACCTATTAAAGGTCTCCTGATGGCATTATCGTTTTTTGGGAGACATTTTGGACCTTACAGACTTCCTCTAAAGGGAATGCATCACCTATATATTTTTTACTAATTAATACCAGATAATGTCTATTTTTAAACTGTTTTTGTTTTCTGTACATGATTATGGGGGCTTCCATTTTGCCTCAACTGCTGTTGAAGGGAGTCTGTCACCAAAGCTCAGCATATCAACCCAGCCCTGTTGAATCGGTTGTTGCTTACTTCTTTGGAGCAACGCCCTTGTAGCAGCAAAGAACTAATTTGCATATTGACAAAACCTGTGCTTTGCTGTAGAAAACTGCAAATTACATGGTTAAAGGGGTTGTCCACTTAACCCACCTACAGTTTTGGGACTTGAGTAAAGTTGACAGGACACGTTCAGGGACACTGTAACTTTAACGACTCTAAGTCCGGAGCCATGGGGGCTAGATAAGACCAAGATCATGGACTTTTGTTCATGATATCACCCCCACCTCCTCATTATCAGTCAGAAGCCAACTTGCCATTTAATCCCTTATATGCTGTGGCTAATGCTGACCACAGCATCTAAGTCATTTTACAGAAAAATTTTTCCCCCTTATGAATGAAAAACAAACAAACACTCAATTGGTATCATCTATAACAAACTAAAATCTTACTGGTGTAAGGCTAACATTAGAGATGAGTGAATCGAAGCTGATGAAGTGGAATTCGATCCGAATTTCAGGAAGTATTCAATTCGCATCGAATCCAAATTTCCTCACACTTTGTGGTTACGAATTGCATTTAGTTCAAAATGGCTGCTGCAAATGTTAGGATATGGGGCAAGAAACTTTGGGAACGCCGGATCACCCACAATGCCATGCGTGCAGCCAATCAGCAGCCAGCCCTGTGATGTCACAGCCCTTTAACCCCTTCGCAAGCGCCCACAGCATGTTTGACCACTGAAATTAATGCGTTAAAACCCCCGATTGGTTATAGAACAGGGTGTTAGCTGTAACTGACAGCTAACACCCTGCTCCATAACCAATTGGAGGATTTAACACCTTGGATGCCGCGGTCAAATATGACCATCCAAGGGGTTCCGTGGCGAAGTTGCCAAATCGAATTTTTGAATAATTTTCTCATCTCTAGCTAACATGTTTTAGGTTGCTAAAGGGTTAAAATGCGCATAAGGCACAGGAGTTAAGTGTCAGTAATATTTATTTGAGCCATAAATTCAAAATCTGCAATAAAAAAGTGACAATTTCTTGAGGGTTTTTGCAATTTTAATGACTGTTAGAGGGTTAAGACCAATATTCAGAGACAAATGTTATTGTTTGTATAATGAAATATTATACAATTTTCCAATATACTTTCTGTATCAATTCCTAACCGTTCTCTAGATCTCTGCTTGCTGTCATTTATTCTGCTTATTCCCAGTGGATAAAACTCAGTCCATGGTCATGTGATGAACACACAGGTGCGGCCACAGCTTTATGTACCATACAGATCTGCGTTATCCATAGAAATACCTACTTCTTAGAAATGAGAAAAAAAAGTGTTTTGTTTACCCCTTCAGGTAGAAGCAATTTGTAGAGATTAAGAGGCAAGGCATATGCAGGAATCATAGATTAAAATTAAAAGAAGGAGGTCCGGCCTTTAAAATGTGTGGAATCGGGCCAGGGTTTAATTTTATGATAATGTATTCACTCATAGACATGCAAAGCTTCAGTTCAAAGATGTGAATAAAAAATGCCTTTTCCCCAGTGTACAAGAAAAGCTACTGACGCTTTCCAAAGAGTATAAAAATTCAGTCCTAATGTGTCTTAAATACCTTGTTAGCATAAGTGTTTTGTCTTAAAACATTGACTCTTTAATAGCTATGTTTTTTACAGTTAGTTATAAATTTTAAGCATTTTAGTATTTTCTTTCCTTTTAATTCTGGGCTAGAGAAAAATATTGGTGGCAAAACTTCAAAGTCAGAGGCCTGGATAACAATTTGTGTCACTGTACTGTAGGCATAATTCAGTTATATATGGTAAAATATGTTATTGAAGGCTATTGACACACACTTCCCTTTCTGCTACTGGACACAACTGGACACAACTGGACACAATCACAGAATACACTGTTGTTTGTGAACATGAGGAATACCAATGTTTCTGACTGTTATATCACTATTATATGATTCTCTCCATGAGCAGGTTAGCAGTGAATCACAGCACTGGGTTGAGATAGATAACAATTACTAGAAAAACAACAGTCATAATATACTTTATATATATATATATATATATATATATATATATTTATATACTGTATATATTTCTAAAGATAAGTCGCAGGTTGTGTGTGCATTTACTCAGCAAAGTATCAAAATGAGTAGCAGCAAGTTATCAGATTAAAGTTAAAGTTTACTATCTTTGTAACCATTGGATACCAAGTAAAAGCCTTGTTAAGCATTGGTTAAGCTTTGGATATTGAACCTGGGCCAAATGTATATATTAGTACCGTTTTTCTCCGACTATAAGATGCACCTAGGTTTTAGAGGAGGAAAAAAATTTTGAAGCAAAAAAACGTGGTAAAATATTTAAGAACATATGGGAGTTGTAGTTTTGCAATATCTGCAAGGCCGCATTGACAGGTGGCCCCGCAGCTGTACAGGGGATGCATAGGGAATCTTTTTTTGCAGGGCCAGGTGTACTTTTTAGTTATACCATTTTGGGGAATGTCTATTGCTTTGATCACTTCTTATTCAAATCAGAGGCAAAACAGCGAAAAAAACCAGCAGTTCGGCACTTATCTTTTTTCCCGCTACGGCGTTCGCCCTACAGGAAAAATATTTTTATAAGTTTGTAGACCGGGCATTTTCGGACACATGGATACCTAATGTGTATGTGATTCACAGTAATTTTCTACTTTTATATGTATTCTAGGATAAGGGGGTGATTTAGAACTTTTATTTATTTATTTTTAACTTTTTTTTTTTTTTTTTTACACTATTTTATTAGTTCCCCTGGGGGCTTGAACCTGCAGTCATTTGATTGCAAGTGCCATAGACTGCAATACAACTGTATTGCAGTCTATGGGAGATTCATTACATTACTCTTGCGGCTTGTCATACACCAGCCACAATAGTAATATTACTATGACAGGTCTGGGAGCCTTCAGTAGGCTCCCAGCTGTCACAGGAACCAATCGGATCCTGCGATTTCGCTGCGCAGGAGCCAGCCTGCAACTAAAAAGGTACCACTGGGCCCAGGGGCATTTTCTTAACTTTGGGGGGAAGGCTCACAGGTAGTAATGCTCACGATCAGAGTGGACTGCGATGCTGTGACCCCGCTCCTCCACCCCCCCCCGCCAAAACACCCACATTTGGACTATAAGACGCATCCCCCATTTTCCTCCCAAATTTGGGGGAAAAAAAGTGCGTCTTATAGTCCGAAAAATACGGTAAATTGCAATCTCAAGGGCAGCCTAAGATAATGTCTATAAAAGCTTATGAGAAAGCAGAACTACAAGATTCTGGAGATTCTAGATTCTGTCTCAAAATCAGCTCCAAATTCCATCCTGAGGCTGAGGCCCCACGCTGCAGAGAATCAGCTTTTTTGTTGCAGATTTTGCTGCGTTTTTTGACCCAAAGCCAGGAGCGGATTGAGCAGAAGGGAGAAGTATAAATGATTCCTATAAATTTCCCCTTCCCTTTGTAATGCAGCAAAATCTGCAACAAAAAATGCTGCTTTACCGCAATGTGGGGCCTCAGCGCTTTTCACCGAAAGTCCACAGAGGTTTCCTCTGTGCTCTTTCTGTTTCCATTATACCTAGAGGGAAACTGACAGTGTTTCCCTAAGTATAATTGACATGCAGCGATTTCCAAAACTGCGACGGTTTTGGAAATCGCAGCGTTTCCGCTGCACGTATTTTTCTGCAATTTGTGGGTGGGATTCGCTAGAATGCCATCCACTTTGCAGTGACTGTAAAACATCACGGTTTTTGCTGTGTTGTTTCCACTGCAACTAAAGCGCAGTGTTTATGCCACATAGGGCCCGGCCTGACAGCAGAAGCCTGTTGTCAAAGACTACTGATTTCATGCAAGTGGTGCCCTTTGTCATATTGTATAAAGGCAAGATGAAATAGCATCTTAAAGGGATTGTCTCATAAAGAGTAAGGCTGGCTCAGTGATCAAGTTATCATTGTGGGTTTTACTATATAAAAGGATAGCCATACATTATACAATGTATTATTACTTGCCAGAAATTCACATGGTCTTTTTAACATTCACTGTTTGTTAGAGATTTTTGCCCTCTTTTATGATCACATAAAGTGTATGGGAGGGGGTTGCCTTGACGAGACAAGTGCTTTAATTGTGGTAAATCTAAGAAACTATAAACATATACAGTTTTCTCAGTATTCTATATGCATAATCAAACCTGTATGCATAATATTTCACATTAACTGTGGCTGACAGTCAAGCTCCCCAAAACTAAAACATCCCTAGGCATATGCCAGTGCTGTATGGCTGCCTTATAAATAATATTTTTTATTGCATCTAAACATGTAAATTATAAATAGCACATGTAAATGAACCCTGAAGTGAGGGACATAGTAATAACGTATAGTTAATGTGTAGGAAAGAGTTGTCAGAAGAAGTAAATACAAATTACCAGGCACATTACTTGTGTGATGAGTTGTACCACATTTAACTAGCACTTTACAAAATCATTTTACAGTTTACTCTTAATATCATTTGCATAATTTGCTGTGCCGGTATTCTTAGGTGTCAGGAAGGGATTAATAATTACCACATTTAACTAAAGAACTGTGTTTTTTCCCATTTGCACAAATCCCCACCGTCCATTAGAGACAGACTTTGTTTTTAGCTGTAAGAAGCTATGATAATTTTTGCAAGCCCTGGGACATTGCAACATAATTAGGTTATTAATGGAGGAATTGTTAAACAGTCTTTTATGCAATAAACAAAGACGGTGCCAAATACCATTTAGAATGTTATTGCAAGCCGAACATTTCCCTGCGCTGAGATTGAACCTGATAACAGGCTCATAGGCTATGTGCAATATCGCGAGGGCTGCTGGGTCTTGTGAATTGTCCGTAAATTCTTCATTGCACCAGAGACATATATAAAGAAAGTCTTTTGATATGGGTTCATGAAGTTGTTATAATCCACTTATGGTTGGGGCTTTCACAGATCACCTGGTGATTTAATAGCCACACAGTTCAGTGCTATCAAGTGGCTATTTGATGCTTACAATCTATATGCTTTTTCGGTAAGCTGCTTTACCTTCCAGGGGCCTTTTATAAGCCATTTGAAGTGAAATACAATGTGGAGTCTTCTTTTCTATTACTATCATAATTTTAGGTTAGTGTAGAAAGGACAAAACATATTGCTAGTAATGTTATATGAGCTCAGAGTTATCTGATATTGGGGGCATAGGTCTTGCAGTTTGAGCTGTAATGTGCAGTTTAGGGAAGTATACCACTCATTGCACACTATTTATGTAAGTTATGGGGTACTGCTGGCATAACATGCGACAATGGTATGCTGATGGGCTATTATTTGATTATTATGAAATGTGGACTATAGGTATATTGCATGCTTTTGTATACAACATGACATATAATGGAGCAAGTTATCTCAGCAGGACATCCGAATTAGTTGCTCAACAAAGTATGGCAAAAATAGACCAAATTGTTTGTTGGCAGTCATTTGTTGGTGTACTGTAGATCTGTGCCAATAGGGTTCATGGTATCTAATAGGTGGTAGCAATACTGTATATTCCCATGATCACGTTGCTCTGAATAGGTCCACTGACTTATACTATGAAAAGTATACGAATAGGGTTCATCCGACCAGTCATTTGTTTTCCAGTCCTCCTAAGACAAACATAACTGACATGATACTGTGTCACCAAAGTGTATTCGTTTCAGCATTTTTTTATGAGCTCTAAAAAAAACATGTGATCCACTTTACTGAGAATGTAATACTGCACATTTGTCTTGGCTAAAATGCAGCATTTTCTCCAGTCTGAAGCCTGTTGGAGTTAAACACACACACAAAAGTCATATCTTGGTTAGAATAGGACCTGCATACAATATTTGCTGCTTATAGACCATTTGTTGCCAGGTTTTTATTAAATTATCTTAATTTTGCATGTCGATGTCACTTGCTAGATCAGCTGATAGGCTTGAGCCTCCAAAATCTTTAGCAACTTTATATTCTCATGTTATGGAGCCATATTCATCACAGTATGGCAGGCATGTTATCTTTTGTTATATACCATACATTTCTGCAGTGGTTGTGTACAAGAGATAGAGCCTTCATTCAAGTTTATGGGAGTAGCACTCTTGCCTGGGCTTTTGCAGCAGCAACTCCAGTGAATTTCCCTACAGCAAGCACTTGGACATAAAAAGACCAGTACCAATTTTATATATCTCTCTGGGAGAATGTTGCATTCATGCTCTGTGATATTTGCAGAGGTGGGTGGGAGAGAACAGGGGCTATGATATGTCTATAGCTTATTGTCAGTTGTGGATTCTGTCTCTGGATTCATAAAAAAAGATGTTACTATTCACTGTAATAATGCTCCATGACAATAATGAGATGAGTGACGAGATGTGATCTCTACAGAACAGGAAGTGGTGAAAGCTAGACCAATGGTCTCAAACACATATCTTCCAGGGAGTACTTCTTACCACCTCTTCATAACGCAGGAGTTAGATACTGTGCAAAGCAATGAGTCCTTATGGTTTGTTTGTCTAAATATTTATAGAGGCTTGGACTACAAGCTTTGACATACCTTGTAATGCAATATCTTTTGAACAACAGCCAGACAGAAGCCAATAAGTGGGCTTCATTTCTCTCCACATTCTTATGAAGGTGTGCTGGAAAGAACTCCCTGTAAGATTTGTGTTTACCACTGTTGGTCTAGTGTGTAGTCTCTGAGCCTCTCTCTGGTTTTTTTAAAACTCATTGTACAGCAGACACAATAAAAAAAGGACAGTGTTATGAAGCATAGTGTACATAAGGAACAGTCAAATAAAACAAACGCCTAGTAAAGGGGAAAAACACACACATTACCGCACCATCATCACCCCCCTCAGCCCATATTCAACCAATATCATAATTATCACATGATAAGTCTATAAGGCAGGTACAACGAGGCGGGAAGGGTGAGCCAAGAATGTAAAAAGAGGCATAGCCCAACATCTGAAAAGACAGATGTTTTGCAAGACATTCAGACAGGATTATACATAAACACAATACATGAGAGAGATCATGGATACTCCTGTTGTCTCTCAGTCTCTCACAAAATTAATTAAGTTAAGGGCCAATCAAAAAGAAGGGACCATGTATTTAATTACTGGTGAGTTGCACCACGGTCCCCGCACCTTGTGGATTTTTTTGAGGACATCATCTCCCCATATATACTATATGATTGTAGGGGGAAATGGAGTTTACAAGCTCCCTACACATAGATAATGATGGAGGCTGCGGAACCATTTAGCGAAGTGCAATGTCTTTCCTGGCAAGGAACAGATATTCTGACCTAAAAAGATCCTGACGTGGTGCAGTCAGGTTTCTTCATCTAAAATGTTAAATAGGCAGATTTCAGGTGTAAGAGGGATGGGTATATTCAGTACTTTGAACAGGAGAGTCACAACCTCTTTCCAAAAGTTTTGCATAAATGGACACGTCCAGATCATGTGCCAAAATTCTGCCTGCACACAGGGACACCTGAGACAACCCGGGTGCTGAAACCTGCAAGATTTCAGGATTTCTGTTACATTAAACATGGTAAATTAAATAAATGATCATCAATTTTTGTTAAGACTTACTTTTAATATTTTTTCTGATGATGTTTTATCTATATATATCTGTTTTGTGTTTGAATATACGTTACATTATATGTAGACAGCTTCTTTTGGTGTAATATGTACCTATTCATTAAATCTATGTGAAATATTGTATTTTGCAGATCACTGATTTAATAACTGAACTGTCTGATGAACGTTTCAAAGGTGAAGTAGCTTGTCAAGTTTTAGAAGGGGAGAGAGCAGAGAGGTTAAGGGTAACCCGTGAAATCAAGGATATGCAGGTAAGTTGTCTACTGTGTATGAATATGTAACATGTAATAAAGATAGAGAGTGCTGGAAACAGCAGTGTACTCAGTGAATAGAAAGAGAATTTAGTTGAGACTTATTTTTTATAAATATACAGTATAATATTTCCATTATACCATACATACTGTATTTTGCTGCAATAGTTGTGTCTTTGTTGCCCTCTGTATTATCAATCTCTGGCACATGCTGCATAGTCCTGTTTTTACCTGAAAAAAGGTCATTCTTATTTAAAAAAAAACAAACTCCAGGCAAATATCCATAGTTAGTAACATACAATTACTTTTTAAGTAAGAATGGCAAAATTCACGGATGCAAATGAACACCTATTAAACAGGTACAGTAATAATATACTTATTGGAACAGCAAACCGTTAAAAGTATTGTACACGTCTAGACCATGTAATGGTCCAAGAAAAGACTATACATACTAAGTAGCATGTGCAAAAGATGGCCACCTGCTACAGTAACCAAATACCAGACTCCCCAATGATAGATATGATGTGAGCAAGTTCAGATCAACACATCATATCAAATCACATATATATTATAATCACATACAGTAGTATAGAAAAGAAATGAAGAAAATATAATTTATCAGGGAAAACTGGTATAGTGGATCCACACAAATCCATTCACCATACATATCACTGGCAATGACTTAGGGGTCTTTCTTAGGGATCCCAGTTTACTAGTCCCTCTCAACATAGGAAGTGGCCACTCAGCCAATCAATGGCAAGTGTCAAGAGGGACCATAAAGCAGAGACCAGCATATGACTCTGGAAGCATCACAATGAAAGCAGTAGAGGGCCAGTGAGGTGCATGTTAAGACTGTTTATATATATATACAGTACAGACCAAAAGTTTAGACACACCTTCTCATTCCAAGAGTTTTCTGTATTTTCATGACCATAAAAATTGTAGATTCATACTGAAGGCATCAAAACTATGAATTAACACATGTGGAATTATATACTTACCAAAAAAGTGTGAAACAACTGAAAATATATCTTATACTCTAGGTTCTTCAAAGTAGCCACCTTTTGCTTTGATTACTGCTTTGCACACTCTTGGCATTCTCTTGATGAGCTTCAAGAGGTAGTCACCTGAAATGGTCTTCCAACAGTCTTGAAGGAGTTCCCAGAGATGCTTAGCACTTGTTGGCCGTTTTGCCTTCACTCTGCGGTCCAGCTCACCCCAAACCATCTCGATTGGGTTCAGGTTTGGTGACTGTGAAGGCCAGGTCATCTGGCGTAGCACCCCATCACTCTCCTTCTTGGTCAAATAGCCCTTACACAGTCTGGAGGTGTGTTTGGGGTCATTGTCCTGTTGAAAAATAAATGATGGTCCAACTAAACGCAAACCGGATGGAATAGCATGCCGCTGCAAGATGCTGTGGTAACCATGCTGGTTCAGTATTCCTTCAATTTTGAATAAATCCCCAACTGTGTCACCAGCAAAGCACCCCCACACCATCACACCTCCTCCTCCATGCTTTACGGTGGGAACCAGGCATGTAGAGTCCATTCGTTCACCTTTTCTGCGTCGCACAAAGACACGGTGGTTGGAACCAAAAATCTCAAATTTGGACTCATCAGGCCAAAGCACAGATTTCCACAGGTCTAATGTCTATTCCTTGTGTTCTTTAGCCCAAACAAGTCTCTTCTGCTTGTTGCCTGTCCTTAGCAATGGTTTCCTAGTAGCTATTTTACCATGAAGGCCTGCTGCACACAGTCTCCTCCTAACAGTTGTTGTAGAGATGTGTCTGCTGCTAGAACTTTGTGTGGCATTGACCTGGTCTCTAATCTGAACTGCTGTTAACCTGCGATTTCTGAGGCTGGTGACTCGGATGAACTTATCCTTCACAGCAGAGGTGACTCTTGGTCTTCCTTTCCTGGGGCGGTCCTCACGTGAGCCAGTTTCTTTGTAGCGCTTGATGGTTTGGTTTTGGCCACTGCACTTGGGGACACTTTCAAAGTTTTCCCAATTTTTCGGACTGACTGACCTTCATTTCTTAAAGTAATGATGGCCACTCGTTTTTCTTTACTTAGCTGCTTTTTTCTTGCCATAATACAAATTCTAACACTCCATTCAGTAGGACTATCAGCTGTGTATCCACCTGACTTGAAAACCATTTCAGGTGACTACCTCTTGAAGCTCATCAAGAGAATGCCAAGAGTGTGCAAAGCAGTAATCAAAGCAAAAGGTGGCTACTTTGAAGAACCTAGAATATAAGACATATTTTCAGTTGTTTCACACTTTTTTGGTAAGTATATAATTCCACATGTGTTAATTCATAGTTTTGATGCCTTCAGTGTGAATCTACAATTTTTATAGTCATGAAAATACAGAAAACTCTTGGAATGAGAAGGTGTGTCCAAACTTTTGGTCTGTACTGTATATATACACACACAGTGGGGAAAAAAAAGTATTTAGTCAGCCACCAATTGTGCAAGTTCTCCCACTTAAAAAGATGAGAGAGGCCTGTAATTGACATCATAGGTAGACCTCAACTATGAGAGACAAAATGAGAAAACAAATCCAGAAAATCACATTGTCTGATTTTTTAAGAATTTATTTGCAAATTATGGTGGGAAATAAGTATTTGGTCACCTACAAACAAGCAAGATTTCTGGCTCTCACAGACCTGTAACTTCTTCTTTAAGAGGCTTCTCTGTCCTCCACTCATTACCTGTAGTAATGGCACCTGTTTGACATTGTTATCAGTATAAAAGACACCTGTCCACAACCTCAAACAGTCACACGCCAAACTCCGCTATGGTGAAGACCAAAGAGCTGTGGAAGGACGCCAGAAACAAAATTGTAGACCTGCACCAGGCTGGGAAGACTGAATCTGCAATAGGCAAGCAGCTTGGTGTGAAGAAATCAACTGTGGGAGCAATAATTAGAAAATGGAAGACATACAAGACCACTGATAATCTCCCTCAATCAGGGGCTCCACGCAAGATCTCACCCCGTGGGGTCAAAATGATCACAAAAACGGTGAGCAAAAATTCCAGAACCTCACAGGGGGACCTAGTGAATGACCTGCAGAAAGCTGGGACTAACGTAACAAAGGCTACCTTCAGTAACACACTACGCTGCCAGGGACTCAGATCCTGCAGTGCCAGACGTGTCCCCCTGCTTAAGCCAGTACACATCCAGGCCCGTCTGAAGTTTGCTAGAGAGCATTTGGATGTGCCAGAAGAGTATCGGGAGAATGTCATATGGTCAGATGAAACCAAAGTAGAACTGTTTGGTAGAAACACAACTCGTCATGTTTAGAGGAGAGTGAATGCTGAGTTGCACCCAAAGAACACTATACCTACTGTAAAGCATGGGGGTGGCAACATCATGCTTTGGGGCTGTTTCTCTGCAAAGGGACCAGGACGACTGATCCGTGTACATGAAAGAATGAATGGGGCCATGTATCGTGAGATTTTGAGTGCAAACCTCCTTCCATCAGCAAGGGCATTGAAGATGAAACGTGGCTGGGTCTTTCAGTATGACAATGATCCCAAGAACACCGCCAGGGCAACGAAGGAGTGGCTTCATAAGAAGCATTTCAAGGTCCTAGAGTGGCCTAGCTAATCTCCAGAGCTCAACCCCATAGAAAACCTTTGGAGGGAATTGAAAGTCCGTGTTGCCCAGTGACAGCCCCAAAACATCACTGCTCTAGAGGAGATCTGCATGTAGAAATGGGCCAACATACCAGCAACAGAGTGTGCCAACCTTGTGAAGACATACAGAAAACATTTGACCTCTGTCATTGCCAACAAAGGATATATAACAAAGTATTGAGATGAACTTTTGTTATTGACCAAATACTTATTTTCCACCATAATTTGCAAATAAATTCTTTAAAAATCAGACAATGTGATTTTCTAGATATGTTTAATTATTTTGTCTCTCATAGTTGAGGTCTACCTATGATGACAATTACAGGCCTCTCTCATCTTTTTAAGTGGGAGAACTTACACAATTGGTGGCAACTACTTTTGCTGTGAACATTTTCCAGGAGTTTCACTATAAAATCCAGTCTGAAGTCTGAAATGCTGTTCTTTGCGTTTTTGTTGGCATACACTTTTTGGTTTTCATTTTCATTTGGATATCGTATCCTCCCACACCACAGGAACCATAATAGGGAACTGGAGATGTGTACACAGCGAATATAAAAATGATAATGATGACACCCAAATATAATAAACTTTAATGTTAAGAGAGAAGAAAACCAATACAATCTGGAATCATCCAATCTCTTTACTGTATAGGTTAATATAAAATGACGAGAATATAAAATACATTCTGAAGTTGTTGAAATTGTAATTTTCTGGACATATGTGCTTGTTCTTTCTTTTTCTGACTGCATGTGGAAGATTTGATTTATCTGTCTGTACTCTGCATTGAAGTAAGTGGTCTATGGCAAAATAGATGATTATTGAGAGTATGGGAGATAAAATGCTAATTCTCCCGTTTAATTAAAAATAACTTTTTCTTACCTAGGTGAAGTATGAGCAAATGCAGAAAAGCCTTGAGTGTGTATCCAAGCAGCTAGAAGAAGCTAATCAGCAAATCCAACTTCGGGAACTTGGAACAAGCAGTCCAGGAGGGGGTAAGAAGTAGATATTATTTTCCTCCTCTACTATGAGATCTAGTAAGATGACAGTAAGAAATTGTATTGAGGAATTCAGTGAACACATTTTTAATCATCTTCCTTAATACGTGTGAAGAAAGGTTCAATCAATATTAACATCTGATTTGTACTTCTTTGTGAATAGGTTGTATGGGCCCCTGTACTGTATTACTGTATGCTTATCAGATACTGCGTGTTAATTATGATATACCGCAATTACTGGACTGAGCAAAGCAGCAGACAGAAAAGAGAGATGAGATTAGACATGCAATTCTCACAGGCATTCCTTTGCCAAGGAAAGCAGTAAACTTATGAGGAAGGTCTAGAGTAATTAATATTTTAATGACACTTATAGACTTACAAGGAAGAACATTGCTGTTGTTTTGAATTCTTGAAAACAAGGAAGGATTTAAAGAGTATAAAAATTTTTATACAAAAAATGAAAAATAGGAATATAGAATCTCCTTTGTTAAATTCCATCTGCTTAAAATTTGAAGCTCCATGTCCAAAGTCTACCAATTTAGTAACATTTAAAAGACACTACATAACTATCCCCTATCTTCATGGTATTTCTCTATTGTTACTAAAACATCGGCTATATTGCTGTATATAAAAACATTGAAAATGAGCAATAATTTAAAGGGGAAATTCTGTCAAAACAATCTTTTAATACTGTATATCATATGTGCAGATTCCCATGGTGAAGTCTGTGGTCTTGAATCACCATTGATTGTATTCTTGAGTAATTGCCATAAACACATACCTTACTGCTGATGTGGTATTTATATACAGTATGTATCTATTATATACCAAAAATAATTTCCCCTTAAGATTCCAAGAACTGGAAATCTTTCTGAGCCCTCTCACTAGATATATTACTGTTGGGTAGAGGAATTAAAAAAAAAAAAATTCACCCCTCATCCGTTCTCTTGTTGCTCTTCTTCCATACAGTGTAGGACACAAATCTGACTACCACTTTCTCCAAGGGATAAGTAACAATACAAAAACCTCATTACCAGATGGTATAAGGTATCCAAACCAAAATGGTAGAAAATAAATAATTTTTCATTTTCTATGGTATTACTGAAGTCACATATAATCGATCACACAATAGAAGTGCGAAAACACAATACCCATAAAAACAACAGATGCTGCACATATAATCATATGTGTACAGAAGATATGTCGTAGACTAAAATATATACTGCAAATTTCTGAATATAAGAGCTTTAAACTTCTAGGTACTCTCTGTAACAAAAATATAATATACCATTATACCAAATAAATCACATATTGGACATCATAAAGTATGCTGTGAATAGCCGCCATCTCAAAGCCTGATGCACATTTCATTCCACAATGAATTGGTCATAGTTATATTTTTGTAAGTGACTTCTAACTCTGACAAAAACATTATATTTCACCAGTATCATACTTTTTTTTTAGGAGCAGATGAGTGGCAAATACGATTTGACTGCGCCCAAACTGAAATCAACTTTTTGCGGAAGAGGCTTTCACAATTTGAAGAACGACTGGAGTCTGAGAAAACCTATAAAAAGGAACTAGAGCAAAAGGTAAAACAAGAAACTATTAGCAGTTTACTTATTTGCATTATATGAATCATGCTCGGATTGAATGTGCAATGAGAAGGATACAATGCGGCTTTGCATATTGTTCATTAATTCTGTAACTACAGTACATCTCATTTTCTGTTGGACAGCTACATATCCCCTGCAGTGTATGACTGGAGAACACAGATAGCCAATAAAACTGGGCACAAAAACAACATGCATTTGTCTCTTCCAAATTTGAGATACAACTGTTTTGTTAACATCTTTCTATGCCAGTGATAGCACTATTTATCACTATAATGCAATGCTCTATTGTGAAGCAGAAAATCTTTTGCTTATTTGGATTACATCTGCAGTCTTCAATAGATTGTTATAGGATTAATTTGCCAAAGGCAAGATGAGTTTTATGCTGTATGCTTTCCCAAGTCTGCCTGTTGGTTTTTAAGCTGCAGTATAGCCCCTATGGCATACAAAGCCAATATTGTATAAGTTTATTAAAAGTATGAATCCATCTACACAAAGGAAACAACTGATGTGTTTGCAACCTTAAGAATTAGTTTGTTCTGGTATTTGAGGGTACAACGTTTTTTTTGGTGGTAGAGGACAATAGAATTAGATACTATATCTGTAGAACCACACATTCTTTTGGGACGCAACATCAGTATATAAATAATTGTATATAGTAAATATGGTTGTGAATGGAGATATTGACATTGATGTGCTCACATGGCTATGATCTGTATGGAATGTAAGCAGAAACAGTTTGCAGCCAACCTCTCATTGGGTTTTATAGTATTGTAGATATGCTTAGAGGCAAGTACTTTAAAGTTTTTCAGGCTTCTTATATAGGATTACTTATATGCTATGTCTGCTATGTTATTTCAGCTAAAGCTCTCATGAGTGCCCATAGCTGATTATTCTACTTAACATGATGGCATATACATTGATATGCATAAATGTTAATGACAATTTATTTACAGTGGCCCTACACATTAGGATAATGTTAGCTCTACACACCAATTTTGGCCAATCCAGCTAGTGCGTATGGAGGTGTCCCTATATGTATTTCAGTGGAAAAAGGAGGAGTGGACTGCTGTATTTCAATATATCTGATCCTTTTGTTTTCAGGGGTGATAAACCACCACCAGATAGTGACCCCCCCCCCCCCCTTATTCAGAACACATTCTAATGCTGGCCATATATAAAATATATGCCCAGCATTAGAATCAATGTAGGATTGGAATTGATCAGTGCCATAATAGTACAGTGCTTCAATGTACCAGATACAGGAACAGCACCAAAATCGCTGACTGGTGTTGATTGTACTATATTGGAGCCCTAACAATGCCCTTCAGTGTGCCACGTATGGATGCCTATTGGGTCTATTCAGAGACAGAACCTAATGGGCATCTACAAATACAGTATTATTTTAGTATATTGTACAGGTGATCAATGAATCACATATTCAAGTCTCCTTGTTGGATTTAAAGGATGAAAAAAAAAAAAGTCTAAAAGCTGTTTTAAAAATATTTAAAAACTAAAAAAAAATAAAAATAATAGATCCAAATACCCCTTTCCCTTTTCCTATATAAATAAACAAACAAAACATCATTGATGTCACTGTGTGCGCAAAAGTCAGAACTATTAAAATATAAAGTTATTTTTCCTATATACCAGACACCATTAAAAAAATAATACCAATGGTTGTCTTCCCCCTAAAAAGGAATAAAAGGTGATGAAAAATTCATATATACCACAATGTGGTACTAATAAAACCTACATTTCACCATACAAAGGCAAGCCCACATAATGGACATAGCTCTTATACTGAAAAAGGTGCCTCTTGCAATTAAGATTTTTTTTTTTTTTTTTTTAAACAAAAGTAAAAATGAGCAAAAACTATATATCTTTGGTTTTTCACTTACTTTTTCACCCAGTGCCCTCAAAAACATTAGTAAAAGCTCAACAAAACATTGTATGTACCCCAAAATAGTGCCATCTAAAAATTTTACTCATTGTTTGAAAAACATGTCTCATGTCTACTGAAGAATAACAAAAATCATGGCTTTGAAATGGAAAAAGTAATACATGAGAAAATGTACCATATCCTGAAGTACAACACAGACCACATCCTGAAAGGCTGAAAAATTATATCAACATAAAGTAGGCATATGGTAAATATAAATTATTAAATCATTTTGGGTACAATCACTGTCTGTCTTACAAGCATAATAACTGAAATTTTAGAGATTTTCAATAAATAAACACAAAATGTAATGAACAACATTTATCACCAATATACTGTAAATCACTCTCATCGATAAAAAATAACAAGAAATGTTGGCTTGCTGCAAAACTCATCATCATTGGATTGAGAGGAGCAGGATGGTCATTTCAATGAACTGCATGCCATCTAGACCGTTCTGAACTAGCTGTTACAAGAAGGCACTACACAGACTAGCAGTACAGAGGATTATTTAAACTGTCAACATGCACAAGCAGCTCCCACACTTTCCTTGTCCACCATCCAAACACAGATGGCACTTTAGTTACACCCCTCTGTCTCTGCCTGGACCATTTCCAGGACCATAGCAGAACGAAATTTCGTGTCACAGAACCCATTACAAGTCTTACCATTGAAGGCCATCACCTTAATTTGCAGTGGTGTCATTAATGAGAAACCTGGACTACTATGGACTGAAACTGTATCATCTTTAGCAACAAATCCAGGTTCTGTTTGAGATCCGATGCCGCTTGGATTTGAGTATGGAGCCTCAATTTTGCATTTGCTATGGAGCGACACACTGACTCAACTTCTGGTGTGATTATTTGGGGTGACATTGCATACAACACTTGGCCATCCCTAGTAGGGATATGAGGAACAGCTATATGTGCAGGATATCCTGCAACCACATGTGTTTCCTCTCATGGCCAACTGGCATTTTTCAGCAGGATATTGCTTGACGACGGTTTCCCAACTTAATTTAAAAAGATTCATAATTAACCTATTATACCTTATTAATCAAATGTTCCAGGTGTGACATAAGAACAAAGTTTAAAATGTAATTGAAAGTGGTCATGGATACCTCTACGAAAGGCCTGATTTCAAATATTTACCGACTACTCTCCTCTCCAGAGGGACGGTTCCCCCCCGACCCACAAATATATGATTCGGTGGACTGAGGCTTTGGGCAAGCAGATCTCACCTGCTCAATGGCAGATTATGTGGTCCCATGCAACTAAGTCCTCTACCTGCATAACATTTCATGAGACTCAATACAAGATCCTGATGTACTGGTTTCATACCCCAGTTCTTCTACACACTCTTAACACAAGTGTACCCCTTCTTGCTGGAAATGCCTTTCAGAGATGGGCACTCTGTACCACAGTTTTTGGGCCTACCCTCTGATTTGCCCTTATTGGAGGGAAGTTAAGGCCATGACTGATGCGCTTTTTCTCCAGGGTGTCCCGCTAGATCCATTAGTTTACCTTCTTAATTTGCCACCCTGACATCTTGGTAAAAAGACTTCTAAGCTGTTTTTATATATTTGCACTGCAGCTAAGATGCTGGTGGCTCTCCACTGGAAAAGTGTACAACCCTCCCAGGGGCCCTGCACTAGTAGCCCATATTAAGGATGTCAGGAGTCTGGAATACCTCACTGCTACACTTAATAACACGGTGGAGGCCTTCCAGTCTATTTGGTCCCCGTGGGATGCGTATTGTATCCTCCATGGTCTCTGATCTCTCTCACTCTCCGTTTCGCCTACGTCCTTTCCTGTTGTTCCCTCTCTCTCTGTTGTCTTGTGTGTCTCAGACGTTTGTTCCTTTGTTCATGTGTTGGCTCCTTATTTACAAAGGTTTTGTTACTTTACTCTGCTTATCGCGGTTTTCCTCTTTTATGTTGTTTTGTATCATTTATAAAATTTGAATAAAAACTACAGTTTAAAAAAAAAAAAAGAAAGTGGTCATGGATATATTGTATATATTTGAAGGATGGACCCTCAGAATCATTTCCTAGAGTGGGCCCAATGAACCCCTATGTGACGATGCTCTCTGGATATTCAAAAGAAAGGCAAAAATTTGTAATACTTCTATTTGCAAATTAATCTCAGTTTTTAGATATTTGTGAATGCTGATTTCTGCTAATGTTCATGGGTTCATTCAGCAAAATAATGGTCAATGATAATGAAAAACAAGCATCATAAACAAGGTATAAGCTTGGGGTGGTGGTATTTATTAAGACTGGCATTTCCTGCGGGGCCCATTGGAATTGTCAATACCCTGTGTCTTTTTAATAAATCAATAACACACCTGCGCACCAGAATGTAACTCTATGCCAGTCAGGAACTTACATAGATTTCCTGGTGTAGATGGGTTGATAAATCCCACCCCCATAATTTGTAAAATTGTAAAATTCACTTGAAGCAATAATTTTGGGGACATATTCAGCCTCTTTAAATAAAAATAAAGTTTATTGCTGCAAATAAAGAAGCTTGTTGCTCAATGTTTTTTTCTACCACGGTAATATTCTACCCTGTAACAAGCAAGCTAAAAGACAGAATGAGATATGTGCATATTGGTCCATGTCATAAATCTGGTATAGATCAATTCTAATTATGATGTGAACAGTGACTCTGGTTTGAGACTTGAAGACAAGAACATGTTTCATATGTTTGCAGTGTAACCTGTCTTCATTTACATTGCTCTATTTACTTTGTCAGGATGAGTTCCAGTAAAAGCGATGAGCACTTTGGATTAAAACATCTCCAATAGCTCAAATAAAACGACATCATTCACCAGCTCTGTAACTAATGTGGTAGTTTCATTGCAACAATATATTTCACTAAATGAAGTTCTCAATACTAGAACAATTGTACACAATCTCTGTATATTTTCTGCACATCACATCAGCGTCCAGTGAATTACATTGGCAAAGTTCAAACTGGCATAAACAGTCCTGGCATTCTGCTCCAGGACACTTGTCAATTCACTCACTATTAAACATTCTACACCATAACTTTCTATTAACTTGATTCCTTATATAATTATATTAAGGATTCTGCATCTTTGAGCAACTTCTTGTATATTTACGATGTAAGTTCATTTAGAATCATCAGTCATTTGTTAAATCTGTTGCATTTTATTTGGAACTTTTGATTTAATATTGTGGCGTCCATTTAACATCAGCCTGTTGGTGGCGTGTAGATGCAATTTTATTGTGATGATTTTTTAAAAGTTGTATTTTACATATATTGCTAAAACGCACCGCCCCACCTGACTAACATAGATTCTAAAGTCACACTTGTGGTGCAAACAGTACTTCTTTTGGTACAACGCACAGTCACTATGAGATACTAATACAAGGTTAAAAAAACAGTTTACTGCAGTACACAGCTGTACAAGTGCAAAATACTAATGAACATCCACTCACATGCCTGAAATCCATGAGGTTTAACTCCAAAAGGCTTCTATAAGGTGTTAGTGACATGGTTATGTGTGGAGCACCATATTGGCTAACAGACTATTGCAAACATCCATACTATTAGATCAAGTGGTTTGCTCTGCAGCTTTGTAGGTATACCACATTATTTCTGACTGCCCATTCACAAGGCCTGACCGCATCCTGGAATAACGATGATAAACTTGAGATTTTTGCCAAAATATGCAAGCTCAAGCTCAGAGTTTATCTCTACAATGCAATAAAAAAGGCCATACTGTGCTTAATGATGCAAAGTTGAAACACCGATTCAGTTCAGGACACAGCCAGGTCCATGGGTGTAACAAGTAACCATGGGACCCCATAGCAAAACATGTAATAGGGAACCACACTACCATGACCACCTTAAACAGCAAGTTCAGAACTTAAAAAGTATACAAAGTTGATTATAGGAGAATCCCACGTAAGACTCTATGTACATACTGTATGTTAGCTCATGACCAATCTATAGCTAGTTCCATAGATTTCTATGGAGTGGATGTACATGTACTGTATGGTTATTTTCGAATATATCTGACCTGTATGAGTTGGCATAACTTTATTTTAATTGTAGTGGAATACTTTACTGAGTATGCTTGCCAATTAAAGAAAAGTGAAGCTTGCAAAAAAAAAAAAAAAAAAAGTACGATTATTTTGGTCTCCCTTGTACACAGGAATAATGCAAACAGTGATGTCACAGTACCAGGATAATGCACACAGTGAGTTTACAGTACTAGAGTAATGTACACAGTGACATCATACTATTGGGATAATGCACACAGTGATGTCACAGCACAAAGATATTGTATACAGTGATATCACAGTACAGGGATAATAGACACAGTGATGTCACAGTACAGGGATAATGGACACAGTGACTTCACAGTACAGCGATAATATACAAAATGTTTCAGCACAGGGATAATACAGACACAAAAAGATTGCTATGTATACTGTGGCATCACAGCATATGAGGAAAGTAATTATAATGATGTCCCATGCAGGCATTAAGATTTCCCAGTAAAATAATGGAGGCACATTCAATTTCCCATATCCCCTTTCATCATCCCTAGTTATCACTAATTATACCCTAAGTCTCCGTGGAAATAGGCTCCCTTTGTTGTTGGGCCCCATAGCACCAGCTACCCTGGTAGTTACAGCCATGGCCAGTGACCAATGGTATCTGGTGAAGGTTGCAGATTTCTCATGATCATCCATTCACACACCTGTCATCAATGTGGTGTAGATGCTTAGTATTCTAAATTCACACTATTAAGACTTCTATATGGGGCGAGTGCATGAATTTAATTCCCCCAAAATGCTGCAAAAAACAGTATCATAGAAAACTTGATAAATGTGGTTACGTAGTGCAGTAAGCCATCAAAAATCGGACAGAAATATGTTTACAGTAACACTGTAAAAGTTGCAGGTTGGTGGATAAAAGGCAAAATTGTTATCAAGTGTCACACTCAGCAGTGCTTTACATTTGCAAAGTTAAAAAAGCCCCATACTATCAACCAAAACATTACAGAAGCTGCGATAAGATACATTTAATTTGTACCAGGAGCATTGGAAGACATCAAGCTTTCTAGCTATTCGGAGCAGCTGTACACATTTTCAGTAAGGTCAGTCTGCCCAATATAAAAAGAATGATCTCAGTACATTAAAATATAATTAAAATCAACTGTTTTTGCACAATTTGGGGAAAGAATTGTCTCTTTTAGTTTCAGATGCTTATTGTCTAATTACAGGCCTCATTAACTCAACATTGTGCTTATTTAATGCAACTTTATAATGATCACAGTCCTCTGGTTCCATCATTGTGTGACCTAGTGCTCTGTACAAGATGAGAGCATGCTGTTTCCTTCTATCTTGCAAAGTAGTGTTGAGTATCAGAACAGAGAGTTTCAGTATATAGGTTACTTCCTCCAACAAGGTCTCTGAAGTATACACAGAAAATAAAATAGTGATAGACTCATAAAACTTTCTCTTATTTTTAAATGTATTTTATTTGGGAGAACGATACAAGAGTCTTAGGGGGCCCACTGGAGTAATAGGGGGCGCAGTTGTAACCCTCATCACAGTAAGGCTGATTATACTTCTTTGATCTTCTTCCTGATTTCTGGATGGCTGGTAGTCTGGTGCACTGGAGTGAGACAAGTGAAGATTTATAATACACAGCCAGTCACTATTAACATTTTAATGTCCAGATAAAAAAGAAAAGGTAAATGCTGTTAAAATGTACAGGGAGTAGCTAAAAATCATGAGGAGAAGTTGGCCAAGGTAGCCCAGGTTGAGATTTTGCATCAGGGCCTGTACGCCTTTACTTACACCCCCTGATATCAGATTTCTCAATTCCCTAATTTAACCAGTTCCGGACCACCCATAGACTTTTTACGTCCAAGCGGTCCACTCTTAACTAAAGGACGCACCAATATGTCCTTGTAGTGTTAAGCAACTGCACGATTTTGCGATTTCAGAATTGGGGAGCCAGTTGTAACCATAGCTGGAGCTCCTCTAAGGAAGACAGGGACGGTTTATTACGATCCCTGCCTTCCCAGTCACTGTATATCAGATGATCCGCCAGGGATCAGAGGCTGTTAGAGCTGCTGGGTACTAGAGGACCCAGATCAGCTCAACAGTTATCGGCAGGAGGCTGTATTCCTCCTGTAACTGGGGCTAAATGTATCAGCCCCAGTTACAGGGGAAATCAGCCCCCATCAACAAAAATACTTTTAAAATGCCCCCAAAGGCCTTTTATGACCTTATGGGGACACAATGTAAAATAAATAAATAAATAAATAAAAAAGTAAAAAATAAAAATTAAAGTAAAATAATTTTAAAAAAGTTAAAAAAATAATATGTCAGTACCACCCCAAAATCACAGGTTCTAGCCTCACCCCCCCGACAACACAATACAAAATAAAAATTACCGTAACATAAAGGGAAAACTATTTTATTTCCCTATATTTCCTCATAGATTGTAAGATCTCACAAGCAGGGCCCTCATTCCTATTGTTTGATATGTTAATTTTTTGTTACATTGTATTGACAAATATTATTTGTTCATGTACACTCTGACTTGTAAAGTGCTGCGGGATATGTTGGCGCTATATAAATAAATATTATTATAATTTATTTAGTGGAGTGTTATGGCGCAAAAATGTTGTGACTTTTCAAATAGTTGCATATAATGAATTAGTCATAAAACTAATGAATTAATCATATGGACCATCTAAACCACACCCATATTACTAGTCACTTTTGAAAAAAGGCGCATTAAGTGCAAAACACGGCGCATTCACTTAATAAATTAGATGCAACCATTATATGTGTTATATTATTGTGTGCCCGGTGTGACTGAAGGATGCAACTATGAATTTGTAATTGAAAGAAGACACTGAAAAATTATCAGTTTGTAATTAGTTTCTGGGAACAACTAACATGGCTGCCTTACTGTTATTAGGTTTGTAAAATTGCCCACCTTGACTTAAAGTAAAAATTTAATTTGTACAAATTTATATAAATATTATTTAATATATAACAGTTTATTTTTTATTACTGGGTCCAGCAAATGTAACACATGTTTCTTAATGGATAGACCTCTATATAATGGACAGACCTTTATATATTCTTGTGCAGATTCATTCAGTGATGATTTCTGTATATGTCTGTCCATATGATAGTGTATATGGGATTTCCACATATATAAAGCATAGACCTGAAGCTGCATTGTATAATACCTAGGTCTGAGGACCAATTCTAGATATAATGAATGTTACAATATATTACAGTACATTTAGTAGGTTCCATTTATTAATACTGTGATTTATTAAATACTTATGAAAAAACAAGAGAGAATCCAGTATATCGTCAGTATCCATTAATACAAAACACCCAGGGACATAGCTCTCGGGTCTGCAGAGATAGCTCAAAGGCCACATAAGAAGACAAAGACACCAGCGTTATACTGCAAATGACATATAATAGGTGGGAACCTGTGACAGGTTTTGTATTGGAGCCCCAAAGATTGAAGCCTTGCCTCTGGAAGTCCCGTACTCTTATCATGGTATATATTCCATCAAGTGTTCTCACTGATCACTTTGCGTGAAGTGTTTAAACAGTACATTTCCTTTGGTATTCTGAGCATTTAATGATTTGCAGCTTTTATATTGCACACTTCTCTTGCACAGCTTATTCGGTAGTCTTCATCAAATTACTTTATGCAAAGTCATATATGGAAAATAAAAAGCATGGAAGATTTCTAAGATTTATAGATTTCTCTGACAGTACCCTATTGGAACCTGTCAGTAGTTTTGAAATGCATAAAATTTGTCCATTTCCATAATCATTTATTTGGCTGGTGACTGATTTATAAAGGAGTTTTTTCTTCCGCTTGTTTTCATCACAGATGGCAGAGAAAAAGAATAGTACAGTTGCTTGGGGGTTATCTGTCCATTAAACGACAATTTCTGCTGTACAAATATGTGTGCTGGAGCATAAATTGTGGACTAAAATTGCCAGTATCATTCACCTTTTCCTTTGGTTCCACAGCTCAGTGATTTACAAAGTGCTTACGAGAATGCTAGGCGAGCAGCTCAGCAAGCGAACAGGAAGTGCAAGCACTTGACCTCTGACCTTGAGGACACTAGAGTGTTAATGGAAAACCAACAGATCCGGAACCATGAGCTGGAAAAAAGACAGAGAAAGTAAGAAAAGTTTATTTTAATGAAAGAATCTGATGTTTTGGGCTATGATTGACATTTACTAACAATTTATGTATATGATGCTCAACCTTAGGCCTTACTCACACGTCCATATTTGTTTTTCATCTATAAAACACAGATTGCTTTTCATCTGTGGCAATGTCTGTTTTTATCAGTTTTCTTTTAGTGTGTCTACAATTTTCTATTTGTTTTTCATCCAATTTTTTGTTTCTTTATAAAAAACGGAAGGATGACTAAAGAGCTGCACAAACGTAATTTTCAGACTGTCTTCTAGTTATGTCTTCTAGAGAGCCGTACTGAGCCGGGTTCAACCCAAATATTCCAAATTGTTCGATTTTTCACGTAACAGAGAAAATGAAGATTCATCTCAGGTGAACTAAAATGGCTGCCACATTATATTCTCAGGTCTCTCAGAGACCCCAGAGTACAATAGGTGGAGGCCCAGAGGAGGTGAAAAAAAAAAAATCATATTCACCTTCACTCCCCTCTTTTGGACACCTCTCCACGGCGTCCAGAGCATTCCTGGTGATGCCATGCACCCGGAGTTACCACTGAGGCCCAATCACAGGCCTTAGCAGTGATCTTGGGTACATGACATCATGACATCATGATGCTCTACGTGCCCATGTGACTGTTGGTGGCCCAATCACAGGCCTCAGCGGTGACCCTGGGCACATGACATTACCAAGGAGGCTGAGAGAGAGCACAGTGCGCTGCTAGGAGACACAAAAGAGATAGGGTAAGTTGAGTGTCAATGTTTTTTATTTTTTTATTTTTTACCCCTGGGCCTCCACCTATTATACTCTGGGATCTGAAGAGACCCCAGAGTATAATAATTTCACATTGACAAAACTTTGGCTGGATAGATAGGTTCCTATGAGCCCTGACACTGTTATACACTATGTTTTAAGCAGGGCTGTGGAGTCGGTACGCCAAAGCCCCGACTCCGACTCCTCAATTTCCCCTGACTCCGACTCCAACTCCGACTCCGACTCCACCAAAATAGGCACCAACTCCGACTCCGACTCCACGACTCCGACTCCACAGCCCTGGCACTGCTAAACCTTATAGGTTCACTCAGAACTCAGTCCCATCATTATATGAGGAATAGAACAGACCTTTACAGGACATTTCATCATTTTCAACATTTCATCATTTTCCCAAATTCTTATGAAAATATATTCAGCACATACTGCATTGTACTACTAACTGTACCAATTTATTATATATTTTGGGAGTCGGAGTCGGTCCATTTTATACCGACTCCGACTCAAACTCCACCAAAATAGGCACCGACTCCGACTCCACGACTCCGACTCCACAGCCCTGGTTTTAAGCCATTTTAAGGTGTGGTTCATGCCAAGATATGTGTCTGGTACTTCTAGCATCTGTGCAGCTCTTCACAGAGGCCAGGGAAGTATACCTTGGCTTCACTGCGTATGTGCCCGAGGTCCGACACTTGCGCACTGAAGCTGAGTTACACTACCTTGGCTTCAGTGAAGAGCTGTGCAACAGCTGTGAAAGTATAAAGGTTTTTTTTTTTCGTTGTAGCCATAGACATCATTAGCATAGGGTATTTGAGACACTAAACCACTAGGGATAAACAGATTCAGATAGAACATAATTCGACCAGAATTTTCCAAAAGATTCGGTATCAACTCAAACCCAAAACTTTTGGGATTTGCCACCTACAAAACACTATTATAATCTGGGGTGTGAGGATATCCCAGAGTATAATGCTAGCTCTTCCATTTTGTGCTTAACAAGCTTGGCCCAATGGAAACTGGACCACACGAAAATTCATCAAATCTAATCCTGTTAGGTTTGCCCATCTCTATTAACCATCGATCCATAAGGACCTGTTTAGTTCCCCAAATAGACCTGACATACATGCAGGACTTTTTATACATCAGAAAATTAAAAAATCATGACAGAAGAAAGATTTAATTTTTTTTTTTATATCAAACTGAATGCAGACGGACACCAGATGGAGGATGCTCCGTCTGCATTCTACGATTCATTTGCTTTGCTCTCATGACAGATGAGGGCAATGGACATTAATAATGGTAGTGTGAACCTACACTAAGTCTGTTTTAGTAACTATATACACATAGTATATTTGAGATTCGCAAAACAAAGCAGAGGGATGAACATATATACATATTTTATTTTATTTTTGCACTTAAACAGATATAGATGGTGGTATTAAGTATTTGGGTGGTTGGCAACACTATTATTTAATATCCAACACAAATATATTCATATAAGCAAACATAATTTGTATTAAATAGACATATTGCATAAAATCTGCGCGTGCCCTGCAATTATTATTACAACAAATTTATCATGTGTATGGCTTTATGTATATTAAGAGGCTCCATAAATACATAATAATTGTATTTTTTAACTGCAGTTTTTTTTCAGTTGTAATTTTTTTATATCTTAATATATTTATTTTAATAAATCTGTTATTTGCATTGCATATACAATTGCGATTTTCTGCCTTTCGGAAACTACCGTTAGGCTAAGGCGGAAATGCAACTTTTTTAGTTGCTGATTTTGTTGCATTTTTTTGAGCATTTCTCATTTTTGCTCAATCCACTCCTGGCTTTGGCTGAAAAAAATGCAACAAAATCTGTAACAAAAAAAGCTGTGTTTCAAAAATGTGGGGCCTTAGCCTTATAATACTTTTTACATTTTATGTACAAAGCAGTAATCAAAGCAAAAGATGGCTACTTTGAAGAACCTAGAATATAAGACATATTTTCAGTTGTTTCACACTTTTTTGTTAAGTATATAAATCCACATGTGTTAATTCATAGTTTTGATGCCTTCAGTGTGAATCTACAATTTTTATAGTCATGAAAATACAGAAAACTCTTGGAATGAGAAGGTGTGTCCAAACTTTTGGTCTGTACTGTATATATATATATACATGCTAAGGCCCCACATTGTGGAAACACAGCTTTTTTTGTTGCAGATTTTGTTGCATTTTTTTCAGCCAAAGCCAGGAGTGGATTGAGCAATAATGAGAAATATAAGAGCTTCCTATATATCTCCCATTCCTTTTGTAGCCATTCTTGGCTTTGACTCAAAAAAATGCAACAAAATCTGAAACAAAAAGAGCTGCGTTTCCACAATGTGGGGCCTTAGCCTTATTAGCCTTATAATGCTTTTTACATTAGTATATATATATATATATATATATATATATATATATATATATATATATAAGCATAACAGAATGGCAGCATTCCAAGGTTTCAAAAAAAAAAAAATATATAGTTATTTAATATTTATTGTACTAAATGTGACCTTGAGAACCTATATCATTATTCTCATGTAGAAATGAGCAAAGTGCTTCCACTTTTGCAATTAGTCTTGAACAAACTTAAAAAATGGCCTCTGCCACATGTAACATGTGATAGAAGAGTAGAGGAGGAGGATCATATGGTCTGTGTGACCTAGGCAGGCTTTTTACATCACCTGATAGCCTCTCAGCCAATCATGAGTGATGGGTGGAGAGGTTACAGTGCTGATGTCATCTCAGCATATAGGATACTGCACAGAGAGAAGAGAGAGAGCTGCTTAGGGAGTGCAGTGCAGCTACTGTGTTTCCAATACAGTGATAGTGAAAAATACCAACATTGCAATAGTACTACTGAATTATAGTACAGCAGGACTGTGGAGCATAGTTTAGTTAGGTTGAATAAATTAGGCAGATAGAGAGAAAGAAATGTGTTACACATACACTGGTCTGGTCATTCTTTCACTGGCAAATCTCTGTTAAGAGACTTTTTCAAATAATTATCCTTTTTTGAGGGAAGGTGCTTGCCCATGGATATATTGCAAAAAGCAATGGTTTTATTAAAATTTCTGGTTCATTATATTATTGTCAGATACTGTACTGGCTTCTGATGATGCTGATTTTACTCCTGTGGCACTGGCAGAGGAAGTGGGTCGTTGACTGAATGAGGTGGATTGGGAGTGGACAGAGACCACCTGGGTATGTGTGCTACTGGCAGTTGCAGTGATCTTCCAAAGCACTGCTGTAAACTGGATATACAGCCTATCCTGATAATATTCAAAATTATCTTCCCTTTGTTTTATAGCATTTTAATTTTAAAGCGAAGGTCTAAGAGCACTGCCATCCAGTACTCATAACACTGCTTGATGTTAATGATACGCAGTCACTTGCTAGGAGTCCCAGTTCCTCCACCATAATGACTCTGACCCAAATCCTCATCCTCCTCCATCAACCCAGGATGATGACATTGACTAAGAGGTGGAAGCTGTTCTCCTAATCTCCTTAACCCTTCCTGCTCCACGCTGTAATAGTACTTTGCGGCATGAAGCTGTACCTGCGGCATTATATCCTGCTCCGGCTGTATTACACAGCCGAGGGGCGGGACCAGCCACTGGAGTAGGAAGATACTCCGACTCCGGCAGATTAACCCCCTGGATGCCGTGATCAATAGCAATCACGGCATCCAGGTGGTCCGGGGGCAAGATCACCCACCCCGTAACCCCTCGGACCCCCCGTGATAAGATCGTGGGTTCCGAGGGTTTTCCATAGCAGCCAGGAGGCCGGGCCACAGCCTCCTGACTTCCTATGCACAGTTCTCATAGGAACTACTGTGTGATCTTCTGCAATACTATGTATTGCAGGACATTGCACAGGGAATCTGAGATCCCAGCTTCAAGTCCCCTTGTGGGACATGTAAAAAGTGAAAAAAAAAAAACCAAACAAACAGTAAAAACACACAAAAATAAATAAACAAATAATAAAAAGTTAAAAACCCACCTTTATATTAAAAAAAATATATAATGTAAACAAAAATAAATAAACAAACATGTTAGGTATCCCCACGTGTGTATAAGTCCCCACTATCCAAAAATAGTGTTATTTATTCCGTACGGTGAACACCGTAAAAAAAATATATATATACCGCAATGTGCAAATTAACATATTTTGGTCACTTTGCTTTCCCCAAAAAATAGCAAAAAGTGATCAAAAAGTCATACATGCCAAACATTGGTACCAATAAAAAGTACAACTTGCCCCGCAAATAAAGAACCATTACATATCTACGTCAACAGTATAGTAAAAAAGTTATAGGCGTCAGAATATGGTGACTCCAGTAAAATCCTTCATTTTCAAAAAAACGACGTTTTATTTGTAAAAGCAGTAAAACGTAATAAAAAATAATATAAATATGGGATCGCTGTAATCATAATGACCCGCCGGATAAAGCTGCCATGTCATTTTTAATGCAGAGTGAACACCGTAAAAACAAAATGCAAAAAAATTATGACAGAATTGGGTATTATTTCACATGGACCCCCAAAAAACGTAAATAAAAGTAAATGCAAACAATGTAAAAATGTACCCCAAAATGGTGGCAAATGAAATTACAACTTATCATGCAAAGAATAAGCTCTCACATAGCTATGTAGACAGAAAAATAAAAAAGTTATGAATTTTGGAAGATGGGGAGGCAAAATCTGAAAAAAGTCACTGAGCATTAACATACAAACTACCCTGCGTCATTAAGGGGTTAAATAATGGAGATTATTTTCAGATTAGCAGGCTGCATCGCACTGTTTATTAAGTGAGAAAAAACCCTATTAAATAACAAAGATTTTTTTTTTTAAATTAGTGCAGGCAGAATAAGCGCTAAGAGGCTATCAACTGATGTCAAGTGGTGCCAGAACGTCTCACAAGACATGTGCCTCTTCTGAATTTTCTTGTGCAATACATGTGACAGCGGCCATTTTAGTTGGTCCGAGATGAATCGCCATTTATTTGGTTTTGTTAAAAGCCAAACATGGAAATATAGGAAAATGACGTATGGGGCACTGTTCTACAGGGCTTACACTATGTTATCTGTCCTTGTTCTTGCAGAACTGACATGGTGGGAACAACATGTTGTATAGAATGAATTGAAACAGCATATGCTCATGTAAATTATGTCAAGTTTAATTTTTACCTTCTTCATTAGTAATCTATTAGTAAATCTGTTTTCTGCTATATTTATATGCAAAAATAAGCCCAATGGCCTAAACAGCAACAGAAATATGAACATATACTAATTATAGTGTCCAGTCTTATTAAGAGAGAAAATAAAGCAATTGGTATAATGTCTAATCCTATTAGGGTATACTCCTGTTCTTCATTTTAGCCATTAGCGACTAATTTTCATTTTGATTGAGTTCTTGTGAAAATAGAATAACATGCTGTAGCCTTTTGTGTTGCAGTACATAATATAAAAAAGTCTTAGGTTATATAATAATAATTCTTTTATTTAAACCAATGTAATCCATTTTCAACATCTGCCATACATGTTGACTAGGACTGGCATCCCTCGGAGCTAGATAAATACCCCAAAAATGTCCCTTTCCCATACAAAATGATGTATAATGTAAAAAAAAATTGAAAAGTAACAACAACAAAAAAATACATATTTGATTTAGTTGATTCTGTTTAATGAAACAAAAACACTATTTAACCCAGTTTTAACCAGGGTGAAACCTGCTGTGCACCGAAACACTTTATGATCTGTGACAGGACCAGGGGCAAAGTGGTAGAAGGAGTATACATTTCTCCCAGGTTCCTGTCATATACGATCTAGATGCAGCTGAGAAAAGCTGTGTTCCTTGCTGGAGGGTTTTACCAAAACTCTGGTAAAAAGGTCATGCTGCTGGAGTAGGGAGAATTATATGTGTCTCTTCTCCATTCAGCCACTTCAGGTTTTGGGATGAATGGGGTTATTTCCTTGTTTCTTGAACTGTGTGTGTGCATATAAGGGCAGGCAGCACACAGCTATATGTCTCTCTCTGCTCCTGGTAAACCAACTGTGAGTAATACTGCTGTGAATTGTGTTTAGGGAGCTGTGCAGTAGGCCCAGCTCTCTGTAGTTAGGTACCTGTGTTGTAGGTAGTGGCCGAACGGCTAGGATTTTATTTGTATTATAATTGTTTTGCTTTGCCTGAAAAAGCCCTAATAAAACTGTTTGTGGCCAATTGCACCATACTTGGCTGGACTGGACTTTCATTGCTGTGCCAAGAAGTGCTTGTCTACCTGAAGCGACGATGATCCCTGAGTTCATCCCATTACAGATCACATAAATTGAACCTGGGATAACTCATTACACAGTGCTATTTTTGCACACAGCAGGGTGCATAAGGGAAAGCGCGCTTTTTGAATTGTGGAACAAACATTTAACCCTTTCCTGACATCCGCCGTTCTATTACGTTAGATGTCAGGTACTTATATATGGCGGCCGCCATAGCTCCCAGGTCTCCACTGTAATGTACAGCGGAGACCTGGCAGCAGTGCCTTGGTCAAATCTGTCCGAAGCACTATTTTCCTGGCGGCGCATGGGCGTTGCCATTTTTGGGTGAATCTCTGGGCCAGAGATAGAAACTTATAGAAGTATTTTTCCATACAGAGAACGCTGTAGTGGGGTAAAAAAAAATCGAAAGAGCCAAGCCACCTTTTTTTTTTTTTTTTTTTTTTTTACTGTTTCACCTCTGATAAAATTTGGGAAAAAAGCGATCAAAACCTCAGACATTCCCCAAAATAGTATAAATAAAAGGTACATGTGGCTCTGCAAAAAAAGATGCCTTATGCAGCGCTGTGCATGGAAATATAAAAAAGTTACAGGTGATAGAATATTTTTTTTGCAAAGTTTCAAATATTTTTAAGGGGTAAAAACATAGCAAAAAAATTATAAATATGGTATCTCCAGAATCAGTTGACATGTTATTTTGGCTGATCAGTAAACTCTGCAAAAAAGAAGCCCGTAAGAAAGTTAAACAAACACAATTTCTCTCGAATTCTACCCCATTCTGAATTTTTTTTTTTTCCAGCTTCCTACTACATTGTATGGAATGTAAAATGGTACCGTTATGAGGTACAGTTTGTCCTGCAAAGATTAGCAGTTCAAATGGCGCTGCGAATGGATAAATAAAAAAGTTATGGTCTGTGGCAGGCAGGAAGTCAAAAGCGAAAATAGAAAAATGGCTTCAGAAGGAAGAGGTTTAGTTTTTGGGCACCATGTTACTTTTGCAGAGCCCCTGAAATTTCAGTAAACTAGAATATCCTGAGATATAACCTCATTTTGGAAACTGCACCCTTAAAGAATTTATCTAAGGGCATAGTGAGCATTTTTAATGTTTTGCATTTTTTTTTTTTTAACAAAAATAAATGTGTAGCTGATGGTGAAAACAAAAAATTGCAATTTTCACAGAAATAAGTCATTTTAGTGCACTATATGTTGTATCTAGCTGGTGCCAGAAATAAAAAGCTGTTTTAGGCTAAGGACCCATATAGTGCTCTGCAGCCAAAAAGTTCTGCAAAAAAAAAAAAAACGAGGCAGAAACACATCGTGTTTTCTCAGAAAGGAAAACTCTGCAGACTTTCTGTCTATTATACCTATATGAAAAACACCAGTGTTTCCGTAGGTATAATTTTGAAATCGCAGCATTTTCACTGTCTGTCTTTTTTTTTTTTTTTTTTTTTTTTCTGCAATGTGTAGATGGGATTAGCCAGAATCCCATCCACTTTGAAGGTACTGCGTTTTTTGCCGCAGCATTTATCGTCTTGACCACATCACTGTGTTTTTGCATTGTGGGGCCCTGGCCTTACTCAGGATAACCCACTTAAAAGTTTTGTGTGTCTCTGCTGAATAAAGCTGGGTATAACATATTGGGCACTGATATGGTGTATTTATGTAGAAATTGCAATTTTAATATCTGAGACACACTCTTTGGGTTAAAATGATCAATTTACTCCTTGGGAAATTGGGTAAGTTCTGAACCCCAGTGGCGTAGCTAGCGGGGGGGGGGGGGGCAGAGGCGATGGCTGCCCCGGGCCCACTGACTCTGTGGGGCACACCATTAATACATCTTTTACTTTTAACTAGATCGGTTAACTAGACACCGATCTAGTTAAAACGCTTTCTGCAACTTGGCTGTCTTGTAAACCGCAAGCCACATGAGGCCTGCAGTTTACATGACAACGAGAACACAGACAGATGTCTGCTTCTCAGCACAGGTTTGCGCGATGACGTCACAACATCGCACCTCCTGCACTGAGATGCAGACATCCTGCTCATGGACAGGGAGGAGGCGGCAGCTCCATTCATCAGGATCGTAGGTAGGTGAGTAGAACTTTTTTTTTTTTGTTTTGTTTTAGCTTATTTGTGGGTATTTTAATAGTATAAGGGGTTGTTAGGAGGGGTAATTATAGCTATAAAGGAAAGGGCATTATGAACATAAGGGGGGTCATTTATATAAGGGTTATTTGGGGGCATTATGAATACAAGGGGGGAGGTTATTTATATAAGGGGCCATTAGGGGGCATCATTTATATTCGGAGGTGTTATGAACATAAGGGGGTGGTCATTGATGTAAGGGGTCATAAGAGGTGCAGTATTTATGCAGTAGTTTCCAAAATGGGGACACTTTGTGGGGCCTTCCATTATACTGGTACTTTAGGGACTATGCAGATGTCCCTAAATGGAACCCAAAAACTATTCCATGTAAAATATGTGCTCTAAAAGACAAATAGCACTCTTTCCATTCCAAGTCCCACCATGTACCATGTAAGCAGTTTATGACCATGTATGAGGTATTGCTGTATTCAGTAGAAATTGTCTAGCAAACTGTGGCATGTGGCTCCTTTAACCCCTTGGTGAAAATAAAAATTTTGGCTAAAGTTGACTTTATACGTCTGGGCCATTCCACGTTCAACCCTGTACCCTAATGTATCTCCAGTTACAGGAGAAATTAGAAAAAAAAGAAAAGAAAGGTTAAAATGTATAATGTGGGGGAGGGAGCAATGTAAAATAAAAAGAAAAAAAAAGTAAAAAAAAAAATCAACCACTATCACGCCCAGGTCACAGGTTCATGCCCCATCCCCAGCAACACGGCAATAATTTTCACCTAGATAAAAATTACCGTAATGCAAAGAGAAAACTATTTAAAATTATTTGTAAGTAGCACTTTCTGCTATTAAAAAAACATTAAATTTTGAAAATACACACATTGCCTTCTTTTTTGTTTACGTTTTCTTAAATATTACAATAAAGAAAAAAACACAGAAAAATAAAAAGCATAAAAATAAAGTCCTGTTTAATTATTTGAGTAACCAAAGGTTTAAAACGTTATAGCCTTCAAAATCACATGTATGAAAAAACCTGAAAATGTGTCCAGTCCTGAACCAGGGAAAATAGCCTGGTCCTGAAGTGCTGAATAAATTCTGTGAAACCGGTGTGGGGTCATGGCAGGGCACCATAGCTCCTGAAAATGATTCCAGCAAAATCTGCCCTTCATAAGCCCAGCGGCACTCTTTCCTTTCATTGCCCTGACATTTGCCCAAATAGTAATTTACAGCCACAGGTAAGTGTTGGATGTATTTTCTCATTTAACCCCTTGTGAATGTGTGAATTTTAGGGCTATATCAATTATTGGAAAAAGAAATCAAATTTCGCCTCCATTTTGTTTTAATTCCTGTGAAACATTTAAAGGGTTAACAAACTTTGCAAATGGTGTTTTGAATTATTTAAAGGGGTGCAGTTTTGAAAATTTATGATTTATGGTGGATTTCTAATATATAGGCCTTTAAAATCCCCTTCAGAACTGAAGTGTTCTCTAAAAAATGGGTTTGGAAATTTTCTTGTAAATTTGTAAATTTCTTGTAAGTTTCTGGAAAATTGATGTTAGACTTGTAAGCCATCTAACGTCCTAAACAAATTCATGGATGATTAAAAGATAATTCCTACATAAAGCAGAAATATGGTAAATTATATGTATCTAAAATATATTTTCAATTTACTTATAGGCCAGGGGCATATCCATAGGAGGTGCAGGGGTATTAATTGGACTCAGACTTTAGTGTCTGTGAGGGTCTAAAGGCTCCTTCATAACAAAAGAAGACACACATATATGGGCTTTTTAATGATAGCTATAATATCTCTGCAATTGACCCTGAACTTCTCGGATTCAAATACACTTATAATGTCACAGCAAATTCCATGATGTAAACACTTTTGTGATGTCACAACAGTTAAAGTTACATGACTAAGTAATTTCTGATGTAACAGTAGTTACATCAGAACACACTTGAAACATTTGAGACACACTTGACATTAGAGGCTAAAACACCTTTATGATATCACACCAGTTTATTCGACTGAGTAAAACCAGTTGTGATGTCACTCGGCTTTTACATCACAGCAGTTACATAACAGAAATTTCTGATGTAACAGTAGTTACATCAGGACTTACTTGAGATGTCACACACTTGACATTGAAGACTAAACAATAGTTTATTTGATTAAAACCAGTTGCGATATCACAGCAGCTTGCCTGAATCATAAACATTTTCTGTTTTGAAATACAGAAACACATTTGAGAGGTGATGACTTAGATGACCAAAACCTTTTTATGATATCACAGTAGAAGACCTGAGTAAAAGCAGTTGTGATGTCACAGCAGCTTACCTGCACAATCTATTGGTCCACCAGTGTCATAGTCATGAAATACTAAATTCACTTCATCTGTCAGTGGTTTTAATGTTCTGGTTGATCAGTGTATATGCTGTACGTGTTATTCAGTTAATTTACATAAAATACTAACAGCAATTACATTGATATTTAAAGCAGACTCGATATGGCTCTGTCAATACCAGAGATTGTATTTTGTGACCTTCCATTTCCAACACTATCTGAAAGAATTTCTTGATGCTGGAATTTTTTTTGTCATTACAAACAATAGAGAAGGAAAAGCAGCACTCAAGCCATCAATATGAGAGAAAAAATCCCCAGCTGCAGAGCAGAAAAGAAATTGGTCTCACTACTCAATAAGCAGTCACTTTACGATTATTTGGCTGTCTGCTACTTTTCTTTCCTACATCCTTTTTTCATCAATTATGACACAATTCTTTAATTTCTCTGAAAGCGGTGACTGCACCGATCTGTACACTTTTTGTAGCTTAATTTAACACGAACATCTTCCATTCCATTGTAGGGATTTTACACAATAATGTTTCAAGATAAAGTAACGATTGGTAATCTGTAAGAATTTTATGTCTGAAAAAAGTTATGTTTGGGGAGAATATATAAGAAAAGCTCTTTGCTTTAATGTACAGTAAATTTTCTCTTTCTTTATCATACACTGTAAATTTTCATCATATCTTCAATAACTATGCTCTAACTCAGTATTTATGAAACCTGTTCTCAAGGAAGCTCCATAGGGTGCATGCCAAAATGTAGCTTAGTTTCATTCCTTCTAACTTGAAAACTTCCTGCTACTGGTGTGATATACAGTGCCTTGCGAAAGTATTCGGCCCCCTTGAACTTTTCAACCTTTTGCCACATTTCAGGCTTCAAACATAAAGATATTAAATTTAAATTTTTTGGTGAAGAATCAACAACAAGTGGGACACAATTGTGAAGTGGAACAAAATTTATTGGTTATTTTAAACTTTTCTAAAAAAAAAAAAAACTGAAAAGTGGGGCGTCCAATATTATTCGGCCCCTTTACTTTCAGTGCAGCAAACTCACTCCAGAAGTTCAGTGAGGATCTCTGATCCAATGTTGTCCTAAATGACTGATGATGATAAATATAATCCACCTGTGTGTAATCAAGTCTCCGTATAAATGCACCTGCTCTATAATAGTCTCAGGGTTCTGTTTAAAGTGCAGAGAACATCTTGAAGACCAAGGAACACACCAGGCAGGTCTGTGATACTGTTGTGGAGAAGTTTAAAGCCGGATTTGGAAACAAAAAGATTTCCCAAACTTTAAACATCCCAAGGAGCACTGTGCAAGCGAACATATTGAAATGGAAGGAGTATCAGACCACTGCAAATTTACCAAGACCCGGCCGTCCCTCTAAACTTTCATCTCAAACAAGGAGAAGACTGATCAGAGATGCAGCCAAGAGGCCCATGATCACTCTGGATGAACTGCAGAGATCTACAGCTGAGGTGGGAGAGTCTGTCCATAGGACAACAATCAGTCGTACACTGCACAAATCTGGCCTTTATGGAAGAGTGGCAAGAAGAAAGCCATTTCTCAAAGATATCCATAAAAAGTCTCGTTTAAAGTTTGCCACAAGCCACCTGGGAGACACACCAAACATGTGGAAGAAGGTGCTCTGGTCAGATGAAACCAAAATCCAACTTTTTGGCCACAATGCAAAATGATATGTTTGGCGTAAAAGCAACACAGCTCATCACCCTGAACACACCATCCCCACTGTCAAACATGGTGGTGGCAGCATCATGGTTTGGGCCTGCTTTTCTTCAGCAGGGACAGGGAAGATGGCTAAAATTGATGGGAAGATGGATGGAGCCAAATACAGGACCATTCTGAAAGAAAACCTGTTGGCGTCTGCAAAAGACCTGAGACTGGGATGGAGATTTATCTTCCAACAAGACAATGATCCCAAACATAAAGCAAAATCTACAATGGAATGGTTCACAAATAAACGTATCCAGCTGTAAGAATGGCCAAGTCAAAGTCCAGACCTGAATCCAATCGAGAATCTGTGGAAAGAGCTGAAAACTGCTGTTCACAAACGCTCTCCATCCAACCTCACTGACCTCGAGCTGTTGTCCAAGGAAGAATGGGCAAGAATGTCAGTCTCTCGATGTGCAGAACTGATAGAGACATATCCCAAGCGACTTGCAGCTGTAATCGCAGCAAAAGGTGGCGCTACAAAGTATTAACTTAAGGGGGCCAAATAATATTGCACGCCCCACTTTTCAGTTTTTTATTTTTTACAAAAGTTTAAAATAACCAATAAATTTCGTTCCACTTCACAATTGTGTCCCACTTGTTGTTGATTCTTCGCCAAAAAATTTAAATTTTATATCTTTATGTTTGAAGCCTGAAATGTGGCAAAAGGTTGAAAAGTTCAAGGGGGCCGAATACTTTCGCAAGGCACTGTAGACTAACAGACCTAGAATCATAAATTCAGGTTGAGGCTTCATTTTGCTATATTTTGCTACAGCTTTTGGTGTTTTTTTTTTTATGGGTTTTTAACATATTTTACCTCTAAAAACTTTTTGGGCCTAAACCACAGTATCTTATAGTAAAATGGAGTCATGATTTGTCATTGCAATGAGTTGCCTCATCCTAAGAGCATGGCAGCAAGGGTCATCACTTATTTAATTCAGGAAAATCTTTTTTATTCCAGGGCCAAATCGCTGAGTTTTACAGTCCCTGAAAATTGGATTGGATTCTATCAAATCCCATCCACGCATTGTGGAAAATTATGCGATTTCCAAAATGGCTGCGGTTTTTCCCACTATGTGGAGACTTAGCTTTAAGGATATATTCACATGTACCAGATTTGTTACAGAATAAAATAAATAATACTCGCCTTACTGTTCCAAATTCCATGCTTTCCAAGTCCTTTGTTGGGCTCTATACTTCCTAGCCCTTGTCAACAATCCCTTGGTAATTGGCTCAACAGTCACATTGAGAGTTCCATGTTGACGGATATCAGAAGGTATAGAAACTGATCGGGGAATTTGGGAAGAGGTGGAATAGAAGCAGAGGGGTATTGGCATAGTATTTTTGTTTCAATTAAAGCTTTATGAGCATTTTTTTTAATTAAAAGGATTTTCAGACCCCAAATTGATTTTTCATACTGATGACCTATCAGTATGTGATATGTGGGGGACACCAGAATCCTGCACAGATCAGTTGTTGGAGCCTCCAGGTTCAGTGGCCAGGGAGCACATGCAGCACTGTTCCTATTCAAGTAATAGGAGTGAAGCTGCAGTTCTCCACAGCCACTATCATGCAGTGGACGAGAATGCCGCACCACTCCTATTACTTGAATAGGAACAATGCTACATGCACTCTCTATTCATTAGCAGCTTCCCACGCCTGGAGGCTGCTGCAACAGTTGTTTTGTGCAGGGTTTGGGTATCGGACCCCCAGAGATCGCATACTGATGACCAAGCCTGGCGCCAAGGTGTCGTGGGCCCAGAATGCCTGTGTGGGCCCATTCGGGTTCGGCAATGAGCGCTTCAATGACTACAGATGGAAGCGCTCATTCCGCTGACAGAACTGAGCAGTTAGTGCAGATTTTACTTTTACTTACTGCTCACAGCTCCTTGGACCCCTTCCCTGTTTCAGCACTAACAGGATTCCCAGAGCAGGGAAGGGGTGGGGGTCTGAGGAGCTACAAGCTGTAAGTGAAAGTGAAATCTTTCATTTACGGCTCTCTCCTCAGACGGCAAGGAGAGAAAATAAGGCATAAGGGGTAACTGTATTGTATGGAGTATTATGGGATGTTATATGCTGGTTTAAGGAGGCACTGTACTATATAGGGACATAAGGGGCCTTTATATGGGGGAATAAAGGGGCAATGTACTGTATGGGGGCATAAGGAACCATGATATGGGAGACTAAAGGGGTACTGTATGGGGGCATAATGGACCATTATATAGAGGCATTAGGTGGCATTGTACTGTATGGGGACATATGGGTGTAATATATGGAGGCAAAAGGAGGACATTATACTGTGGTGGTGTAAGGGAGACATTATACTTTATGGGGGCATAAGGGGCCATTATACATGTGGGGGATGTCAATTATAGGTGCAAATTTCACCCACAGTTTTCACCCACAGTTTTCACCCACAGTTTTCACCCACAGTTTTCACCCACAGTTTTGCAATGCAAAGGTTAAAGTTACATAAGACTTACAGCATTCCAGCAGGTTGCCATGGAAAAAACTACTCAATTTTGTAGGTTTTATTTTTTTTTTGTTCAGCGTATTTTAGAGGAAAACACTGCTGCAACATGAGTTGTGCTGCAAAATGGTCCACCAAGGCTGTGTCACTTAAGGGCCCACACAAACTTGGAGCTGACCCTGCTGATGACCTATCCTGTAGGTCATCAGTATAAAGGATTGATTTAAGGCCATAAAACTCCTTTAAGTAGGTGAACAACCCCTGCAATGGGAGCAAGAACTAAATGGAGCATTACACTGTTTTCACTTGGAGCTTGTCCTGCTCCTTTGAATGCCTCCAGTTTCATATGGAGTTTTTTTTTTTTTGTTCTGTATAAAATTCTCTATAAATCTATAAGATTTGTGGCATGCTCCGCTGGATGCTGTATGTAGCTTTTCTTCTAGGGAATAATTTGTCCATATATGATCTTTTACAGAAGCACTTGAAGACCACAGATCTTGGTATTATAAAAGATCCTATATCTTCTTGGAAATTGGAATTTTGGAAAAATCATGAATTATAAGAGCATAATAATAACAACGACATAATTAGAACAGTTGGTTCTAATATTACTATTACATATGGCCATGGTTACAATTAATATGACTTGGCACTGCATATATAGTATAATGAGTAATGGATGGATAGAGATTTCATCTCAAAATAAAAAAAAATAATGGATACAAACAAGATTGATATGAGATTAGAGTAGTATAAAAGGAGAAAGCAAAAAACTGCAATGGAATATATCATTAAATACCCTGTATAGTTGATACGGATGTGTTGTCAAACTTCTAAATTGTATTCATATTACTTGGGGTATTTTAACCACTGATAAGAGTAAAGCTAGTCAGGAAAATTGTGTACGCTGTCTGAAAGTTGTTCTTCCAAATAACAAGTTCTTCCAGATAAATGCGGAGCTGTTGGATATTGGTAACAGTGCTTTAGGGAGGACGCTGTAGGATTAAATGTAAGCACTGTTCTTTTGAATAGAAATGACTAATTTCCATGATTTTGTCACTTTCTTCAGCAACGTATGATTCATGATTCTAGCATTTTGCCATCCAGGGATGTTTTATCATGCTTTATGGTGACAGAAGTGAAATGTCACCTCACAAACGTATTGGAAAGTAACTTGCCGAGTTAATGATATTGCTTTAGCCTGCTATTTTACTTGCTGCACATCTAATCCTACCGTAACATTTTCTGAAACGCTCTTCCCATTTCAGAGCTGTGTAAGAAAACAGTGTAATTGGAACCTTTTTCTATGCAGGTTTGATATGCAGTTAGCTCAAGCTATCGGAGAGGCAGCATTCGAGAAGAGCTTACGAGAGAAGGTGACTCAGGAGAATACATCCTGTCGATGGGAAGTTGGCAAGTTTCATCAACAGTTAGAGGTGAGATGTGGAAAATATTTTTGACAATGCAGTAAATTCTTCTAACTCTACCTAAAGTCCATGGCTAATGTTGAAAACAATATTACATTATTTATATAGAAATAATCCACATTAAAATTTAGTAAATTAAAAAAAAAAATTTCTTGTACTTATACTGAATTACAGTAATTAATTACATTATATGGTTGGTTAGGGCTGCATTAACTATTGTTTTAGCTTCAGAGCTGAAACCACTCAGCCTCCTCTGTTGCCCGACTATCTATGCATGGATTGCTTTTGGAAATTACAGTCTTTATTGACTTAAAAGGGAATGTCCAGGATAATGCTCCGGAGTCTTGTTTTGGCTGAAGTCCCCGCTGCACGTGATTGTTGAGGCCAGTCAGCGGCCTAAGGAAAGGACATGGGATGTCACAGGTGACATATGTGATTGATGTTGCAGTTCCTTTCCTTAGGCTGCTGATTGGCCTCAATGGTCATGTGCGGCAGGGAGTTCTGCCAAAACAAGACCCAGAGCAGCAAGACTGGACGGCGGAGGGAGACACCAGAGAACCGGGGACAGGTGAGTATGGGTTGTTTTTTTTTGTTGTTTTTTTTGTTTTTTTTTATCTTCCCCGGCCTCCTTGCCAAAAATGGGTTATCCTGGACAACCCCCTCTAACTTATTAAGTTTAATATTTTTTTCCTGGAGGCCAGGGAAGGTGAAAAAAAATAAAATAAAATACTCACTCCAGTCCCTCGGTGCCCGGGGCAAATCAGTGGCCTAAGGAAAGGACCCGGGACTTCACAGGCGACGTATGTAAGTGACATCCCAGGTCCTTTCCTTAGGCTGTTGAGTCATGTGTGCCGAGAACTTCCACCAGAACAATCCCCGGGATGTCCACGGGACCGGACAGTGGCCTGGGACACTGGAACGCCAGGGGCAGGTGAGTTTTTTTTTTTTTTTTTTTTTTTTTTTTTACCTTCCCCGGCCTCCAGGGAAAAAAATTGTTTTTTTCTGGACAACTCCATTAAGTCAGATTTATCACAATGGCTCTGGCCCAATAATAAATCCAGTGCTTATTGGAATTGTTTGTTGATATCACATATTATTTATCTTATTTTGCACAATACATTTGCTACAGAATTTTAGTACATTATCACACCCTATGCCCCACCACTTTCCCTACATGCCACGTGCCCTTTCCACTAAGTTTCATCTCCTTGTCAGACAAGGCAAAAAAAATGTCTGAAACACATAATAAATGCAATTTGGCACTAATTAACCCAAAAATGTGGTTTATTTAGCTTACTAAATCTCCCCCATTGTATGGAAACTAGTACAGGGCCTAAGGGGTCATATTGAATAATTGACAATTCTCTGGAGTCTTCATTGCTTTAATTGCATTAAATGTCACATGATGTTTGATAAATTTGGTGCATCTTTAAAGGGGTTATGCAGGGAAATATAAAACTCATCAGTGTATTCCCTGCACTGGAAAAGTCTTATTACTAATATACAGTCAAGTCCCCTTGAGCCCCAGTCATTGACTTTGCTGAATGCAGTTGGGGAGGCCAAAAGTCTTGCTACCCTGCACCCCTGCTGATGTTCCGACTTGTGCTCTTCTTTATAGACCTGCAGCAGAAGAACAGCAGAGTCAGTAATGTCATGGGGAGCTGAAGCAGAAGAAGCAGCTCACAGAGACTTCCAGCACTCTGTTGAGCTCAGGAAGTGTAATTATTGGGGCTCTAGGTGACCTGCTTATATATTAGCAATAAAGCATATCCAGTGCAGAAAAGGCACTGGTAAACTTTATTTTTCTCTGCATAATCCCTTTAAGTTTAAAACTTTCTTCCTTATATGTTAATCATGCATGTATTTTTTTTTTAGTAGGCAGAATCATAACTTAAAGGTGCCGAGCCCCAATGCAAAATATGTAATCGGGTCCTTACGTACCATGTGCCATTTATAATAGTGGTATATTGTCTGTGGAAAAGGGCTCTTTGGAGCCCTCTCAATTTCCAGGGCCCAGTATTAATTGCTATATCTTCACCCCTGCTAGCAGGGGCATAGCAGAATATAGAGCTAAGTTCCAGCAGTATTAAGGTCACCCTTCTCAGGCTGAATGTCACACCAGATAGGGGCAGCAAAGATATACCAGATAGGGGCAGCAAAATACAAACCACTAATTTGACATTCTACAGTATTTTTCCATCAGAAAAGTGGTGTATTTTTGGTGCACAGTCATTTGCATCAAAACAAAATAAACCATAAATGTGCCACTTTATCCATTTCCTGACCTGTTCATTATTTTAGAGAAAAGTGGGTGGAGCAGGGTTGGGTAGGGATAGGAAATTATACCTGAAATCCACACCAGTCCCTGACTGGCATAGATTTAAATTTTGGTTCACATTACCTATAATTATATGCCAGAATTAAGAGATGGGAGCATCTGCCACCAGCGCACACAATATTAAGACTGGGGCATGAACTAAGAGGGTGGATAAAAAATAACATAATTCGTAACAAACCATCACATCACCCATTACACAGGCGAATGAAATAATTGAGGAAACATTTGAGCCATTGTACTGCTGCGCACTTCTACACATTTGTTTGCACAAATAGGTCTGCCCATTTTTCTCTTAATAATTTTCATCCCCCCCCCCCCCAGATAGTCTGATTCTAATTTGGAGGTTATGGAGTCCACTTCAACATATTAGGGGATACTAAGTGAATTTTTAGTTATAGTTTTACACTAGAGTCCTAAATCAGGCTACAACATAACTTTTAATGTTGATAGAATAAAAAGACCAAATAATCCCAAACCGTTATAGGTTTATAAATACCAAAATTAAATAAAGGGATCAGTATCAAAAGTATAAAGGAAAAGCACTTTTTTGTGACTCCATTTTTTGATAGGTGGAACAGTCCCTTTGTGATATTAGTGTAGCCCTATTTGGGGGGTGGTATGAGTATTATCCCTCCCCGCAACAGACTCTGGCGCTGACCTGTGTGTATAATGGGACCTGAAGCCTTCGCTGAAGGGAAGAGTGGGAACATATATGAAATATATCAGTGCCTCCACCCAGGATAGAGCCTCTGTATTACAGGGAGGATCTCTTCCTGGGACTTACCCATGAGGTACAGTTAGTAGCCTTAACAAGGATCACTGTACTAATCTCACAGTCTGAAGAATACATATAGATACCACATAAGGTTATAACAGTAGCTTTATAAGAATCAACAGGGTAATAATACATACATAAAATATACTCAGAACACAGCAATACTACAACAACCAGCAAGTCCTCAACCGTCTTAGGTTATATACCCGGGTATATATATATAGATATATAGCAAGAGTCCGGTGCACAATACCTCCAGGCAACAGAAGAGATGCAGGGGCCCCTGTGGATGACTGTGGATCCTCGGATTCTTCCAGGAGATGACAGACAGCCGATCAGGAGATGATGATGATGGTGAGATTCTTCACAGGCAGCAAACAGGGCGACGGTGACGGCAGTAGATGCAGGCCTGAATACCCTAACACTGAGTCCTTAACCTGCCAGCTAAACTACTAGTGCCACCGGGCCTCTAACTAGCTAGTTGGCCTTCGGAAGCCTAACCTATCACTGCCCTGAACTGTATATATATATGGATCCCTAACTACGGTTACTAGCTAGGTCCTGTGAGTATATAGGGGGTAACACATACTTAACTATATACTGTGAAGTAAAGCGGAACAAGTGGCTCTTAGACTCCCCCAGACATAACATGTCTGTCTCAGCAGCTCTGCTCACATCTCTCCCCCCAGCAGCTCTGCCTCACATGTGTCTGACTCACTGTATTTACAAAACAAAACTTGCACTGAATGCCTGGGGTCTCTGAAGCCAAACTGCAGGGGCAAAGAAGCCAGATACATTATATACTAGTAGAAATGGCAGTTCCCTACATTAGTATAGTTTTACATACTGTAATAATGTTATTACGAGAGTGTCCAGCTTTATCCTTCAAATGACTTCCACTCTTCTCATCAAGAACACTTTATTGGAGGCTCCGCCACAACTTTGACATAGATATCTTAGTATTTAATTGGATATGCTGTGTTGGATTTTTCTTTTGTAAGAAAGTGCACAATATAGGTCACCGCTATGGGTAAAAGAGGGAATCCTTATATATTACATAGTAACTAGGAAACGGTCCTCACTAATTATATACCTTTGTTAGGGAGGGATAGGAAGGTTAGCTGATTCCACCCATACAAGCAGGATATCACTATAATGATGGAGGAAATAACTCTGTTTCCAGAAAAAAATTAGAGCTAATGATAATGAAAAACTAGAGCTAATGATATAATTTTTGCCACAAGACCAGATTTAGCAAAAAGCCAGCCGCACACAAGGTAAGTGGTTATTATTAGCATGGCAAAGTGCGGTTTCCTCCAACTCAGGTATATAAATAGAAGGACAGATTAGGAATAAACACAGCTAGGTAACGTCGGTTTGCCAACAAAATATGACACAAGCTTGAAGTGATTCTACTAATAGCATTATATTAATAATTCATATGAAGACTGAAGCATCCATGAATGTGCTTGAAGAAACAAAACTATACCATAAGTATAACTAAACAAGCTCCATTTTGGCTTTAATACTACACTAAAAAACTTATAAAACAATTGTCAAAGCTTTAAGTGAGCAAAGTACTAAAGACTGGCACAAAGTTCAAGAATAATACCTCACTGGAAGTGGCACCTATTCAGTGTATGCCAAAAATATATGAACTCATTTACAAAAACTGATATACACTTCGACTAGATGCACACCTCCGCAGTGCGAAACGGCCCTGGATAACATCCATTTTTCACAGACGCCTTGCACCTGGGGGGTGCCCTTTTTCACAGATCCCCCATACATTTCAGTGTATGAAGGGATCCGTATAAACTGCAGGAAATAGGATATGATGTGTACATTCCTGAGAATAACTCCCATTCACTGAAATAAATGCTGCCGTGTGACGTCCTTTAAAAAAATGTGAATGTAAACTATGGCCACAGATTGCAGATTGTGTTTTTTGTTACAGATTTAGCAGCAGATTTTTCAGTCAAAGGCAAGAGTGGCTCCAAAAAGACTAGGAAATATAAAGGAAGCACTTACAATATCGGATGTCTAAGGCTCAACATTGGAATAGATTCTAGGGGTTCACCCTACAATCCATAAACAAAAGTCATGCCACTTTCCTAATCCCATCAGATCTATCATAATTTACGCCAGTTTTGTGGCATAAATGATGCCTGAATTGTACACCAGCAAGAATATGGTATGGAGCTCTATTTAGGTACATGGACCTCGGAGGATGTGCCTAATTTATGATGAGGTGTGATCTTCATTATATATTAGGCGCAAACTCTGGCAGATGGAGAACATTGTTCTTGATAAAACAGCCCTTATATTGTCTATAGTACTCAGAGGTGTTGCAGTCTGTATTGCATAATCATACAATGGTTGGCAAGAATAAAACTAAGTCTCCCAGCAGATCCTGAGAATCTGAGGCTGTTGACGGTTGTACTTATCGGATAGTCAGGGAAAAGTAAGGGCCTGTTGAGATGGCAGAAAATGATGTCTGACATCTGCCTTAGATTCTTCTTCATTTTCCAGCCTTCTAGCTCCCCTCACTGAAAAGTCAAAGCAAAGCTTCACCTGCTGATCAGCCCATTACTGGTTCCCACATGGTATAAAGCCACCTTTACTGGCCTCCACACAATATAGTGCACCCTCTCCTGGTTCCACGTGGTATAACACACCATTTTATGGCACCCACAAGGTGTAAAGCTTCCTTTCCTGATACCCACATGGTATAAAGTCCCTTTACTGGCCCATACATGGTATAAAGCCCCCTTTACTGGTGTTCACATGGTATAACTCCCCCTTTCTTGCTCCCGACATAGTATAACACCCCTTCCTGGCCTCCACATGGTATAATGCCCCCTTACTGACCTCTCACACAGTATATTGGCCCCCACGCAGTAATTTCTCCCTTTACTGGTCCCCCAACACAGTATACTACCCTTTTATTGGCCCCCCATGCAGTAAAACGGGGTGCCCATGCACTAAGTGCCCATTTAGTGGCCACCATACAGTGACTTTAAGAATCTAGTAATCCAGCTGATAGCTGCCCACTTAAAAAGCAGCAGGGGGACAGCCGAGCCTCTTAATAGCATGGGGGGATTCACCAGTACCCCAGTGGGTTAGACTGAGCCTGAGAATTTATACTGCTGGATTTGGCTGAAAAAAAACACAACAAAATCTGCAACAGAGAAACACAGCTTTTCCGCAACTTGTGGCCTCATTTTCCTAGTACAAGTTAGAAAATTAAATAATGTATTAATTCCCCTGACAGTTTCTTCAAAAACATAAAAACAAACAAAACCCCAAACAAACACTGGGTAATACATATCCAAATACATGTGTATCTAATAACAGTGTGGAGATCTATATATGTTACCTGTAGACCATGCTGACAATTTAAATAACTTATCAACAGGATAGGTCATCAGTATGTGATCTGTTGGGGTTCGACACCTGGACCACACACAGATCAGCTGTTAGTGGACAGGGAGCACGTGCAGCACAGCTCCTATTCAACTAATAGAAAAATCTCTGCTAAGCTGCTGCGCTACTTCTATTACATGAATAGAAGAAGCATTCCCCATCCACTAGCAGCTTCCGGCACTTATGGATAGATCATAAGTATAAAAAATTTGGGTCCAAACAACCCCTTTATGAATAGACTCCTGAATGACAGGTTTGTTAGATAAGTTTTTGGCTAAAAATTATGTGGCGGAGTTATTAAGGCTGACATTTCATTCTGGTTCTGGCCTCTTATTAACTCACACCAAAAAACTGGCTTTAATAAATATGTTAGGCCACGGTTTCCCTGGCCCACCCAGCTCTGCCGACATTCGCAGAAAGAGACCAGTAAAGCACAAAACGGAGGATGTGGAAATCTTTGTTGCAAGACAGGCCCTTGTGCTAAACAGGTGCAACAATATAACAAACTAGGGTTAACATGTTGATGAATCCTAAAGCCTAAATATTATTATTATTATAATAAAACAAGCGCTATGGGGTTACATTGACTATGTGCATTCACTATCTGTGAGTCTGTGCTGTTTATATAACTCTGTGACATTTTGCGTTGTAAATATACGGTATAAACCATATACATATAACTCAATGTGCAATACTAAAATTATTCACTGGAACAAAAACTTGCTCATATAAGTTATTTGTTTAGTAAGCACAATCCTTTTCTCCCACAGCAAAAGGAGCGAGAGACTTCCAATTTAAACAAGCAGTTGGAAGTGCTGAAGACGCAGATAAAAGATTTATCCTCCTCAAGTGGATTGGATAGTAATTCTGTCATTTCTCTGAAAAACAAAGTATGGGAGTTGGAATCCAGTGTTGCTGAACAGAACCAACAGTTGGTAGAACAAGCAAATTCTATACAACGTCTTGATCAGGTAATGCTCATACACCTGGGGAATGCTAAAATGACTGTGATCATACATAGGGGAGCATACATTTGCATTTTTAGTATAATGTATCTCTTATTTACCACCATAAACCATGAACTTCTCAATATTCTCGACCTCAAGGACACTCTTCTCTCTTGGTTCTCCTCCTATCTCTCTGACCACACTTTCAGTGTGTCATTTGCTAGCTTTGTTCCTCAAGGCTCAGTCCTAGGGTCCCGCAGATTTGGATTTTGGTACCTTCTTTATACTGATAACAACCAACTTTATACCTCCTCCCGTTACTTCACCCCTGCACTAATACAAAACATCAGTGACTATCTCTCCTGCTGTCTCTAACATCATGGCTTTCCTCTATCTGAAGCTAAATCTTTCAAAGACTGAACAACTGCGGTTTCCATGATCTACTTACCAACCTAACCTTAATATTTCCATTTTATACTGTGGTCTCACCATGATGCTTGCTGTCTTGGGGTTATATTTAACTCAGATCTTCTCTTTACCCCCTACTTCTAATTACGTGTACACTCATGCTACCTGCACCTCAAAAATGTCTCTAGAATCTATCCTTTCCTTGCCATGGAAACATCCTAAACCCCTATTGTCACCCCGATCCACTCTAGACTTGACTACTGTAACTTACTACCAATCTATCTTCTCTTCACCTAACTCTCCCCTCTACAATCTATCCTGCATGCGGCAACCACACTCCTCTTTCTTAAAAAAGTTACAAGTAGACTCTGCCTCCACCAAGAGCATTACTGCTAATACCTACTATATAAAATATATGGAAATGAAGTTCTTGCTTAACATTTTCATCAAATTGTATAAGCCCAGCTGTTCTCCTTAGATGGGACGCTATACTGCAATGATTTACCTCTCACTGGGTCTTGGCTTCCAATGAGTGTATTTCAGCCATATTATGCTTAGCATATACCACAAATAGACTTCTCTCTGTGGATCAGGGCTCTAAATGCATTTTGGGGAGTGTAGTTCAACCATATTATGCTTTAATTAAAATCATCCTTGAGCAGATGAGTTGTTTGCACAACCAAACTGGATTCAGGCACACCCTGAAATGCACAATGCAGCAAATACACAAAAACATGTCAGCACTTTAAAACAATGTGGATTATATGTGCAGGTGCAAATTGGTATTGCTGCAATGGAAATGCAAACACAAAAAGTATTAAAAGCACTCTGCTAGCACCAAGAGCATTACTGTTCATCTTTCAGTGTAAATGCTACACTGATGTCTGCAGTCTGTGCCTGTCACTGAACTGGTTGCCTGTAAAAGATGAGTGAATTTTTAAAAATTCGATTTGACCGATTCTCCGAAGTTTCCAAAACAATTCGATCCAAATTAATTCTCGGCAAATCGCGTTAACCCCTTCCCGACATCCGCCCTAATAGTACTATCAGATATCGTTGCTTCAATTCCCCCCTCCTAGAGCTGGTGCTATTATTATACTCTGGGGTCTCCTCAGACCCCAGAGTATAATAATCAGAGGCCCAGGGGAAGTGATTAAAAATAACAAACATTTTTATACTCACCTTAACCTCACCTCTCCTGGGAATCTGATCGTCCTCCTTGCTCCTCTTCTTCCTTGCGAATGAAGTTCTGCTCCCCAGACATCACAGCATGGCAGAACCCCTTGAATGCCGCGGTCATGTTTGACCGCGGCATCCAAGAGGCTAAAACTTCCGATCAGAAATGTGCAATTTGATACATCGAAGCATGAGGAAATCTGGAATCAATGCAAATTGAAGATTTCCTGAATTTTGGATCGAATTCCACTTCATCAGCTTCGATTCGCTCATCTCTATTGCCTGTCCACTACAGAATACAATTTAAATATACAGTGGGGAAACAAGTATTTAGTAAGCCACCAATTGTGCAAGTTCTCCCACTTAAAAAGATGAGAGAGGCCTGTAATTGACATCATAGGTAGACCTCAACTATGAGAGACAAAATGAGAAAACAAATCCAAAACGAAATTGAAATTATTATTCAGACCCCAGAGTAAAATAGGTGGAGGCCCAGGGGAGGTGTGAAAAAATACATTTATACTCACCTTCCCGCACCTCTTCTTGGCTCCTTCTTGGCATCTGGAGCTCTCTTTCAGTTCTCTTCTGCTTCTTGGGTGAGGTCATGTGCCTGGGGTCACTGCTGAGGCCTGTGATTGGACATCAGCAATCACATAGGGCAAGCCTCAAGACATGATGTCACCCAGGAGCCTAGAAGAGCTTCATTGCAGACATAGATCTGTAATATAGCACTGTGCTGAAGCCAACTATATATGGCTTTCAGACATATATTGTGACCTAAGAACACGGAATATCCACACAGCACATCACATGGCATATTAACACAGCACATGTAACACGATTCCCATTTTTTAAACAGATGCGTGTACGTTTTGAAATGGAAATTGAGAGGATGAAGCAAATGCATCTGAAAGAACTAGAAGATAAAGAAGAGGAATTGGAGGATATTCGGCAGTCATGTCAAAGACGGGTATTTCAATGACATGGTTATGATTTAAAATATAAAACACTATTTATTATTATTCTTCACACATATGAAAGTTTACTTCTATATAAAGCCCACCTTGAATATGTTTGACTTCACATCTTATGATTCGCAGTGCTTAATATTGTGATTTTGCATAAAAAAAAAATTCAAGCAAATGCAGAGATTGAGAAAAGTGTCAACACAAACCCTTTGTACTATTATTGCATGCCAGAAAATTATATATTTCAGTGATTTCTTTCTTTTATTGTTATTGCAATTGGGTGTACTAGATTAGACATAATATAGAAATACTGTACTCATTTTGTACAGTCCTACAAGTGTTATCACCCACCCATGTTATCATCATGTTAGGGCCAGAGCTCACTTGCTTTATATATATATATATATATATATATATATATATATATATATATATACAGTATATAATTTTGAAAACATGCACTGTTTAGCTATATGTGGTAATTGTCTGTTTTTTTTTTTTTTAGCTTCGGCAGTTTGAGATGCAACTGGAGCAAGAATATGAAGAAAAACAGCTGGTACTTCATGAAAAGCAAGACTTAGAAGGACTCATTGGAACTCTATGTGAACAGGTAGGAAATTAGACATAGCAAAGAGAGAAAAATACAAATGTGAACTTGATATTGTTGGAAAATTCTTTTGGTTTTGCTGCTGTTGACATGAACCTCATGGCTAAAAGCAGACATTAAAGTGTCCCTCCAATTGACAATACAAAAACTCACAACAAATACATAATGGATAATAAAAATTCCTGGTGCCACCCTTTTTAATCTTTTTTTTTTTTTTTTCTTTCTTGTAGTTGATATACAGTTATGCTAAAAAGTTTACATACCTTTTTTTCAGAGAATATGAATGATAATACAAAAACTTTTTCTCCACTCATGGTTAGTGGTTGGTTAAAGCCATTTATTGTCAAACTTCTGTGTTTTCTCTTTTTAAATCATAATGACAACCAAAAACATCAAAATGACCCTGTTCAAAAGTTAACATACCCTGGTGATTTTGACCTAGAAACCAAACCACGGTCAGCTGAAATACAGGACTCTCTGAAAACTATCGGTGTGGCTGTTTCAAGATGCACAATAAGGAGGCACTTGAAGAAAAATGGGCTGCATGGTCGAGTTGCCAGAAGAAAGCCATTATTGCGCAAATGCCACAAAGAATCTCACCTTCACATACTCCAAACAGCACAGAGACAAGCCTCAAAACTTCTGGAACAAGGTAATTTGGAGTGATGAGACAAAAATCGAACTTTTTGGCCACAACTATAAACGTTACATTTGGAGAGATGTCAACAAGGCCTATGATGAAAGGAACACCATTCCTACTGTAAAGCACGGAGGTGGATCACTGATGATGTGGGGATGTGTGAGCTTCAAAGGCACAGGAAATTTGGTCAAAGTTGAAGAAAAGATGAATGCAGCATGTTATCAGCAAATACTGGAGGCAAATTTGTACTCATCAGCCAGGAAGCTGCGCATGGGACGTACTTGGACGTTCCAATATGGCAATGATCCAAAACACAAGGCCAAGTCGACCTGTCATTGTCTACAGCAGAAGAAAGTGAAGGTTCTGGAGTGGCCATCTCAGTCTCCTGACCTCAATATCATTGAGCCACTCTGGGGAGATCTCAAGCGCGCAGTACATGCAAGACAGCCCAGGAATTTACAGGAACTGGAGACTTTTTGCCAAGAAGAATGGGCAGTTTTATCATCTGAGAAAATAAAGAGCCTCATCCACAACTACCACAAAAGACTTCAAGCTGTCATTGATGTTAGAGGGGACAATACACGGTATTAAGAACTGGGGCATGTGAACTTTTGAACAGGTTTTTGGTTGTCATTATGATTTAAAAAGAGAAAACACAGAAGTTTGACAATAAATGGCTTCAACCAACCACTAACCATGAGTGGAGAAAAGTTTTTGTGTTATCATTCCATATTCTGTGAAAAAAAGGCCTAAAAAACAAATATGCACACTTTTTTTTTTTTTTTTACTTTATTTCTACTGCTTAAAGCATTCATGAGATGACCCCCCACATTGAGTATTTGGTGGTGCCCATTCTATTACTTTGAAAGACTGGTGTAAACATGGTGCATCTTTGGCGCTTCTCTGTGGCGCATATAGGTTGGGCTAGAATTTTTTGATTTGCTCGGCATGTGGGTGTAGAGTCTCATAAAAAGGGGTGTATCTTAAATATGCCACAATGTGCCAAAATAGTGCTGAAAAATTCTGGCACAAAGTAAACCAACCGAAAGGAGGTATAAATGCAGCCTAGTCAGTCTAAAGATAGGCCAGATTTGTCTTCCAGCATCAATCAGTGTGATAAATCTGGCGGATTTTTGGACTGCCTGTCTAAATTTGCACTGTCTAACTAATAGTAAATCTGGGCCTGTGTTCTCAGAAGCTTCATTCAAGTGTAGGGGGAAAGGGAAGGCTCGGGGAAAGGATAGTGTCTCAAGCAGTGGCGTAACTAGGAATGGCTGGGCCCCAAGGCGAACATTTGACATGGGGCCCCCCCCAACCCGCCGCTCCCAACCCCTCCCCTCCCAACCCTCCCAAGTCGCGCCCCCAACCCCCCCCCCAAGCTGCCGCCCCCAACCCCCCCAAGCCGCCGCCCCCAACCCCCCCAAACCGCCGCCCCCAACCCCCCCACACACAAACCGCATTCCTGCGCACACTATTTTGCCCCATAGTGGCCCCTGCACACGGTATTATGTCCCATAGTGGCCCCTACACACGGTATTATGCCCCATAGTGGCCCCTGCACACGGTATTATGCCCCATAGTGGCCCCTGGACAAGGTGTTATGCAGCATAGTGGCCCCTAGACACAATATTATGCCCCATAGTGGCCCCTGCACACAGTAGTTTGCCCCATAGTGGCCCCTGCACACAGTAGTTTGCCCCATAGTGGCGCCTGCATGCAGTAGTTTGCCCCATAGTAGCCCCTGCACACAGTAGTTTGCCCCATAGTGGCCCCTGCACACAGTAGTTTGCCCCATAGTGGCCCCTGCACACAGTATTATGCCCCATAGTGGACCACCCATGAACGATTATTATACTCTGGGGTCTTTTCAGACCCCAGAGTATACTGATCGGAGACCCAGGGGAGGATAGAAACATAAAAAACACTGCAACTTACCTCTTCCTCGCTCCGGTGCACTCCCGTGCGCTACTTCAGCCATCTTGTCGGATCTCGCGCGATCCAGGCCGGCGTCGCGACGCATAATGACATCGGCTGACGTCTGGGACGTCACCAAACAGGCCCGAAGCCTGCGGAGCGGCGGAGAGGTGAGTAACTGTGTTTTTTATGTTCGCTCACCTCCCCTGGGCCCCCGATCGTTATACTCCGGGGTCTCAAAAGACCCCGGAGCATAACGATAGCAGTGATTGTGGGGTTCGCGGTAGCGACTGCCACAGGGCCCCGGGCCCCGTAATGTTCCGGGCCCTGTGGCAGTCGCTACCACTGCTACCCCGGTAGTTACGCCCCTGGTCTCAAGCTATTAAAACACAGAGGTCATAGAGTAGTGCATAGGGCAGACACTTCTCCCCATGTCTGACTTTTCAACGCTGGTGTTGATATCACCTGCACAGTGCTTAATTTATGACGAGACAGTCTGACAATCCATGCTCCTGGACCAAAATCTACACCAGTTCATAGCTGATGTAGATATCCATCATCAGTTATGCCAGAAAACTGACATAAATAATAATAAACCTGACACGTCCTTGCCACGCCTCCTTTAACGAAAGTAAAGATAGTAAAGTTGGCATAAAAGTACATTTGGAATAAAAATGCTATTGAAGCAACATTTTTGTGCCAATTGTGTTCCAAATCCCTGGTTTGCAACTTTACTACACTACAGAACTACCATAGGGGAATGATAAATCTATTCCTACGTTATCTCTAAAGTGCTTGAAGTGCTTAAAGTGTAATGAAGAAGCCTTTCGCTGTGGATAGGGTAGCATGGATATGCTGACAGGTTCCCTTTAAGTACACGTCTGCAGCAATTTAGTTTGTCTACATTAGAGAAATAAGGACTCTTTGTATACATGTGCACCTTTATATTATGTATAATACCTTTCACGGCTTCCTTGTGCTGGCAGGATAAGAAATCCCCAGTCTTCGATATTCAAATCATCTTCTTTTCTAATTCTTTTAATACATTCCTATTTTAGAAGCGAATCTCTTCCTGCTCTTGACTGCTTCTCAATGGATGTAGCTTTCTTTTTTGCCCTAGTGTAGAGCTGAACTGCTTAAT